>JACGWL010000004.1:9276989-9731886 GCA_034509725.1 Sesamum angolense
ATTAGTAAGTAAACGTCATCTCGAGGGTGTTAAGCATAGCTGCTAGTCAAGGATGGGAACCTGACACGCCAATTCCAGTGCCTCTATAACCACATGACTCCAAGGTCAGGAGACGGATTGAACAGTATTGGGATCGTACTCAGCTTATAGGATTCGGAGCCTAAAAATAGTTTCATGCAAGAACATGTCACCATAGTCTCTAATGCCAAATGGACTGTTGCTAGACAACTCACCCATGGTAACGGGCCCATATTCCGTTATAGAGGGATAATCGGAACTAATTAATCCTAACACCTTATGATTTAATTAATTGTGTGTTCGTCACAAGCACATGCCCTAGGTCTAGCTGAAGGTGAAACCATAGATGAATCCTAACGCCTACCAGACTTAATACGTAGGATAGAATTAATTTGGAAATTACATTTCCTAGAAGAGTATAGATTAATCTTACTCAATTAAATAAATCTTTTGGAGAGAATATAAATGATTGGATTATCATTTATTATTACATCCATTGAGAATGAGATGACTTGAAATTAAATATAAATATGGATTAATTTAGAATATTTCAAAGATTAGCCTCAGATAAAATAATTGGGATTTAATTTTCATTGGTGACCCTTAGGTCAATTTATAATTGGAATTATATATAAAATTTGAATAGAGTATGAGCATAGGGCTTACAGGATCTTTTATAGTATTAAAAGATAAGGTAGTTTTATATGTTTGCGCAAGCTTATGATTAACCATTAGATATATATACAGTCATATAGACGTGGGATTAGATACTATATTGAGCCCTCTCCGGTTCATTTATAACTTATCATATTGTCCAAGGACTGTGGTTAGACCTTGGCTAAGGTTCTATATTTAGGACAATTTATGGTAGGTCTTTTGAGATGATTTTACAGTGCAAATTTCGTGCATAAAAGGGGGGCATACATGGTTTATATGGATGGTATGTTATTAGGAGCCCTCAGACCTCAGGTATTAAGGACTCCTAGTAAATGGTGTGATTAGACTAGGTCATTTATATATAATTCTTCACTATAATATTAAAATCCCTTCAACTAAAAGCCCTAGTTCCCAAACATACACTTACAAGCATCATAACGTACCGTACATCAAAACCATCTACATCACACATAAATTTCGTGCCTGCTCATCTCTCATACAATGATCTACTCATACCATAAATACATCATCCAGTTCTTCTTTTACATTCCTCGTCTTTACGAGATCAAAAAAGGATTAAAACAGTAAGCGACGTATTCAATACCACCACGTTAATTCATAGCAATTGTTTTGATCTACACATATCTACTAATGGCAGTTTATATGCTAGAAACGGAAAATCTCGCATCATCCCTTTAGTGGTATAGGTGTGTCATTCTTGGGAGGATTCAGATCGAGGATGTCTCGTCGTGGACGATCCAGAAACACGAAAACGGGAGAGAGAGACAAACGCATTTGTAGACGTAACGTAGAAAAAACGACAAAGGTAAACTCGCATTTATGGTTTTCGCTCACTTGTTATTTACTCGTGATCATATGTGTGCACCTATTGAGGTTATATTGTATTATACAGTGTAATACAGCACCGAAAATGCCACGGGAAAGAATCAAAGGGTACAAACTTAAGCTACTAAGCAATTCAGGTTGTATATACGCATTTCGTTAAATTACCTCGCTTGTCTTTAACCCGTTTATCTTAGTATTTATTACGCGACTAAACCGCCGCGCTTCTTCCCGGGCGATCCGCTTCATCATGATGTGGATAATTCTAGTACTTGCTCGGTTAGGATGTACTCATGAAGCCACATGTAATATACCTATTTGGGTAATATAAGTCTGTTTTCACATGTTTACATATTTTATATAAATCGGCTCACAATAGAAAACATGATTTAATTTGCGATTTTTAATTGATCTTATTATGTCTAATCATAGGGTTTAATGTGTTTTCATTTTGCAAATTTAATTTTGACATGAGAATTTTTTGTCTGAATATTTGGGAATTTCTGAAAAAATTGATAATTTTCTTAGGGTTAGCTTTTCAGAAATTGCACGAAAAAAATATTATCAGTAAAAATCAGAAAAACAAAAAAAACCAGAGCAGGCCGCCGACGGCTATAGGCCATTACCAGAGGCGGCGTATACGGCTAAGGCACAGGGGCCTGCGCGCGCTTATCAAGGCGAGTGAGCCGCAGAATCTGTCTGAGATTAATATTATGTTATAGGGATGCGGCTGCTGTGCGCGACGATAGGCGCGCTCTTGTAGCTCCACTATTAGAGTGGATTCGCGCGCGCCACGTTGACTCTAATTTATACTGATTTTATTTCAGGTAATTTTTCTCGATTTATTCATCTTTTCATGAATATTTTTCTGGCATATTTTTTAGGAAACAGTTTAATTTTTGTGAATTTAATTTTTGAAGTTGAAAGAATTTGGTATTTCCAAAATTAAATTACGTAAAATTAATTTTGAAACATGGGTTTTTCAAACAAGATTGATTTTTGCAATAGGGATTGACACCTTGTATAAGTCCATTATAAAGGTGGCATATTTACATTATAAATTTGATTATAGAGATTATGATGTGTAGTTAATTTATCGATTATTGGATTGATCCATTAATTTAATAATTAGCAATAGGTTATGTCATTATAGTTTTTGGAAATAAACTAGTGACATGATAAGTTTTTGTTAATTGGATTAACGATGGAAATGATCACGAATCGCCATTGGGAACCTGTGTTAGGGGTTTATTTTTCCTGGTGGGGTCCTTGGGGCCTCTGCCGTGCACTAATTCAATCTTTAATCATGTACGTTTTTTGACCATAATAATGTGTTAAGTCTAGAGCTTTCTCCTCATATAATGATTAACTCCGCCCAAAATGATGATATGGGAGTTTCTTTTTAAGTTGTCATGAGAGTAGAATAGGTGGAAGAGGATTTTCTAATTCTATTATATTATAATTGTAATAGAGCAAGCCCAGACGAAGGCCCATGGACGCAGTGGCCATGGGGTTTGCCCATGGAGTTATCCATGGTAGTAAGAGCCCGAAAGACGGAGCCCCATAGAAGGAACAAGAAATAAAAGAGCATTACAAGGACAAATGCTAGTCTGTATAAAGGGTTAAATTATAGGATTGTAAAGTACAGGTATTGTCCACTCCCTTAGACTGCAACCTTATAGGAGTCCACCTGCGGGTTCCAGTGGGTACTCGGCATAGGTTTTTGGGCTTGTGATCATCCTAACAGCGGGCATGCTAGGCTTTTTATTTTGCATGCGATGCTGATTTTATTAAATGAATTATATTACTTGCGATATATAATTTTATGCAAGATAACATTAGATTGTGATGAGCGCAATTCGAGACTCAAACCAAACATGGGCTAGCTAATACTATAGATGTAACATCTGCAACTCTGTCTGGAAACAAGTTAATAATATTTAGCAAACCATTAAATTGGAAATAAAACACAATGGCTCGTTATTGCTCACACACTCATACCATCGCGCAATCCACAAATAATGTAGTGAGGAATCAATTTCACACCATAGGTGGTCTCACGAGTCGTCCGGCACGTTGTGGACTGAAATGAAGCTTGCAACTGGATTACTTCAACGTGAACGCAAGAATGAATTACACACCACTTTATTGTCCCTGTCTCACGAGTCGTGGGGGGGCCGATAGGGGTGTGGTATGATTCGGTTGATTGAGGATTAGACTAATGCCAAGTGATAGTAGATTTCCATGCCGTTACCTCCACAGTAATCGTAGGTGAGGAAGCTGATGTAAGCCACATCGTGGTCCTCACGTAGTCGTGCAACGTTTTGGTACTCGAAATAGAGCTAGCACTTATTTATTGTGAACTGATAAGAGACTTCACGCTTCTATTATCCCTGTCTCACGAGTCGTGGGGGCCCGTATAGTTTTGCGGCATAATGATCGGTTGTTTGGGTCGGGTTAACTATCAAAGTAACAGTGAATTAAGCTTGTGTAGTATCACTTAGGAATTCCACGATGAAAAGGTGGAAGGCAAAATATCTTGGGATACTCGTAGTGGACCGAGAATGGTAACCACTCAGGACTAACCTGCCATTCACGAGGATAAATATTCTCCATGGTGATATCGTTAACAGCGAGACCATGGAGAAATTTCAGCATTAGTGGAACTATACCTCAAGCCACAGGATAGAGATATTTATCATCACACCGACCAACAGAGATATTGACGAGTATAGGGCTTCGCGAGAAGTAGTGAGAGAGTTATAATCCGACTGAAGTCCAATGTCCTTACAGCACCGTTGACGCTAATATTATGATAGATCTGCATACTTTCTGTTTATAATTTGTTAATAGTATTCTAAGTATCGCATAATATAATATAAACTATGAGGCTCAACTATTATAAATTGGAACACAAAAACTTTTTGGATTTGACTGATGAAATCGAGGATGAGATCCTCGATTTCAAGAACCAGACTTACATTCTGGAAGAGAGTCTCGTACCTTCAGACTTTGCCCCGGAAGGGTTTTCGCTAGCGCTGGAGAAGGGGCAGATATGAGGAACGTTCGACTGATCTGGCAATATTACTCAGTGGCATGAGGAACAATCGAAATGTACAAACAGTTATCGTAACTGGGAGACTGGATGAGTAACGAGATCGCAGAAACAGTACGAAAGGTCATAGAGGAAGTCGTATGTCATAAATGCAACCGAGCAATGAAGAGAACTCTTATGCGGACATGTAAACCCTCAGGAATGGCACCTCATAAGATTATGCCCGTTAGGACGAACGGCATTTCTTCGCATTCATTTGATAAATGATCTAGGAATACGTTTCTATAACTGTGAGCCCACAAAATAACAGGTGGAGTGATGATGGCCTATTCCCTAGTGGAAAGAAGCTCAAGACCTTCCAGGACACTTGATTTCGAAAGGAGAGAGATAAGAACGTAAACGATGACTCTGATTATCTGTAAATCCTATAATCTCTCCCGTTGATCAATTAATCTATGTTCACACATTATAGACAATATGATTATTTAGAGAATATTTAATACATCAAATAAAAAAAAAAATAGTTTCATTATACAATCTTAGGTAACAAAGAAAATTAAAATCAAAAAAATGTGTACGTATAATAAAATTGTTTTTATATAAAGAAAATTCTAAAAATCGTAAGAAGATAAGCCAATATAAGATAAATAATCACAATTAATATCCCTATACAATATACTTCAATTTTTCATCACTTATAAATAAGTCTTTAGGAAAAAAAACCAAAATTGATTTGGTCATAAACCAGAATACAGCTAAAGAATAACAAAACATAAAACTACCAAATTTTTCTCACAACGGCCACATGGACAAACGATATATCACTATCATACGAAAACTTATTTTCATGGTCTTCATCATTAATTGGATAATACATATCGAAATAATTTAGTATAAATTCAATATTTAAATTAAATTAAAATGTTGATACACAAGGACAGATACTATTAGCTTATAGATTCAATTATATGGAATGTGGTCTTAATTTTTATACTTTATATGGAAATGTCCATCATACCACACGGGCGTCATAATTGCAGTAAATGACTGAGGGTGGATCACCTAAAATTGAAAGTTTCCACATACCTTAAACTCCAGTAAATATCTAAATATCCACATACAAAACAGGATGGATGAAATTATAATGGAACAATAATTTTAGAAAGAGGTACAGAACAATTAAACTTTAATTAGATTAAATTAAAAATATAACCTTAAAAAGGAAGAGAGAATAAAGCAAATAGAATCCAATAATAATATGAGAATATATAATCGATTATCATTTAAAACCAAAATCCAGCATAGTAGGGTGGATGAATTGGAGATTCAACCAATAAGCAGAAAAATTATAAATGGAAGTAGAATTAAGATGGTAGAATAGTGAAATTTAAGTTAGTCATGTAAATTAATTAGGAAAGTATTTAACTATACATTAAAGTTGGTGACTTTAGGTCCAAAATTTGAGAGAGAGAGCATCGGTGCTTTCACCTTCTAGGGATACCTTAAGTAAAATTATAGAGTAAAAGTGATTGTTTTATAAATGAAGAAAAAGGTAGAATGCGGGTAAAGAGAGGGTTATGAAAAATGTAAAATGCTACATAGCTAAGAGGAGTTAAAATAAATTAACCAATATATTCATATTTTTAAGGCCATGTACTGGTGAAATGTGGACCATTGAGATTCTTGGTTATAGTTCTTATCCTGTAGAGTCTGCATATGCTATGTTTCATACATAACACAACCATAACCCAAAAGCAGTTGGTTTACATCAGAACATATACAATAAAAGACCCTAGTTTAAGATACAGTTTAGTAGGATAAATTTATATTATGTAAGTGTAGATATGCTTAGATCAATTTGTATCCAACAAAGCTAGAATCACACCAACGAAATTTTGTGCATATGAGGTTGATGCAATAAGGCACACACCGGCGTTTCACACTTATGATAATATGTTAGGATGCTTCTTGTAAGGTCTTATAAAACCCGCGTGAGTGGACCATATAAAATGAGGGGAGATACTTCCTATATTAAGATATTGGCTAACCTAATATACCGATCAACGATTGCTTAGGTTTCATATTAATTATGTTATATAACCTTCTCAAATTTAACCATAACCCAACATGTCCTTACCCAATGACCACAAATTCTCTCTAAAAATAGGACATATAACATGAAGGATGGTTTTTGGGATTTAATAAGCCTTACACGAGTTGATTATATAATTACTTCGGGGTTCCAGATCCGTCGCAAGGCAAAGCATCGGGACGAATCTAGCACGGACGTACAATATGTTGGATTCAGATGACTTTCAACTCTAAGCGAAGGGCAAGGTATGCCGGACGCGAAGAAGAGGAAGAAGGTGAGATGTTTTCTACCACTGCTAACTTCAAATATTTCCTGTTACACCGGTAGGCGGGATAAAGGAAAGAGGAAGAGGGTTCGTCAGTCAAGGATTCCGAATGATGTTTGCATTTATTGCCGAGAGAGAAGGGCCATTGGGAGAGGGAGTGTACTAAGCTCCTCTCCAATGAAGGTATAAAATCTTTTAATCGAGTATTAACATAAATCACCATTCTACTCTTGGTATTGGATACCAACGAATTCATAATTTGCAAATGGTTTGCAAATGGTGATGAGGAGTAGAAAATCCAAAACAAAAGGTCCTAAGGCTCAGCGATAGCAGGGCTATTGCTATAAAAGACTAGGGGCTTAGTTAGGCTTAATGGAGATCATGTTAGGATAGTATCTATGTAACCTAGCATGATCGAAATAATGTTTTCAATTATAGTTTGGACAATTTTGATTACATATTTTGATCAATAAAGCTTCTTATTTGACATTGAATAGATTCATATCTGCTGGGCGAAACATATACTATTATGGATACTCAAATAAAGAATAAAATGATAATCAAAGAACCTAAGCTTACAGTCTTGGTAGGTCAATCTATTCTAGTTGAGGAAGAGAGATTTGATGGATTCAAAGAGCACTAGAAATAGGCGATTTGGATCTATTAGCTTTCAAAAACCTAACTGAGAAGGAGAAAGACCGCAAAAGCTCTTTTGTGGGACAAAATGAGTTTACCAGTAACATGATGGATTGGATCCACTGTGATATCTGTGAGTTGCTAAAATACACAAGATCGCTGTGGGAGTTCACCAGTCCAATTTTATTGATAAGGTTCAAAGAATTAAACTCGAAGTGGTGAACCAACATGATCAACTTTCGATTGAATCGAGAGGGTGTGTATTTAGTGAGTTCTTTATGAGAATGTGATTCTCACTCGGTGAAGTTCTTCCTGAAAGGACCACGGTGCCGGTCTCTAATAAGGAAGAAATCAAACTAAGTTGGACTTTGTTTTGAATGGTTTTCACTGAAACAGATTGGCCTTATTATATGATGAACTCTCTCGTCCCAAAAGTACTTGAGTTAATAGGATGGTCCTATACACGTCAAGGAAGTAGTGGGAGTAAGTTTTCATATATACTTTTCAAAACATCATTCGTCAACTACATCTCTAACTGACCATATCCCAGTGCTTATTTGTCCATGGGAATTGGATTTAATCCAAAAGGACATAAGGAGGAACGATGTTGGACACGTTTGGAATCAATGGCTTAGAGCCTAAGGATTCACTAAGAAGTTCAAACTGGGTTTGAGACTTCATAAAAACTGGAATATTCATTTTATCTAAAGATCATACTAGGTATGATTGATAAAATGAGTTCCAACGTCAGTGGGAGTTTGGTATGAGTTCCAATGTGTTTAGTGTATAAACGTCTTTCCCATTTTGAATGAGGTTAAGATGTTTGAGAAACACTAAGACACATATAAAGTTGTTCACGAAATTCTCCATAAAAGGAATTAGATTCCTACATTAGGGTCGACCTATTCAAAACTTAGTCATGGTTGGATGATGAGAAAGCTCAGATTCTTGGACATTCCCTACGTCTGTGCCGAAGAAAACACGAAAGTGTTGGTTTGGTGTGTTGGACCTGATATTGTGTATGCTTAGAGCATGACACAACGTATATTGGAAATACACCAATTGGCAATAGACAGTTGTCAAGAACAGCCTTTAACTCCTGAATAAGGATTAAAAGAAGTGTGTCTGACACACGATTTGTGGAGAGTTAATTCTAGAAGGCTAAAGCAATACTAGCTTCCAGACTCATGTGAATAATGATTAAGTCCTCAAAGTATAATCACATTTGGACTTGATGGAAGGCATGGTAGCTTGGAGGGATTTCAAGCAAACGCCCCATCTTAAAAGTTGAATGTGGGGTGACTTTAACAAGTCAGTCAAGAAAAGTGGTTCAGATCGAAAAACAACATCCATTGGATGGATGTGGTGCCTAGCACAGCCGAGCCAGTTGTAGCCTTAGAGGCGAACAACAAGGCTAGGGCAAGAGCCTTATAGGCCCGAGATCTCATCACAAGATCAAAAAATTCTTAGATAACAACCATCTACAGGCAGCGATGGTGAAAGAAAATACACGGCTGGACCGTATAGATCCAGCAGAAAATAAAGTAGACCCACGAAACCGAGTCAGTATCGTAGATTGCTCATGCTCAGAAGCGACATGGGTAATTGGCTTAATGGTCAAGTGGGAGATGGCAAGACACTCCAAACATCTCTACATTCTGGACAACGAATCTTTCAATTAAGCCTATATTAGCCAATGCATTTCTTCTTCTCCAGTTTTTGCTTCAAAAGTCCAACACATTGATGCTTCTTTGTGGCACATGAGATTGGGTCATCCATCTCTTAAAGTTCTTGTACATGTACCACATCTTACTTCAATAAAAGACAATAATATTTGTCATATATGTCCACTTGCAAAGCAACATCGTCTACCATTTCCTCTTAGCAACTCTCAAACTGTTAAACCTTTTGATCTCATACATGTGGATATATGGGGTCCCTATCGCCAAGCTTCACTGTCCAATTGCCATTTTTTTCCTCACCATTGTTGATGATTTTAGTAGAGGCACATGGACTTTTTTGATGAGACATAAGAGTCAAGCTGTAACATTCCTTAAAAACTTCATTTCTAGTGTTCATACCCAATTTGCTAGCTCAGTTAAAAATATTCGTACTGATAATGGCTTAGAGTTCTTAAGTCATGAGTGTCAAGCTTTGTTTACATCCTTGGGGATTCACCATAAAAAATCTTGTCCTCACTCCCTCAGCAAAATGGGGTTGTGGAACGGCGTCATAAACAACTCCTCGAAATAGCTCGTTCACTTCTTTTCCAGTCACACTACCTACAACCTTTTGGGGGGAAGCTTTACTTGCATCAACCTATCTCCTTAATAGACTCCCATCCTCTGTCCTCTCTTGGAAAACTCCATATGAGCTACTTCACAATAAACTTCCATCTTACGAACATTTACGTGTCTTTGGTTGTTTATGTTTTGCAACCATAACCAAACCACACAAAGATAAGTTTGCAAAAAGAGCTACCAAATGTTTGTTTCTTGGGTATAGCTGTGATCATAAGGGGTTTAAAGTCTTTGACTTAGATACTAAACATATATTTCTGTCCAGGGATGTCATTTTTCACGAAAGTGTTTTTCCTTATAAGTCTGATTCTACACAACCAGCTATGCATTCTGTCCCTTTGCCTATTGTTTCTCCCACATCTGATACAGAGTTACCTCCACCTAGTTCTTCTATCCATCCCTCTCCATCACTGATATTGTTCCAGCCTCATCCTCATCTTCTCTTCCTTCTTTACACTCATCTCCTCCTCAGTTCCTCCAGTCAATATACCTCTAAGACATTCTACTCGAATCTCTCATAAACCTGCCTGGCTATCTGATTTTATTTGTAGTCATGCTTCTGATTTTTCCCCTGCACATATACAGTTTGCTGCTCAATTGTCTATTTTACAGGAACCAACGTCTTATGCTCAGGCCAGGGGTCATTTGGAGTGGGAACAAGCATGGACGAGGAGCTACAGGCTCTTGAAAATAATCAGACTTGGACTCTTACTGCTCTTCCTAAAGGAAAGAAAGCTATTGGTTCCCGTTGGGTCTATAAGCTCAAGATGAATCGGATGGGACTGTGAACCGTTATAAGCTCGTCTTGTAGCGAAGGGATATAGTCAAATTGAAGGAATAGACTACAACGATAGTTTTCTCCGTTGCCAAAACTGTTACGGTGCGGTTATTTCTTGGCATTGCTGCAGCACACTCTTGGCCTGTGCACCAGCTTGACATAAATAATGCGTTTCTCCATGGTTTTCTAGATGAGGAGGTTTATATGACCGCCTGATGGGTATTCTGCTCCTCCTGGCCAAGTATGTAAACTGCAGCGCTCTTTGTATGGTTTGAAGCAGGCGTCACGACAATGGAATCGGGAATTCACCTTGAAGCTTGCTGAATTTGGGTTTAAGCAATCTGCTCATGATCATTGCTTGTTTATCAAACCTGCTCCTCAAGGTTTTGTGGCTTTACTCGTTTACGTGGATGATATCCTCGTCATGGCACCTACGGAGGATTTAATATATCAGAGATTAAACAGTACTTAGATGCTTTGTTCACCATTAAAGATCTTGGTTATGCTAAATATTTTCTGGGTTTAGAGATTGCCCGTTCTACTGAAGGTATGAGTATTACGCAGCATAAATATGCCATGGACATCATCACTGATTCTGGAATGGTTTCTGCTACTTCAGTGTCCACGCCTCTGCCTCTTGGACTTAAGCTTAGTGCTACTTCAGGGACTTTTCTTAAGGAGCCGGATAAATTTCGACGTTTAATTGGACGCCTGTTGTATCTTGGTTTTACTAGACCTGATCTTTCTTTCGCTGTACAACAGCTGAGTCAATTTCTACAACATCCTACGGATCAACACTGGACGGCAGCTTTGCATATTGTTCGCTACCTTAAGGGTGCCCCTGATACTGGTCTTTTCTTCCCGGCTTCTAATTCTCTACACCTTTCTGATTACACAGATGCTGATTGGGGTGCCTGTGTTGATTCCCGTCGGCCTGTGTTGATTCCCGTCTATCTGTGACTGGGTATTGTGTATTTCTTGGTTCTTCGCTCATCTCCTGGAAATCCAAGAAACAGAACACTATTTCGCGTTCTTCGGCCGAAGCCGAGTATCGAGCTATGGCTGCCACTGTATGTGAGCTTCAGTGGATATCGTTTTTACTCCGTGATCTCTGTGTTCCCGTTGCTGCACCGATCCCCTTCTGGTGTGATAATCAGGCCGCGCTCCACATCACGGCTAACCCCATTTTCCATGAGTGCACGAAACATCTAGATATCGACTGTCATGTGGTGCGTGATCAGTACAAAGCTGGTTTTATTTCCCCTTCCTTTGTTTCCAGTAAGTTGCAGCTTGCTGATCTTTTCACAAAGACCTTGCCTGCTATTTCCTTTACTTCTCTCTTGTCCAAGCTGGGCTTATTACGCCTTCATCCTGCCTCAGCTTGACGGGGGGGTGTTGAATGTTGGTTTGTGTTACAGAAACAGAAAAAGAGTTGCTCATATTTCATTTGTTAATCGTGTACCTAGTGTAGCATTTCTCAATTAGTTAGAAAATTGTTTCTTCATTTGGTGAAGTAGTGTCCAGGTGGCAGTTTATTAGCAGCAGTTATTAGCCAGGTGTCCTATTTAAACTCTGTACATATTCATCTTCTTAAGATCAAAGAAAAAACCAGATTTTATTTACTCTTGATTCTCTCTTTTGCAACTATGATATTTTGCATTTCAGCCATGGAATTCTTCTTGAAGTTCTCTCAGCAATATTAGTTCGCAAAACGATGAAAGAAACTTGAAAATAGAGAGAAGAAACACTGAGAGAAGCGGCCGACGAGGTGAAAGGTACCGGCAGTTGATCAGAAGTGGCAATTGGGCGGGACAGGACTTACTGTCGTAAAAAGTACATTTACAGCTAATTGGTAAAAACATTGGGTTAAAAAGTTCCAAAAATGAACTTACCCATGAAAAAACAATCTAATATAAAATAAGATAATTACATCAATTAGACTTAATTACAAATACCACCTTACAAATAATTCTGATTTTATCAGTTGTCTAATAACAAACCCACTCTGGTAGCTTTCATTAGATTTCCATCCAACTTTAATTGTAGACTGACAAATATGTCCTTTAGAATTATGAATTTAAATTTTATATTTTTTTTGAAAATATTTTTATGGACTAATTTGCCTTCTAGACATTAATTTAAGTTATTCATTATCAGATGGTGTGTAGCTGTTATGTTGATATTTGCTACTAGATGAAATTAAAATACATTTTCGTTTAATTTGAAAAGAAAGATTCTTGTTAACATACAAAATCCTATTGGATCTTGATGCGTACTAGAAATTTGACCGCACTACAATAGTTAAAGGATCTTCTGCGAAATTCTGGGATTATTGGGGACTAATCCTATAAAACAGAAGTTAGCAGTCCGATACTTAAGTCAATAACAGGTTATGAAGAAATAAAAGGAAAAACTTGAACTAAAGTGAGAATAATGGTAAGATGTGATCAAGAGTGATAAATATTTGTGTGGAGTGCATCATATAAGCTAAAAATAGCTAAAGAAATGAGAGAGAGTACGGCTAGAGAATGGGAGATTGAGGATGAAGATGTTTTTAAATGACTACACATGCCGATATTTATAGGTGTGTATGGGTCAATTACTGAGTTCCGTATGTCATCACAAAACTTTTTGAGTTGCCTTTTATCCACAATAAACCGTTAATGATTTGGATAAATATTGATCGAGATATACCAGCTGGACAAAAACTTGCCAAATATGCCTAAAAATCTGGGGGTTAGTTATTCATACATTTTCCAACTCAATTGCCACTAATTTACTTAAAGCCATCTGGAAATATTTTAGAATGACGTGCACCATTTGTTGGCAAGCTATTTGACATGCCCTCCCGACTATATGATGACGTGTCCGGCTGAAATGGGCTTATATCATGGGCATGTCAGTTCAGTATAGTAGTAGATAAGTCTGTGGGTCTTTCTTTTCTACTAATGGGCTTTATCTGTCCTGTTGATGAGCCAACTAAGCTCTTAGCCTATTTGGCTAGTATGCCTAGCTTGTGAGCTTGACCCAATAATTTCAAGAGGCATCATCACTCCCCCCTAACTCCAGGAGTGCAAGTTGTAGACTTCGATTGCTGGAGTAGGTACAATATCCTGCAAAAGAGAAGTATCCCCCTACTTATCAGCGAGGCAGATAAAGTTTATCTAGTTCCCTCCTTTCCTACAGAGAATTTACACCTGCAAAGAAACGATAATCATTAATGGTAATGACTTAAAAAAAAAAGGAGAGGACTATTCATAAGAGATCATATATAAAGAATGTTCATTTTATTTTTACTTTGACCATTCTCGTTCTAAGGTAAAAAGAAAAGCCTTTCCTTCTTCCTTTTTCTTCAAGTTTGAAGCTAGGGTAATATCTAACCACTTGATTTCACAGGCTCTCATCTTTCCCCTGTTATCATCTTGTAGTGTCTTTGTTTGTAGGAAAGTCTCCTACTTTCTCTAAAAAATTTTTAATCATGTTTGAGGGGGGTGTGGATGAACGGACAATTGAGGATTTCCTCATTAACTTGGCAGCCCCTTCATATAATTCCCAATCTAACCACCAAAAAGAAAAAGGCGGGGAAGAAGTGAGTAGTAAGAAACGCATATCTAGGGAAGAGTCGGAGCGAAAGAAAACAGAGGATATGGTGGTCGAGTCTGGTATGGCATCCTATAGGGTTTTTTGCTCTTGCACAAAGGAAGGGGATTTAGGTGTGATTAGACCTGGTATGGGATACCTGATGATTTCCTAATTCAGGTCCTTGCTCTTGCTGAACGCCCTCATTTGCCTCTTGAGGGTTTCGTAAGTTTCTACGTAGCCCAACTAGAGGTTGGGTTTTGATTTCCTGTACCATCTTTCTTTGCTGAATTGTTTACTCTGTTGAGGATCCCCCTAAACCAACTCATCCACAAAGCTTTTAGCATCCTTGCTGGGTTCTATATGTTAGTGAGGAATTAGTTGAGACTCCTTCTACCGCTTGATTTCACTCCTTCTTCATGCTTAAGAAAGCAAGTCCTGGTCTGTTCTATTTTACTTCCCGAGGGGATGCTCAGTTCCTTCCTCCGATATATCTATTAAAGATAGAAGCGACAATACTTTTTTTGTATCCTCTCCCACCTCATGGCATTTTCGTATGATATGGGTTCTAGTTGCTCCCGATCTTCCTAGATATTCTACTCACAATCGTTCGGCTACTTTCAAAGCTTTGTTAGAACACCTAAACATTTTCCATTATGACCCCATGAGCTAGTTCATCCAGCTCTTCTTTTTCGTTACGGACTGAGTACCAAATGGGTTGTTCTGGATACTACTGCTGGTATAATCCATCTTATAGTTCCAATTTCACATTTATATTCTTTTTCGACTTAGTATTGTATTATACTAATATCCCTGAATTTCCTGTCATCAATATGTTCAACAAGTTGTTGCAGGACAAGGCTTTGGGTGAGGGAAAAAACCTCCAAGCGTTGTGTAGTTAAGAGTCCTTCCTCCATTCTCGCAAGTTTAGGTTCCAATGGTGATCCTAAGGGAAAACGTCAAGCAAAACCTATGTCGCCCCTGCTAAGAGAGCAAAAGTTTCCTCGATTTCCTTTGTTCCTCCTGCCCTCAAGCCTTCTATGCGTGTTGGTACTACCCATCCCTAAGTTCTGAAAATTAAAACGGAGAAAATCAGCTTTAATGAGGCTTCCTCCTTACTCAAAGAAGAAGGTGAAAATAGTCGGGCTGTTGATTTTCTGAAGAGGCTCCTTGCTCCCCCAAATAGGATTTTCTTGGAGGCTTTACCTCGTGATCAAACCATAAATTCATTAGCTTCGTACATTAGCAAGGTAAGGAGTAAAAAAGTTTAATTTTAATATGTGCTGACCTAGGTCTACTTAACCTGTTTGCAGAATGCCCTGTTGGTCGGGGACTTGCTGGAGCATGGAGGACCTGCTGCAAAAGAGGCCTAAAGGAAGGTGGAAGAGCAATTGAAGGAGCTACAAGAGAAAGAGCGCAAGAATGAGACCAACACCACTCATCTGAAGTCTGAAATATCGATCCTTCATGATCGTTTGGAGCAGGTGGCACTTAAGCTTCAAGACTACCTTTCTACTAAGGGGGGAAAACAACATTTTGAATAGCTATGGGCCAACCGGCTGTAGCTTTCAAGAAGTAGGAGGAATTTCAGTACCTCCTCACAGATAGTGCTTTAAATTACTATTATAATGGATATCGGACTTGTGCTTCCCAATTTGCAGATGTCGGCTATCTTCCGCTGGCTACTCCTATTGATTTTTTGGATATCCACATAGGGCTTGCTGATGCACCTGAGCCTGATGAAGAGGTGCCTTACGAATTGCTAGAGAACCTGTTTCATGTCCCTCCAAAAGGTAAAGCTCCAGCAGATCCAGAGGAACCCGTGGTGGAGGATGTGGTTCCCTTGAAGATGGTCCCTCCTATTGGTGATGAAAAAACTATTTTCCCAATAACTGACAATTGACTTTTTTTTTCTACAATAATGAACATTGATTTCTATCATCATTGCCTCCTGCATGAGGTTTCTGGAAAATCCCTCTTGTGGACCTTTGAGATGTTTTTGTTTTGGGCACTTGCTGCCCGTGGATTCCATTCTCTCTTCTTTCTGCTTCTTGGTTTATGAAAATTTATATTTTTAGTACTTGGTTTTCCTGCTTATGTGAGTAAAAGTTTGTATAATTTCATAAAAATAAGAGGATATATATGTTCTCCTGCTACACAAGACGTTTGTGTGCTTGGTAAAAATAAGGAAGTTCTATTGACCATAAATAAGGATTGCTGGAATAATTTGCCTATTTGCCCCAGTTTGATAAGGAAAAATAGACCATAATATTGAGGGGTTTATGGACTAGTAAGTAGTAATCCTTAGTACTATAAACATATGCTTGTTAGGGGTATATCAGTTGAAGCGACAAATATAAGGCCTGGTCCAGCAAGGCAAGCTTGAGTCAAACGAGAAAAATTTAGTAAGCCATGCACCAACAAGGCAGTTTTTAAATGAAGTGAGGCATTGAAGTAAAGTGCCCATAATGCAATTTAAACAAAACATGCACCAGTGAGGTAGTCTAAACAAAGCGTGTGCCAACGAGGCGACTTAGGTACAACATGCGCCAGCTAGGAGTGACTTAAGTAAAGCGTGCGCCAGCAGGGTGACTTAAGTAAAGCGTGCACCAACAAGCAACTCAAGTAAAGTATGCGCTAGCAAGTCGACTTAATTAAAGCGTGTGTCAACAAGGCGACCTAAGTAAAGCGTGCGCCAGCAAGGCAACTTAAGTAAAGCATGGGCCAGCAATGCGACTTAAGTAAAATGTGCACCAGCAAGGCAACTTAAGTAATGCATGCACCAGCAATGCGACTTAAGTAAAGATGAGTGTTAGTTTACGCAGTTAGCTTTATTTGGTATTCCATCATGCAGATACTATGAGAAGGAAGAAAAAGGGTGTATTTATATTAAGAGAAAGATGTTTTGAGTACATTTAATAACTGAATGTAATTAAAGAAATTTCAGGGGTAAAACTTCCTGAGATTGCAAGCATTCCAGGGTCAAGAAAATTTTCAGCTATCGATGTATTCGAGTATGTATGCGCCAAATTTGATGATTCAGTGATTTTGTAAAGCCCTTCCTAGTTGAGCGCTAGCTTTCCTACTGGTCCTAAGCGCCGGCTCGTTGATGTACCAAGTCTCCCACTTGGAATTCTCTTCATTAACTCACTAGTTATTGGCACTGACTACTCTCTACTTCTATCTTTCTACGTGAACACAGGCATATTCTCATACTTTGTCTATTAGGTCCAAATTGGCTAGAAATAAGTTGTTATTGTTCTCCTGCTCATAATGTTGGATCCTGAAGGTTTCTAGCTCAGCTTCAGTTGGGATGATTTCCTCTGATCTATATACCAGGTTTAATGAAGTTTCTCCTATAGTGGAGCGAGGAGTAGTTCTGTATGACCATAGTACACCAGACAACGTGTCTACCCATTATCCACCTGCTTTTTCCAGCTTTGTCTTGATCCATTGAACTAGGATACGATTAGTGATTTCTACTTGTCTATTAGCTTGAGGATAGGCAATGGACGTGAAATATTACTGGATGCCCCGCTCGCAGACCAATCTTGAATCTTCCAATTTTGAAACTGATGATCATTATCATAATAATAATGCCAGGTAACTATGCCTGCAAATTATAATTTTTCAAAGGAATTTTATCACTTCATTTTCAATGATTCAGGCTAGAGGCTTTGCCTCCACCCACTTGCTGAAGTAGTCTATTGCTACGAGAAGGAATTACATTGTCATGGTGCAGTTGGAGAAAGACCTAACTATGTCTATTCCCCACCGTGAGAGCGGGCAATGTGCAGATATGGCCCTGAATGGATGGACTTTTGTTATACAGAATATCACCTTGCTTACATATTGGCACATTGCCCGCTCCCACAAATATTACCATTGTTAATACCTTGCTTACATAATATATGGACTTTTGGTGTCCGCCCTTCTCTTTAATAACACAAAGCTAACTACCTGCTGACCTACTTCTAGGTAGAGATAGAGGAGTTCTCTAGGTGTCGGCTTGGTGAGTAGGGCAATCCTGCTATGTAAGTCTTCAGGTTTTGGAATGCCTGCTAACAATCTTCATCCCAGACGAAGTTCTTAGTCTTCCTTAATGCTTTTGAAAAAAGTAAGTTGCATTTTGCTGATTAGGAGCCGTTATGCACCCTTCTAGTCTTTGCACTTCATTGAGGTTAGCAGGAGGCTTCATCTCTTGGATGGCTAGAATTTTTTTTGGGTTGACTTCAATGCCTTTCTCCGTAACCATGTATTTTAAGAACTTGCCACTTTGCAACCCAAATGCACACTTGGCTGGATTTAGCTTCATGTGATATTTTCTTAATGTATTGAACATCTCAGTTAGACCAGCAAGGTGTTGGTCCATCTGCCGGCTCTTTACCAGCATGTCATCAACGTATACCTCCATGTTACGTCCGAATTCTTCTCGAAACATGAGATCCACTAAATGTTGATATGTAACACCTACATTTTTTAGTTCAAAAGGCATAACAACATAGCAATAGGTTCCCCCTGACGTGATTTAGCTAACTCATTTCCAGTCATCAGGGTTAAGCATCATTTAGTGTAACCCTGTGAAGCATCCATTAGACTTAATAATTGGCCAAAGGTGGATTGCACCAACTAGTCTATGTGAGGTAAAGGGTAAAAATCTTTGGGGCGTGCCTTGTTGAAATCTCGAAAGTCAACACACATGCGCCACTTGTTACCTAGTTTGGGTACTAACACTACGTTAGATAACTACTCTAGAAACTGGATTTCCTTGATATGCCCTGCTGACAATATTTTTTTACTTACCTTTTCCTGTATAATATCATTCTTAAGCCCGAAATGCCACTTCTTTTGTTTTACTTGGGAGAAAGTTGGATCTAAATTTAGATTGTGTACAACTATATTGAGATCAATACCTACGTGGTTGCTGGCCATCCAGGCAAAGACATCAACATTCTGCTGTAAAAAGACAGTTATCTGGCTCTCCAAGCACCAACTTGATACTTAGTAGCTCTTCAGCCTGCTGGACATGAGTGAGAACGACACCCTTGTGGTCATCCTACTAGGTAGAACCCTGGCTGTTTTCTCTATTGTGAGGGTCCAACTCCATCTTTCCACTATTATTTTTTATTGTTTCCATGTAACACTTTCGTGTTGTGTATTGATCACCTTGTCTCCCCCCACCTTGTCTCCAACATGAAATTTCAACTTCATATGGTATGTAGAAATAACTACTTGGAATGTGTTCAGATTAGGTCGTCCTGAAATCAGGTTGTATGTTGATGGCATATCCATAACTAGGAATCGAACCATCCTAAACCACCTGGTGGGCTCCATGCCTAAATAAAGGGGAAATTAAATTTGTCCCAATGGTTGTATGACCTCTCCTGTAAAATCATACAACAAAGTATCCATGAGCTCTAGAATAGGACATCTACGAAGCTACCTAAATCCACAAAGATACGTTGAACAATATAATTAACTATTGTGGCATAAATAACAAGTGCATCGTTATGAGGTAAATGTACTCCTGGGCGTCAACATGACCAAATTGGATCATTAGTCCTCCTGCTGGTGCTCGTATACCTCCATAACAGTTTTGGTAGCCCTTGCGTAGGCACATCTAGCTCGTTGTATGTCCCCATCCATCGGTTCTCCTGCTATTATATGGATTATTCCTTTAGCGAGAAAATTCCTAAGCTCACTTGTCCAGTTGGGGCTTCCTTCTTTGTATGTTCTCTTTACGAGGATCTTCATCTTGCTGCTCAGCCTTGCGGGAGTTATGGTGATAGGAACGCTTTTTCTTCTGTTCACGCTTTTTCTCTTTATCCACGTAGTCCTTTAGGTAACTGGCTTGAATGAATCTTTCTATCTCTTGCTTGAGCTGGCGACAACGATTGGTATTGTGCCCATATTCTCTATGGTACTTGCAGAAATATTGAGATTTTGGGAGCTAAGGACTAGTTATGATAGGTTTGTAATGGCACGACTAGTTATAATTGATGTGTAATGGCCATTTTTTTGGATCAAGAGGGTTGAAACATCCTCGTAGTTCTCTCCTTGGTTTGCGAGTAGAAGACGACTCATTCTCCTTTTTCTTGCCACGTCTATTTTTCTTCACCAACCAAGTGTTCTCCAAATTCATATATCTTTCAGCTTGAGCCACTTATCTAGATAATCCATAACCGACTTCTTAGCTAGAGATTCAAACAGGGGTCACCCACGAAGTCCTTGAGTGAAAGCACTAACCAACACTTCCTGATAGACAGTGCGGACCTCTAGGATAGCTGCGTTAAAATGTTGGATAGAGGCCCTCAAAGTTTTCTTCTCCTCCTGATTAATCCTAAAAAGGCTAATAGTTGATTTTCTGGACTTCTTGGTGCTAGCAAATTGATGTTCGAAGAGGGAACTGAACTCTGCTAAAGATCTAACTGATCTAACAATTGTTGGGCAGAATTTGTTAGTATAGTAAGAAAAATATTACACTTGATACCATCAGTATATCTATGTAGTAAGCCTGTATTTTCGAACTTACGGATGTATTCAGCTAGACCAGTGGTACCATCATAAGCAGGTAGGTGTGAAAGTGCTCGGAATTGAGCAGGAAGTTCTTTCTCTATGATGTGTTCGCTGAAAGGAATGCCACGCTCAACATGTATGGTCTCCTTCATCACTTGTTGGTGAAGTTCCACCATCTTCTTCTTCAGGGATTGCCATATACTAGGGGGTTGGTGTTCAGCTGCCTCCTTGCTCGTAAAATCAGCCAGAGTGGATCGATCCTACTAAAGCCAAGCAGGAATCTGCTCGTCCATACCTTGACTTCCTGGTGTTCCTGCTCTTTCCAACTGGGAAGAGGGTCCTGCTCTGCTAGCTTGAGAATAATGGAGGGTTGAGTTGATGGATTCCATTATGAATTGATGAAGCTGCTTGTAGAAGAGCTGATTCAAAACAACAAGTCCATCTGCTTGGTCAAAGCTAGAGCTGGGCTTGGAGTGTTAGCACCTGGTGCTGGATCTGGACCTGGACCCGAACGTTAGCATATACCAAAGTGAGGTCTACAGGTGGAATAATAGGCCTAAACACAGTCGGGAGGGAGGACTCTCCTTTGTAAGATCCGTGGTTTTCTTTGTTAGAATTTGCCATTTCTCACGCTAAAGCTCAAGTGTTCCCATAGACGGCGTCAATGATGCATACCAAAAATTGGCCACATCACAAAGGTAGAAGCATCCACGAAATCCTAAGATTATCTGGGACTAACCCTACAAAATAAAAGTTAGCATTCTGATGCTTAATCAATAACAAGTTATGAAGAAATAAAATGAAAACTTGAAATAGAGCGAGAATAATAGTAAGATATGATTAAGAGTGATAAATATTCATGTGGAGTACAAAATATAAGCTAAAAATAACTCAAGAATCAAGAGAAAGTAGTGCGAGGGAATGAGAGTTTGAGGATGAAGAAAATATTTTTAAATAATTGCATAATACCTCTATTTATAGGCATGCATTCAGTTGGACCCGGGGTCAATTACTAAGTTCCACACGTAATTGGAAAGCCTTTTAAGTTGCTTTTATCCATAACAAGTCGTTAATGATTTGGATAAATATTGATCGAGATTTACCAGCTGGATGAAAGCCTGCCAAATCTACCTAAAAATCTTGGGGGGTTAGTTATTCATAGATTTTTAGCTTAGTTGCCACTGATTTACTTGGAACCATTTGGGGATATTTTAGAGTGACTTGTACAAATTTTTTGACAAGCTATATGATGTGCCCTCTCAGTTTAATGATGACGTGTCCGGTTGAAATAAGCTTATTTCTTAGGCCCTGCCAGTTTAGTATAGTAGTAGGCAAACCCATGGGTCTTTCTTCCCTACTAATGGGTTTTACCCTTCCTGCAGGTGAGCCAACTGGCTTTTAGCCGATCGGGCTAGTATGCCTAGATTTTGAACTTGACCCAATAATTTTGGAGCGCATCATCAGAAATGTATAGTAACAAAGTGATCATTACATCATAGTGTTCTGCATATTATTTAAATACATACATTATTACTTCAAAACACCAATTTACAATGGTTTAGAAGACATTCAGTGATGCTTGCAAGCTTCATAAGGGTTACTTCCTTAGCATCCTGGTTGTTCTTACTTGTTATCTCCATTTATGGTGATACGCCTAGCCCTCTCTAAGAGCTTGTCGGTAGATACGCTGCTCTCAGATTTTATAATGGTTGTGATGATGATCCTGTAACATGCACTGAAGGGCCATGTTCTATGGTGGGCAATGATTGGGTTAAATAAATTGGCGTTTTGGGTATTGGTTAGGATAAAGATTTTGCTTTTATCTTCTTATTTTTTTTTTTTTTGTTGGAGCAACAGATTAGGAAGAACTTTCCTTGGTCTTCCCTTTCCTACTAGCTAGTTGTGCTACAGAAACATCAAGCTTCAAATTTTTATCTTTGTACTATCAATTGAAAATAAAAAAAATAAGTTAGCCAACTAATGCTGAAATCAACTAACAAATATATTTGACCAAACACTAAGTTATTATACATACTTTTCTTTTACATACTTGACTAACAGGTTTTTATGTCCTAGGTCATTACACACCTTTCATCTCACCATGTTTGATCTCCTCACAACATTAGGAGCCTCACCAAGTTCCTTGCTTCTATTTTTCCTAGGTCTGTCGGACATTCTTCTAACAATTGGAGGTAACAGATTGTGGGTTCAACCTCCAAGTCTTGAGGTTAAAATGTTGGATCAACTACTGGATGAATAAAGTAGTTATATACTTTCATGTAATTTTCTTCAGAGCATGTACTATCACAATAAGAGTCCAAAGACTCTCTCCTTGGAGATTACCTAATGTAGCATGCTTACAAGGACTACTAGAAACATCTCAAACCCTATTGATGGGTGAAAATATAGCACGGGTCAAACAGATCTGGACTATCGTTCAATACTTTGGCCGAAGTGTTTATGGACTCAGAAAAAATGGACCTTCAAAAAAATATGTTAGCACTAGACGCCCAAGTTGGTACTGGATTCGAGGTGAAATGGGACAAAAAAGGCAAATAAATGTAATAAGAAATCCAGATATGTTGATTAAATTGAAAGAAATGTACTAATTTTAAAAAAAAAAAAAAGCTTGATGAGTGCTTGAAAGCGTGTTTAGAGAGTTCAAAGAGCCGTCCCATACCTAGAAGACCAAACCTATATATATAGGGGTGCTCCCATCTACTGTGATTCTATCATCTTCCTGGATTTGAGTGGAGAAGGGATGGGGTAGTCGGATAAGTGGTAAATTATCCTTATCCACAACTGGATGTGTACAATGAGAGCATCCGTTCGTTAGGGGAGACCCCTCACATGCAAGGAGTCTTAGAAGCCAAGGAGCCTTTGCCGCCAGGGAGCCCTCGCAGCCAGGGAGACCTAGACTCTAGGGAAACCTTTGTTGAGACTGTCTTTCTAGGGCTAACGCGGTCCAAGGTGGCAGTTGACTGATGGGCCAGCTGTTCGCTACATGGAGAGAGTTGTTAGACCTATGGGCATTTTGGGCCGATCGTCCTTCTTGGGCTATGATCATGGGTCTATTCTAAGGGTGCCTTAGGTATCCATCCTCCATCTTGGGTTGCTTGGGCCCTTGAGCTACTGGAGCAAGTATATTAAGTGTGAAGGGTTGGGTCGGGCTGCCCCAGGCCCTGTTGTCTTCTAGAATTATTGCCTCCTCAGGTGCACATATCATTCAGTCCCCATGCTCTAAGCGGACGAGAATGTCTTCAACTTCTTCTTAGAGTAGGATGTTTTCATATTCGGGGGAGCTCTTCCTCACCGTCTCAGTAGAGCCTTCTTGTTGGGTGCCCCTCACTTTTTGTTGTCCCTTTTTTTCTTACTGCCTAAGGCTCCACAGTCTACCCTCTACCAAAGTTGGTATGATGACTAAAATTGGCTTAGCCATCATTGTTGCTATCCTATGGGGTGTTTGATAACCACCTCCTTCCACGTGCCCATTTCATTTGGTAATCACCCAATGAGGGGCGGTTATGACGGTTGACGTGGGTTTAACCTCCCCACTTCCATTCATTCAAGGTTTAATTTCCAACCTTTCCCTCTTCCTTCCTCACTCCTCAGTATACACCTTGAAGAAAGAAAGCTCTTCCTTCCCAAGTCTGTAAGTGTTATCTTCATCTTCTCCTATAGTTTTTCATTTTCATATTTTCCCTCCTTTGCACTCTTCTTGTATGTCCATGGCATCCTCTTATGAATTATTAAGATTTTAAAGGAAACTCTCCCAAGCGATGATTTTTTCAAGGCTACTTCGAGGAAGATGGGCCCTAGCTCATTTGAACCTATGAGTGGCCCGTTGTCGAGCCTGAGGCAAGCGACAGTGGTTGCCCGTCATCTGCTAGACAAATCTTTTGATGAGGATGAGGTTGGGGGAATGAGGAAGAGGAATCTTCTCTTAGAGAGGATGAGAGGAGGGTGGTGGAATTGACGACGGATTGGGGTCCTCCTGCCTCAGGCTTCCTGCCATTCGCCAATTAGTGAATGAGTTTCAAATCCCTTAGTCTTTTACTATTTATGTTCCATCCCCTGATAGTCGCCCCTATTCCCTAGTAGATAACTGCTTGTGTTTCTTTTCTTCTTTAGTTCAGACGGGTCTCTCTTTCCTATTCTGTCTTTCTATTCAAATGTCGCCCGTTTTTTTCAAGTTCCCTTGGACCAATTAGTTAAAAGTTCTTTTCGTGTTTTGGCTAGTTTTTTCAATATTTTCCTTTTTCGTGGAGCCCCTATGATAGAAAAAGCTTTTTCTCAGTATTTCCAACTATGCAGTACTATGACTGGTGTTTTCTATTTCTCTCTCCACAGGGGAGTGTCCTTCCTCCCTGCTTCTCACCCCCTAAAATGGCGGAAAAATAATTTTTTCTATGTATTGCCCCCTCATTTTTTGGACATTCCTTGATAGATCGATATACAATTCTCCTACTGCCATCGCCTTTTCCTCCACCGACAGAACGGTTGCTCTCTCCTCCTTATTGGAGGATTTAAATGAAAAGCCTTATGACTGTAGGGTTTTGATTGACGAAAGACTCCTGGGGCATTTTGGTTTGAGCCTATGGCTCGTGAATTTGGTGGAACCCCTGTGTATTTTTATGATTTTTGTATCTTTCTTTATTCTTGATACTCTTGTTAATATATGATTCTGATTGATATTCTACCTTCTTTCTTGATAGAGGATATCATGTTTAGCAAATTAATTCGTGACAACACCTTTGGAGGGGGATGTGGAGAGAGCATCCCTCCTCCATCCAAGTCCTTTAGGGGGATTCCTGCCTCAAGTGATTCTAAAGGGAAACATCCCACCTCAGCAAACTAGCGGTCTCCTCGAAGAGGGCTAAGGTAAGTTCTATGGGTACTCCTCTAACCAGTTTTACACGTCATTCTAATACACTTCCTCTTCCTCCATTAGACTCAGGCAACACGCCCCTTAGATCCTTTTGTTCCACAACTGACAACCTGTACACTCGCCAATCCCTCAACAAGGAGAGGGATGGGGAATATCCTTTAGTTTTTGAGCTCATGAGGGGGTTGCTCACCCTAGGGGATAGGCGCATCCTATCTCTCGTGCCTCAAGAACCAAACGGATGAGGTAAAAAAGGTGGTTGACCAGGCCCAGATAGATTTTCCCAATACTGACGAAGACCAAGAGTACCTAGAGAGCTATTGGGCTAACTATCTTCTCTCATACCGAAAGCCTAAGGATTTTCAAAAGGGGGTAGCGAAAATAACAGGGCCCTATCTAGAGTATGGCTTTTTGGCCTGAAAGGAGCAGTTTATGGCTTAGGGGTACCCCCTGCTGGAGAGGAAGCTTCATTTCTTAACTTTGATACAATGGTGGACAGTGCTCCAAATCCCTTTGCCAACGCTCTGAATCCCATGGAAAGGTTTTTCCCTGTTGAATCAGGTGACCGCCTAAGTCTTTGTGTTTATTAATTATTCATGACTTTGCTTTATTCATCCTTAGAAAACTTTTTATAGAGGAAGATTTAGATCACATCCTGGCAGAAGTTGAAGCTGATGTGAAAAGCCCCCCCACAAGAAGCTATATTATCTACTTTTTGCTGCAGGGCATGTCTTGGATGAAGGACCTTAGAGTTGAAGGGAGAAGGATGTCTCCTATGCCGCTAGTGAAGAGCCCAAGGAGACCCCTACCCCAACTGCCCGACCAGAGGAATGAGAGAAAGACCCCGCTTGTGGGGAAACTTAGTGATGGATGTACTCACCCCCCTCCCCCCTTTTAATCTGAGAACAATTACTTTACTCGACCTGCTCCTTTCCCCACCATGGGTAGGGATGTAACAATAACATTTTATTCTTTGTGGATGTTAAGCTTTTCTTTTTTTTTGGTCCCCCAACCAAGTTTTAGGCTGGGGGGATGTGTTGCCATGATCTACATTTTCTTCTTCAATACCTAGTTGTATGTTATATTACTTGCATGCTTTCTTGCATTTGAGTTAATGATGTGATATTTGAGTGGGTTGCTGTCTACTGGGCCCTGGGGATGATGATTCCTTGCTTGATATCTTTTATGCTGCTAAATCTATACTTATAAATGCCATCTTCCTTAGAAATATAGTTAGTTTCCATTCTATCCTACTAGGGAAGAGTATTTATGTAAATAGAAAGAGTGTATGAAGGTAGCTCAAGGTCCATATTTTGCAGATACCTGCATATTTCCTGCAGAGCTTAATCCTAAGTCAATTTATGCCTCACCATGATACTTTATTTGAAGCATATACAAAATATCATACCTTTCTCCTCATGGATATTGTCTTTGGACATAAGGGTATCCTTCAGGAGAAGGAAATGTCCCTTGGGAGAACTTATTTATTGAAGAAGTCATCCCTCAAGATGACTTATTCGTTGAGGAGGATGTCATCAAGGACTTATTTATTGAGGAGGATGTCATTTAGGAGGACTTATTTGTTGAGGAGAATGTCCTTTAGGATAACTCACGTATGTTTCTGAGCTGGATGCCCTTCGTTATGCATATAATTTTTTGAGATTATCTACGTTCCACGAGCGAGGTAAGGGATACCATTTGCCATCTTCTAATACATACGGTCCCCACCTATTACCCCCATAACTTTATAAGGCCCCTCCCAATTGGGATCCAATTTCCACCAACTCGTTCTAGCCTCATCTCAATCCCCTATACTAGCATGCGATTGGTGACCCTACCTGTCCATTAGATTGGAGGTGTGCCACCGAAGTGAATCTTCGCTTGATGCGCAGACTCTCACACTATTCTTGTATTTTTTACCTTTGAAATTATCAGCTATTGTATGAGATTATTTCTCGAGGGAGTCCAAAACGACAAATAACATTCTTCCACATAAGCTTCATTACTTCTCCTTCTGTAATTCAAGCAACTGGTTCTTCCTCTACCCACTTCGTAAAATAGTCGAAGGCTAAATAGATGAACTTTCTCTAACCTGGAGCTAGAGAAAAAGGTCCCGCTATGCCCATGCACCATTGCGAGAAAGAAGAAGGTGACAACATGGTAATGACAGGTTCCGCCGATTGATGTGTAAGAGTAGAATGCTTCTGACATTTTTCACATTTGCTTACTATTGTTGTACATCCTGCTTTATGGTAGGCCAGAAATATTCAACTCGTAAGGCTTTGTTAGCTAAAATCAATGTTCCAGCATGCACTCCGCAACAACCACTATGTATTTCTGTGTATCCCTTCTTATTGGGATAAGCATCGGAGCAGGGTGTGTGTGAAGGACTTTCTGTACAGGACCCCTCCGTGTAAGAAGAAATGAGTAGCATGAGGCAATTATTATATAGTAATGCGTCGGGTTCGGCAATCTTCCAAGGCACTTGCTAACTTGGTGAGGCAATTAGCTTTAACATTTTCTACTATTGGGATTTGTAGCTGGATGCTTTCAAACCCTGTTTTTAGTTCCACTATTTATTGCAAGTACTACATCATGTTTTCTTCTTTAGCTTCATAGGTACCTTCTACTTGTTTAACTATTAATTGGGAGTTTGAGTAAGCTATAAGATGCCGAGCCCCAACTTCATCGTGATGGTCTTGCGTAGCAAGTAGGAGATGTCGTATTCGCTTAACTCCACCGCCCATTTCACTAATCGACCTGGCGTATCTGGTTTACCTAGGGTTTGCTTCCAAAGGTAAGTTGGTCCTCATGTGTATGGGGTATGAGAGGAAGTAGGGATATGACCTTCTAGGAGTCATTTTCTCTGTGGAAATACACTGTCCTTGGGCTCCATTGAGGACTTTGCTGAAATAGTAAATAGGCATATACTTTCCTCCATCTTCTCAAATAAGAACAGAACTAACTGTTTGAGGGGTAGTAGAAAAGCAAATGTAGAGGGTGTCCCCTAGTGAGGATTTGACTAGTAGGGGGAGCCCCGCCAGATACCTTTTCAATTCTTCGAACGCCTGTTGGCAACTAGTGCCCCATTTAAACTTTTTTGCTTTTTTCTCAGAATCTTGAAGCAAGGTAGTTTTTTTCTCTGTAGATTTGGAAATGAATCGACTGAGTGCTGCTATCCTTCCGGTTAGTCGCTGCACTTCATTAGTGTCGGGGCCCGCATGTCAAAGGTGGGCTTGATTTTGAGAGGGTTGGCTTCAATGCCTTTTTGAGTTACCATGAACACTAAGAAACATCCCTCTCGTACTTCAAATGCGCACTTTCCTTAATTGAGTTTTAGCCTATACTTCCTTAGGATCAAGAATGTTTCCTCCAAGTCTACGATGTGATCCTCAACCTTTTTATTCTTTACTAGTATGTTCTCTACGTAGACTTCGATAATTTTCTCTATTGGGGTCGAAATATCTTATCTACTAGACGTTGATAGGTAGTTTCTGCATTCTTTAGGCCAATGGCATGTCGATGTAGCAAAAAGTACCAACAGAGGTGATGAAACAGACTCTCTTACGATCTTCAGAAGCTAAATGATTTGATGGTATCCTTGTGAGACGTCCATCATGCTCTGCAATTCGCATGCAGACGTGGCATCTACAATTGATCGATCCTGGGCAAGGGATAAAAATCCTTAGGTTATGTTTTGTTAAGGTCCCTGAAGTCTATACATATCCTCCATTTTTCCCCTGGTTTAGGTACTAGATGACATTTGACAACGACTCAGGGAACTATATTTCCCTTATATGCCTCGTTGTTAACAGTTTATCCACCTCAACTTGGATAATCTTGTATTTTAACGATCCGAAGTGTCTTTTCTTCTATTTTACTAGCTTGATGCTGGGGTTTATGTTGAGGTAGTAGCGATAATGCCTCGGTCAATTCCCTCCAAGTCTTGGGGGGTTTAGGCGAAAATATATATATTTCATCATAGATACCAATTCAAGTAGTTTTTTCTAGATTTTGGTTACCAGTTCTATAGCCAGTAGCTCCTCAGCTGATCGAATCTTGGCAGGTGTATCTTCTTTCCCCTTAGTTTCTCCTACCAACACCGGGTCTTTTCCTCGCTTGCTTGGGGGATGCTCCTTTTGTATTTTGTTTGAACTCATCTTCTGTCCTTTTCGAATGGCCTCTATGTAACACTTGCGGGATTGCAAAGGATCCCTTTATACTTCCCCCTCTTTTCCAGGTGTAGGGAGTTTGATTTTCATGTGATAGGTAGATATTACGGCTGAAAAGCATTAAGTGTGGGCCTTCCCAAGATGAGCTTGTAGGTTGAGAGTATATCCACAACCTAAAATTTCAATAAACAAGTTTTCCGAGTAGACCCAGTCCAAAGAGTCAGGGAGAATGAGATCATGACACGAGAATGTACCACTTCGCCCGTGAAACAGTATTGGGAGGTGTTCACCATTTCCAAGGGAATGTCCCCCCAACTGCATTTAATTATAAGCTTCGCCGAATAATTTATCTACCAAACTACTTGAATCTATAAAGATTCTTTCCACTTCATAATTAGTCAATAGTGTTGTGATGACCAATGCATCTTTATCAGAGGTCTTAGGCCTAGACTGATCTGATCGTCCAAATTGAATGAAGGGGGTATCTTCCACAGCTTCCACATCAAGAACCTCCTTCACAAATATATCGTGCGCCTCCCTTACTTGTGTCTTTCTAGCATGGTTAGAATCACGCCCAATAGGTCCTCGTGCAATCATTCGTACCATCCCCTTATGCAGGGGGTTGCTAATTTTCGCCCTCCCCCTAGGCGTGGATCTAGGAGCTTCCTTAGGGAGGGTTTTGGGTTGGAGTCCTTCTTTGTCTTAGTCTTGTCAGCTTCATGCTTTGGGTACAACCTTATCTCTCGAGCCTTTTCCCAACACATGAACTCCGGTAAATTTTCATTCTGGATGAGTCTCTTTATTTTGTTCTTCAAGTGTCAACATTTGTCTGTGGTGTGGCCATAATCATTATGAAAATGGCAAAATTTACCAGACTTGGTTTTTTGGGAGCCATCCTTAGATGATTTAGGACATGCCAATAAACCTATTTGTGTTGGCCATGGAGCACTTATCAAGGAGTCTTCAGGAGTTGTTCTCGAATAATCCTAGAATGTTTTACCATACTAGGGGTTGGTTACGTGTATCCCACTTGGGTATGCTGATGACACAATGATTTTTATTTCAGCTTGGCAAGAGGGGCTAGAACTTTTTATGGAGCACCTGAAGGAATATGTGATCCTATCTGGTCAGCTCATCAATATTGAGAAAAGCTCATTTGTGGTAGCTAAGACTACGCCGTCTTTGGTTGTTCAACGGATCAAGCACACTACTGGATTTTGGCTCAAGTATCTGCTAATTATATCTAGGTGCATCATTATATACAGGGAATAAAAAGGTTAGATTTTTTACTCACTATTACAATCCATATCTTCGTATATCTAGGTGTTATCTCATGGAGGTCGCCTACAACTTATTAAAAGTGTGTTACTGGCAATACCTCTTTATCTGTTACAAGTTATCAAGCGCCGAAAACTTTAATTATACGTATTGAAAAAATCTTTAATAGATTCTTTTGGGGCTCTTGCTCAAAACAAAAGAAACTTCACTGGATGAAATGGGATGTGATAAGTAACCCTATTACTGGAGGAGCATTGGGTGTTCAAAAGTTAAGCAATGTGGTGGAGGTTTTTTCACAGAAATTGGGGTGGTGGCTTCGAGTTGAAAAATCCCTATGGGCTGACTTCTTAAGATCTAAATATTGCACCGTACATTACCTTGGTCAAGTTAGGAAGTGTACGAATGACTCTCCTATTTGGAGAAGATTGTGTGACATTCAATCCCATGAAGAGAATAATATTTGTTGGGTGCGAGGAGAAGGAAAATCATGTTTTTGGCACAATAAGTGGATGGATAGGATTTCACTACCAGAATATTTGGGAATACAGCCTGACACTCATGAACAAGTACATTACTATTGGTAAGAGGATCATTGGGACATGGAGAAATTAATGCGATGCCTTCCAGGGTAGTTAGCACTCAAGGTAGCAACTACTCCTTTTTGTAAGGATATCCCTGGTAAGGCTTTCTAGAAACTAACTTCATCTGGCGAGTTTTCCCCTCAATCTACTTGGGCTGTTATAGCTATTGTTTAAAGATATTTGGAATCCTCTTCTAACCCCTACAATGTCGATATTTTATTGGAGACTCCTAACAGGTTTAGTTTCTACTAACAATCGATGCAAACTAAGGGATTCTATTTGGCGTCTAAATGCCAATACTGTGCAGCAGTTGAAACGCTCAACCGTCTATTTTTACATAATGCGGAAGCGAAGAAAGTTTTGGCACACTTTTCAACTATATTTGGGTTGAGAGTTCCACACACAACAGAGGTTACATTAATGATCCAATATTGGAGGATTACAGCTCCAGAAAACAATAGAGGACATATACGTGTCCTAATCCCATTACTTGTATTATGGTTCATCTGGATTTGTCAAAATGATGCAAAATATGGGGCGAAGAAGTTCAAATCTGATATCATTATATGGAAGGTAATTCAGTACATTCACTTGTTGTATACAACGAGGCTTCTAAAGTGTCATCATTGGAAATAGGACTTTAACATTGTAGATATACTGGAGTATCGCTTTCAGCAACCACAAACCACACAGCTTCACTTGGTGCGATGGGAATTCCCAGCACGAGGATGGGTCAAACTTAACTCAGATGGGGTATCTAAAGGTAACCCAGGACAAGTAGGGGCTGGAGGTCTCCTTCGTGATCATACAGACAAGGTTCTCATGGTTTTCTATGAACTTTTGGGATTCAGAAATATGCGAGTTTATGGCTATCTTGAGAGGATTGGAGATTTTATTCCACTGGGTACCATAAGGTTTAGATTGGGGTTGATGCCAGCTCGGTTATTTCCATCATCAACTCAGATGCTCGGGGGAACTAGAAATACCAGCATCTGTTAGTGAAGATAAGATCAGCACTTCAAAAAGTTGAAGTTAAACTTAGTCACATTTATAGAGAAGGCAATCAACCGACGGATTTTAGCTAATGAAGCATGCATGAGATGCCTGAATTTCTTTAGCACGGGTCATCACCTCAATGGGATGCTTGGGGGTTTTGTTAAAAATGGACATGATGCAAATGCTTAGCTTCAGATTTCAAAGTAACGCACCCTTGCTACTCCAACAGTATATCCTGTTCAGATTGAGTGATTGGAGATGTTAGCTACAGATTCAGGAATTATTCCCATACCTCACCATGGAGTGCTTTCACTTTTAATATTGTCATATCATGCTTAGTCTCACATTGATGTTGTGATCTTATTGTCTTGATAGGAGCATTCCAGTATTTCTATGAGTTAAATTTATCAAGTGAGCAGAAATAGTGAAGCGGCCGTTACTTTTCCACTACAACAAAAACCTTCAATGAGGATCATAAAAGTAGGGCTTCAGCATTGCAGCATTCGGAGTTTTTATGCAAAAGCAGCAAAATTCTATTTGTTCTTGTGTTTGTCGATGGGCAAGATTAAATGATATTGTTGAGCACAACCCAGGACAGAACAAACAGAAGCTGATTTGCTGATGAAAAAGATAACAACTGATTTGCTTCAATAGATACATTTTTTAGCCTAAGCTGTAGAGAGGGAGGTGCCGTTTTGATGTAGTAACATCAGCGAGATTCAGGGAGTTTTACTCATGGTTAATTTGCTAATAATCTTGGTGGCATTTGGAATTGTCTGCATTATCTGTTGGAAATGCATGCTGGATATAGAGTTTTAATTAGATAATATTTTCTGATTTCCTTGAGAGTGATGAATAATGACAGTATCTAAGGAGTTTAAGGGATAACTCCGAAATAATGTTGGATTTTCATGTAATGCTTATTCTTATAATGTTTGGGGTGGTTTTCTTCTGATTGATAGGACATAAGAATCCCCGCAATAAGGGAGTAATGTTGCAGCTATATATATATGTGCAATGAAGGGCATCAACAACGGGAAACTAGTGTGTCGAGAATCTGACAGGGAATTTCTCTTACTTTTCTTGCTTTGATATGAGCAATATGATTTTGATTATATTACTTGGAACCTTGCCTTGTATTAGAGTGTTTAGTTTCTAGTCGATGTTTGTTCTTGGGCTTGGATGTGAACTTCCAACTGGGAGAGTGCTACTTTCATAGGCGTCTGCTAGTTGGGGTACCCTTGAATATTGAATTGGTCATATAATATAGGATGGATGGTGTACAATTGTTATTATTTGGTTTATGCATGCTAGTTTTTTTCCTAGGGCTTGAGTACTATTGTAATTTAAGTGAGTGAAAGCTGGATGATCTATGTTCTATTGATGCAGAGTTTCATCATGTAGCATTAGGAGTTTAGTTTAAGCTTAGTTGTGTGCTAATTGATTAATGCGACATTGATTTATACTAAAGGAATAGATCATGGCATTTGTAAAGGTGTCTTTGGTTGATTTGTTTGTCCCGGGCTACAATTTCGACTCTATTATTAGCATGTCTATGAGCAAATTCTCTATCTTGTATAGCATGCAAACTCTCGTGCTTTATTAAATTTATTGGGCATCACTTTTAGTTTCCTTTCTGCAAACTCTTGTGTTGATTCTGAATATACGCATGTGATATTGAGACTGTCTAAGACTTACTTACTATTCACATACAAACGAACTTGAGTATAGTTGGAATTCTGAAAACAAATTGATGTGCGCTCATGGTGTACTGTAATGATGATATCTGAACATGATTTTGCATTTTACTAATTACTAATACAACAAGGTCCATAGAATTTGGGATTACGCTTTATTTTGATGTTCGGCTGGCATGGTTTTAGGAGTTTTTGTTTTACAATAGGAGTGTTGCAGGTTCTTCAGAGCAAAGTTGTCATAAAGGAGGGGCTACATATATGAGATGATTTCTGTAGAAATGCTGGTTGTGCAGGCATGCTACAGCAGTTGGGCTGAATAGATGAACTGTCAAGGCTCTTATCCTTGACGATAGTAGCACGAGGCGTGGATTTGCACCAGGGTTGTGGTTGCTCTGCGCAAGACTTGAACAGGAACAACATTGTTGCAGCCATAGGACATTGCGGCAACACAAACTGAGCTGCAACAAAAATAGTACTGCAATTTTGAAAAGCATTGCAGCTGCAGCAGATTTTTTGGAATAGCCTTATCCAAGACAGACAAAGAAGCTCAGCGGCTACTCATCTCAATCAACAGCTGACAGAGGAAATATGATAGAAATTGTGGCTTTGATTTACATAAGATTCTACTGCAATTCAGGCTACCATCAAGTGCTCTATGGGGTGTATGAGATGATGACATCAAAGTTGCAAAAATGGCGCCATTGGTGACTCAACATAGAAGAGTTAGGGACTGTTGAATTAAGTTGATGGGTGACACTTAATGCAATTGTAACAACAATGGCTTTTCATGCGACTTTAAGGGTGCATTAAAGAGAAGGTGATGTAATTGGAAGTGCAAGGGAAGTTGAAGGCTGACTCTTGGTTACCCATTATCGTAGATTTTAAGTGTTAGATTACGACTTTATCGCTATTTTTGCAAGTAGAATTTTTAGCTATCTAGATAGGTTACTACTTTACTCAATTTGAACCGATGCCTTGTAAAAGGAGTAAGTACTCCTCGTTTACTGCTTTTCAATATGTACATGAGCTATTTTTTAATAATCAATAAATTCTCACCTCGGCGGTGTTTACTTAAAGAAAAAAAAAACCTTTTCTTCCACAGCCATGAGGGCTTGAGTGATGGGGACTGTCAATGGGGTATACACAACATTTACTTTTTGAAAGGGGGGTTTTTGTCTTGGAAGTCTATTCGGGGCTTCTTAGCGCGAACCTCCTCCTTCGTTTCCTTCATTTTCTCTTCGTGGCTTTCCCTCTAGAAAGCTTCGACATCCTTCATGTTGATATATTTTGCAGCTCTGGCTAGGAGGGTATCGAACTTGGAGACAGGCTAAGGGACTTGAAGAAAACCCCATCCAGGAGGGAGACGGCACTAGCTTTAACCTTCTAGGTGGTAGAGGACACCTCTAGTGTAGCCGCATTGAACCTTTATAGGTATTCCTTGAAACACCCTCCTTCTGTTGTACAGCAAAGAGACTAAGCTCGGTATTTCAAAGCTTTCTACTACTGGTGAACTAGTGTAGAAAGAGGGATCGGAACTCTTGGAAACTCCCTATTGCACTTACGGGCAACTGATTGAACCATTGCTGGGCTACCCTGATCAGGTAGTGACAAAGACACGACATTTGATTCCATTAGTGTATCGTTGTAAGAGAGCTGCATTCTCAAAGTGCGGGAGATGCTATTGGGAATCCGTAGTACTATCATACTTAGCAATAGCAGGAGTAAGACAGTTCATGGGGAGCTCATCCGCCATTATCGCTTCTATGAGAGGGACACCTTGTTTCTCTTCGAAGGGCGCCCCTACAATCTAGTACTGTATGTTTGGAGGTCTTTCTGCAAACATTCCAGACAAGCGCGCCACTGAGGCAGGACCTCCTACTGGCTTGCAAGGGAGGTCCTTGACTTCTTGCCACTGGAGGTGCAGAGGCAATGGCGACCCTTTCCCCTTCTTCCTCTAGGGCATCCACATTCGACAGGATTACAACACGGGCTGGGACTAGTGTCGCCATTTGTTCCCGAATGATTATTGCAATCATCTGTTGAATGATCACCAAGAGCGCTGGGGATAGCTCTCTTGAAGTAATATCATAGGAGGTCTTGCGATGTGGAGGCTTAGTCAACGGGTCAGTGGACCTAGGGGGTCCCAGGACTGGTGCTCCACTTGTAGGTGCCATGAACGTCCTTGCCCTGACTTGCAGTGTCTGGGCGCTACCAACTACCTCCATGGCCTTCTATTTGTTTGGTGCATTGTTGGGTACGCTCATTTCTACTCATGTCTTCAACTCTATGTTTCCTATAGACGACGCTAATTGATGCAGATCTGGACTATCGTTTAAGACTTGAGTTCAAGTGTTTTATGGACTTAGAAAAAAGGAACATACCAAAAAATATATTAGCACTTTAACGCCCAAGTTAGTACTAGATTCGATGTGAAATAGGATAAAAAGGTAAATAAATGCAATAAGGAATAAGATACACTGATCAAATTGAAATAAATGTGAAAATTTGCAAATAAATGCTTGATGAGTGCTTGAAAGCTTGTTTAGAGAGTTCAAAGAGTCATCCCCCACCTAGAGGACTAAACCTGTATGTATAGGGGAGTGTCCCTATCTGCTGGGGGTCTATCCCTCTTCCTGGATTTCTATGGAGAAGGATTGGGGTAGTTGGATAAGTGATAAAATATCCTCATCCACAACTAGAAGTGTACAATGAGAGTATCCTTCCATTGGGGGACACCCCTCACTTGCAAGGAGTCTCAGACGCCAAGGAGCGATAAGACTAGTTTTCTAGGGATAATGCGGTCTAAGGTGGTGGTTGACTAGTTGGCTAGTTGTATGCCACATGAAAAGAGGGAGTTGTCAAACCTATGGGCCTTTTGCGCCAGTCCTCGTTATTGGGTTATGATCATGGGTCGAGTCTAAAGATACCTTGGGCCTCTGTCCTCCATCTTGGACTACTTGACCTCTTGAGCTGCTGGAGCAGGTATATTAGGTGTCAAGGGTTGGGCTGCCCCAGGCCTTGTTGTCTTCTCAAATTGGGCCTCCTCAGGTGTGCACATCACCTACAATTACAGGTTCTAGTTCTCAAGTTACAGTGTAATGGATGATTTGATTTTAATCATCAGACTCATGTTCCCTAGCTCCTAAAAGATGATACTTTTTAGACTTCTCTGGATTTTGTTCAATTGTTTCACAACATTAGGCACAACACCCCCACTCATTTTTTATCCTTTCAACTTTCGTTTTAGAGTCTTCTCACCAATTTTGTCCCCAACGAATCTACTAACATAAGCACAGGTTTGCTCTTAAAGTCTCCAACCTAATGGTTAAATGATTCTGAAATGTTGTTGGTGGCACGATCATTTTTCAGCTTTTCATCAAAGGTATGTCTAGACCACATTAGAGCAGGAATCTTTAGTAGCCAATCATATGCTGCAGACTTCATCTCCTTGATCTTATGTAATGCAAAGTTGAAGCCCGCAACATCGTATGATCTAGTTGCTTGCCAAAAATACATCTTTATGGTTGCTCGTGCAAACTGCCCTCTAAAATTGGCGTAAATATGCCTTACACAACTCCTATTTACAACATGATAAACCTCCTCGTTTATAGTCTCCACCAACCCCTACACATCTAATGCATACATATAAAAATATTAAAAATACACCCATGATAATATATAAATATAACATTTCAAGCCAACAGAATACATGTGTATAACATTTCAGTACAACAGAATATAGAAGTATATCATTTCAGGCCATAAGAAATTGATGACTTTACTTTTTGTTTGTCATAAATTTTCAGAGAGAAACCCCCATGAATCCTTGTATTCTGATTCAGCAACGCCAACAACAACAAGTAATGACCTATTATTCCCATCCAACCTAATTGCAGTCAAAATACATCCCCCAATGGCCTATTAAAATGATACTCAGCAAAACCCAAAAAAGGACTACACCCCTTCAAGTACCCATTCTTCAAAGCAGACAAACTCAATAAAATCATCTAAAAACAGATGAATGAGAAATTGATTCAGACTCATCTACATCACATTGTACGGTCACAACACTCCCATAATTATTTGCTTGAATCATTTTAGTATAGTAAGGCAACCTCCTAAATGACTCCGCATATCATCCCTACATTGATTCTATAGCCTTTTTTAGCCGTATAAATCTACATTGAGGGTTGATACCAATTCTTTTTAGCTCATTTTTTATTCCTCTAGGTTTCATTTCTAGATTTTTCTTAAACACATTCTCAATTAATATTTACAAATACCATCCCCTTTTCTAACTTAATTTTCCTTCTACAATCTGCCCACACACTAACATCCCTATTAAGGAACCTTGAAGTGAATCATTCTCAAAATCAGAATGACTCTCATTTTGACTCTCACAGTAATCATCTGAGATGTAATTATTGAGTCCATCCCCAGTTTCATCACTTATTTCTCCACTCTTTTTTTTCATCCCATGACTCAGACTCCCCACTCTTAGTCCCCTCAATCTAACTTAACTCCTCTTTTTCTTTTTCCAAAACAATCTCCCTTATGTTTAGAGCCCTTAGTCTCATTTTTCAAAACCCTCTCCCACTTTTTCAAAACCCTCAGTATCATTTTTCACAATCTTCACCCTCATTCATTCCCTTATCCACTCCACATAGTTATACAAAAACTTTAAATCTATCCTATTTTTATTTTTACTAAACATGCTTAATACATCTTTATCACCACTTATATTCATCAACGATTCACTGTTATCCACAATACAAGATATCTTAAGCACGCTGATGCGTTCTAAAAATGTACGGGTCTAAGGATATGGACTGTCGTTTAAGATTTGGGTCGAAGCGAATGCGAATCCTAAAGGGGGGACCTGCAAAAAAGGAGTTAGTACTCCGATGCCCAAGTTAGTATTGGATCTTCGAGAATATGAAGATAGAATAGTATATAAATGTGATAAAATTGAGATATGGTGAATAATATAGGTGTAGAAGTGTATGAACATGTGATAACGTGATTGTGGAGTGATTAGAGAGTGTTTAGAGAATAAGAAATGTGTAAGAGACGTGAGGGAGACGTCTAGAGAGGGAGAAAGGTGACAGGGAGAGGTCTTGAAGGTCTGTCGAATGTGAGGTCAAGGTCTTGAAGAAGTTCCCGTAAGGTAGAATGAACCTGTATTTATAGAGGAGGGGGATGCTCCTTCCCCTCCAGGCTGGAGTCTGCACGTCCCCTCTATTCTCAGGAAGAGTGGAAAGGAATTATTAAGATAAGACCTCATTTGCCTTCATCTTTGGTTAGTTATGTTGTTCCGAGGTGGGGGATGCCCTGTTCCCTAAATTTGGGGAAGTTGTTGGAGTCTGTTAGAGTTTTGAGTCATTCTCTAGTTTTTGGGGACTCCTCGTCTCTAGTGAGTCCAGGGCTTTGAGGGCAGTCTGTTAGGGTTCCAACCACCAGGGGAATTCCTCCTAAGGCAGATGTGGTCCAATGTGATTGCTAACACATGGGTTGATGAGATGCCACGTAGGATGATGGGCTGCTACGTGTGCGGGCCTTCTGGGCCGAATATTTTGTTAAGCTTTGGTCATGGTACAAGTAGGGGGATGCTCTGTCCTCTCGGTCGGAGTAGAGGGATGTCCTATCCTCTTGTACCTCTTAGGATGTCACGGGCCTCTCATTTTTTCTTCTTTTTGGATCGCTTGGGCCTCTATGGGCCAGTCTATTTTTACACACATCACATACCATCATCACAAACATTATAAATCTCCCTAATATCTAACAAGAAATCAATGTAGCTATACTTATTGTGATCAATATTTTTCAATCTTTTACACTTGCCCCTACAATATATGGCTAATGTATATATACTTTGTCCACTATTCCTATGGGACAAAATGGAAAAAAAGAAAAAAAAAAAAAACATACTCAGAATACCCAAAGATGTCTTAACTGTCTAAACAAAAATGTAAAGAACTCAACCAAAATGTTAACAACTCCAAAACAGAATAAAGAACCTTAAAATTGACTTTTAATTCAGTATTCTTTTCGAGCAAAAAAGACAAAAAATCTCTCAATTCACGTCCAAACCAAACCCCATTTTCTCTGTGAAAAAATATTGAATGTTGTTTCAAATTAACACCCAACCCCCCACCCGTATCCTGTATCCTCTTATTCAGTCATATATATATACATACATGCCTCTGCATGTATAATCAAAAATTCTTGATCAATTAAAAAAAATCCAAGCATGAATTTCACAAAACCCCTATATTGTATGCAGGATTTTGAAAATGAAATTAGGGTTTTCTCAAAAAATAAAAATAAACTTTTATAAAAATAAAATATATACAATATATATATTTTCATGAACATATTATAAAAAAATAGATAACCTTAAAATACATGTAGGTTAAAGTTTTAAACTGCAAAAAAATCTTAAACTTTATTTTTATAAATATGAAAGACTACTTCATTGATTTAGAAATACCAAAGAAATCAGCTTTTTAGGAAGATAGAACCAAGGTAGGGGTTCATGCATGCTTTTTTCTTCGTTAAAACTCATTGGCTTCAATTCTTTAGCCGTTAATCACCGTTTTCACTTTGTAAATCAAGAAACGGAACAATAGAGGCTTGAAAAAATGATGTTAATGTTGTTTTAGAGCTTTAGTTTGAGAGAATTTTTCAGCGATAAGGTTTGCAAATGGAAGAGGAAAAGATGCGGGAGATGAGAAAAAAAACCTAAAAAACACAAGCGGCAAATATGACTACCACTCTCTGATCTTTTAAAAAAAGTTCAAACAATTTTTATAAATAAAAAAATTAATCAAGGGTAATGTACTAATTAATTTCACCCTCGCCGTCTAGCTTGTGTGGCATGTCAAGAGAATTCATTTAAAATTATGTAATAAATGGTGAGGTTGAGTTGATGGAGAAAAATACTATATCACCTTCTAGTAAGCAAACCAGGAAAAGAGGAGTTCGATTGAATTTTTTGTAATAAGTTGACTGTGTTATGTTATGAAGTTAATTGTGTTGGAATTAAATTGATTATATTCTACATATGTTACTCATTTTGTCTTGTCTGGATTATATTTGATGTACATGTATAGACAGTACTGGTTATTTACTTACTGAGTTGTAGGCCCATTTATCAACTCATATCTTTTAGGAATAAATCTTGCGGTATCTATCCATCGGGCTAGGTCCAAACCTCGCATTTAATTAGATCGGGCAAGTATGCAGTTTTTTCCTCGTTTGTCAGTAAAAAGGAAAAATATTATATTTAATCCCTTAAGTTTTCATTTAAAATCACTTTAAGTTTATTTTTTTGACTTTAGAATCCTTAAAGTTTAATTTTTGTTTTAGATTGGTCTCTCAAATAATTTTTCGGCAAAAAATGGTCGAAAAATAGATTTTTTGGAGGGTAAAATAGTTGAATTAAATTTTATTTTCTCACTTTAGTCCCTTTAAGTTTGTAAAATGTTCAAAATTCTTTCTTAGTGTCCACATGTTGGAATTATAATCACATAATAATTTTCCATGTTCTTCACTCAACGCGTTAATTATTGAACTTTTGTGACATAGCTTGGACGTTTTGTTATTTTTGGCACTAGCATGAATCCCATAGTATGCACAAAAAAATTTATAAATTCAGTAATCTTTTTGTAAATTTTAAATTACATAATAGTATATACGTCGTATTTTAATGGCAGATTTGCTATATACAATATTGCACACTTATTTATGCGAAACTTATTTGACCGCGATTAAGCTAATTTTGACCAACATAATACATAATCATCAAAACAAACACTCAAGATACAAATAAGTTTCGTGTAAATAAGTTTGTAATATTGTATATAGCAAGATTGTTATTAAAATATGACATATATACCATTATGTAATTTAAAATTTATAAAAAAATTATTAAATTTATAAATTTTTGTGATAGCACGGGGTTTATGCTAGTGCCAACAAATAAGAAAACATCCAAACTATGTAACTAAAGTTCAATAAATTAACGCGTTGAGTGAAGAACATGAAAAATTTTATTATGTTATGATAATTCCGACATGTGGACACTAAAAAATGACTAATTTGAACTTTTTTCAAATTTAAGAGACTAAAATGAGAAAATAAATTTAAATTGACCATTTTGCTCCCAAAAAATCTATTTTCCGGCCATTTTTCACTGAAAAATGGTTTGAGGGACCAATTTAAAACACAAATTAAACTTTAAGGATGTTAAAGTCAAAAAAATGAACTTAAGGAACTAAAGTGATTTTAAACAAAAACTTAATGGATTAAAATAATATTTACCCCAGTAAAGATACAAATTACATTTTGGGAATGTATAGAGAGCAATTAAAAATGTTGATGGTGTAGGAACTTATTATAACAGTTTTACTTTGTGTGTCTGATATGTGCATATATATATAATCTTGTAAATGAGAAGTTGATTGTGTATATTATGATGTTGAAATTAAGTGTATATATATTCAACAGGAACTTTATTGTGTCCATATTTATGCATATATAACATGATTTAGTCTAAATATGATAATTAAGGAATATACGATCGTAGTGTCGTTAGAGGGTGCTATAAAGGTAGTCCAACTGTCCTTTTTCTTTTTGGGATAATTACGTTACCCTTCCCGAAGTTTGATATAATTACACATAGGTTCCCTGTATTTTGAAAAATTACATGTAGTGCCCATAATATTTATTTCTATCCAATAAATATGTACCTCTATTAGTAAAAAATTTCATCAAACTTATTGATATTAATAAAAACATTCAATGAGAATCCATATTTACCTCAATTGAGTTATTACTAACTTATTATGGGTCAAACAAATTATTAGTAATCAAACTACCCATATATATCTTCACATACGCTAATGCATGTGAAGATGTATATTTTACCCTTATAAGGGTAGTTTGATTAAAAAAGATTTATTTATCCTTCAATAAAGAAGTAATAAATTACTCAAAGGGAGTATGATTTTCATTCAAATTTTTGTTAATATCAACAAATTTCATGAATTTTAACTAATGGGGGATATATTTGTTAATAGAAAGTACTAGATGTAATTTTTCAAACCACAAGGAGACAACGTGTAATTATACTAAACCTCTAGGAATGGCAGTGTAATTATCCTTTTTTTAATAATGCATGTCATGTCATTTTTATTTTATTTTTTTCTAAGTTGACTATACCAATAGGTTTTTAAAACTTTTGAAACTCTAAAACTATTATCAGTATTATTCGACTTTTCTATTTTTGTATATCTATACCTTATTATTAAGTGAGAGCACCGACTTGGTGTCTCACTTTTTTGGTTTGTTAATTTATATTATTTCTAATGTTTAATTTAATTTAATTAATTTATTTGTTAACTTCCCAACCTCCCACTCTTTCCCAAACCACTCTTCTAAACCCCCACATCTTTTCAACTTCCATTAACTCTTTATAACTTCTTTTTTTTTTTAATTTGAATATTTTTAATTCCTTCAATTAAAATACATTTTATAAAAAATAAATTATCTTCTAAACTTTTTATTTAATTATGCACACTAATTTGAGTGTGCCACACACACTAGTTAATTCATTAATACTCTTTGTTTCTTCCGTTCAAAGTTTTATTTATGAATTTTTATTTTATTTTTCTAAATTGACTATACCAATAGGTTTTTGAAACTGTTGGAACTCTAGAACTCTTATCAATGTTATTATACTTCTATATTTTTAAAACAATAATTCATTAATATTCTTTGTTTTTTTGTTCAAAGTTTTATTTATTAGTCAAATTACTTTTAATTCATTATGTAGTTTTAATTTTATTTCTTTTATAAATTTTTACGTAATTTATTTTTTTTACTTTTTCATAAGACAATTATAAAATTAAGTTATTTGTTCAAAAGAATGTATCCAGTTCAGAAAAATGAAACAGATCTAATTGAGCCTAGCCCAGACCTAGACCAAGCTTCAACCAAGTTGGTCCATGGGCTAGGCCTAAGTTAAAAAATGAACCCAATCAGCACATTTAAAGGCTCAAGACTACCCCAAAATCGGCTATGAATAATATTGGATTAGTCCTAGATCATGTTTTTCCAAGCTAGCTCATGTCAATCTTGGATCAACTCAGCCCACTATACAACTTAGTAGACATGATTTTAAATTAAAGAGAATGTTATATTTCTAGATTTTATTTAATTATTATCAGGGTAAATTTCATTTGCCATTCAAACTATGCCCGTTTTTACACTTTGTCATCCGAACTTTTTTTTTTGTCAACTTACCATCTCAACTTTGCGAAAATTGCACTTTGCCATATATGGCTATCTTTCTATTGATTTTTCTGCCAGAAAAACATCACATGTTTTTATATGTAAAAAATATCCCATTATGTGACCCTTAAATATCACATGTGCCTACATGTGATTTTTTTTACAAAAACTTGGTTGAAAAACAATAATAAATGGCACAATGCCAAATTTTGTAAAGTTCAAATGATAAATTGACCAAATTAAAAATTAGATGTCAAAGTACAAAAACGATTATAATTCGAATGAGAAAATATTAAACCCTTATTATTATGCATGTTTAGGTACAATTTATCCATAATGTCTCCGAGACGTTTCCAAAGAATTGTTAATATGGGAAAATTGCAATTTTCGTCCTGTAAGTATAGGGGGTTGGCATTTTTAGTCCTGTACGATTTTATTTTCGAGTTTTGGTCCTATAAGTACGCGATTTTCACATTTTTGGTCCTATTCCGACCAAAATGGCCAGAAAAAGTCATGTGCAAGGCACATGACCACATATTAAAAAATTTTCCATCCATGTCGCTAATGTGGCTGTCCAACTGTGCACTATATTTTTTTTATTAAATGACATGGAATTTAAAATGCCAACTCGATTAACACTTCAACAAGTGGTCACATGTTTGTCACATGACACATCCAAAGAAATCTGTCAAAGAATCGTGGTTGAAGAGACAAAGACTCAAAATCCCTAAATCACTTTTCTTCTTTCTCCTTTTCCCCAATTCAAATCTCCAATAAACTACTCCATTTCCTTTCATTTTCTGTTGCGAATCGTTGGAGAAAAGTAGTATTGAAGGCTTGAAGACAATATTAGAAGATGGTGTTAGTTCGAAGCCAGAGGCATGTGAACTTGCCTCCTCCAAGATACGGTAAGTGGGTTTGTATAAATTTGTACTTTTTAGCTTTAAAAGATGTGTATAGTTTATTGTTTACAAAGACATATTGATGTGAGTTTGTATTTTAATGAAGATTTTGAAGTTTAGTGGACTGAAAAGGCGACCATGTGGTCCATACTTGTGTTTTTTATACTGTTTTAATGCTTTTGGCTTGAGTGTGGTCCAGACTTGTTTCTTTTTACTGTTTTATGGTGGTTTGTGGTCCACATTTGGATTTTTTGTTTATGATGGTTTGTGTTTTTTATTTGCATTTTAGTCGGCTGACTTAGAAATATTTGTGGTTTTGTGCTGTTTCTTTCAATTTTGTTTTTTGCTTTGTTGCAGATCCTACTAGTAATTCAATTACTGTTAGGTTGTACTTTGGGGTGTGTGCATAACATTGCCTGAGGCTAAATACAAGGGTGGGAATGTTAAAAAATTCGATTATATAAATGCCACAGTCTTGAACAAATCTTTTTAATCTAAACCATTACTGTGGAATGGCAGGAATAGGAGAAGGGAAAAACTATTATATAATTATGAATAAAGGTTTCAAGCTGTTGATTAACGATAGTGACATAAAATTCAAGCTTTAAAACATGTTGGGGGCCTGAAATGGAGGTGTTTTTGAGGATGACATAGAAATGGGGGTAAGTAAACATGCAGATGAGGGTGACAGGGGTAAAGGGATTGTGCTGAGTGAACCGGAGGATGGGACAGGTTTGAAATAAATAAGGAGGGTGATTCAATTCTGGATAGTGATTATAACATGGTGTCTGACAACATTGATGATGATGATTTGTTTGACAAATATGTAGATGGTGAGGGGGACATGGTAAGGGATCATTCACAGTCAAACCTTGGGTTGGGGATTCAGGGGATATTCTGGTGATGAGGATGTGGTTGATAGTGAAAATGACTTCGATGATGCAAGGTTGTCTGATGTGGAAGGGGATGGGTCTGCATATCCAGTATATAACCCTGTTGAATCATATGACCCTACATTTGAACTAGGGATGATTTTTAGTTCAAAAACAGAATTCAAAAAGGTTGTTCAGTCTCATGCTATAAAGACAAAAAGAAACTTAAAGTTTACAAAGAATGACAAAGTGAGGGTGTATACCGTATGCACAGGAGAAGACTGTAAGTGAAAAATAACTGCAGTAAAGGTTAAAAATGAGGCTTCATTCCAGATAAATTACTACAACTCTGAACACACATGCCCACAGACATTTCATGTTAAAATGTGAAAGCAAGATGGTTGAGTGAGAAATACATTCAGAAATTCAAGTCTGATCCAAATAGAAATGTGAAGGGTTTTAGGGTTGATGTGATGAATGAATTGAGACTACATGTATCGAAGGTCCAAGCTTACAGAGGCAAAAAGCTTGCACTAAAAAAACGTGAAGGTAGTCCTGAGTATCAATACAGTAGGTTATGGATTATGCTGGGGAAGTGAGAACGACAAATCATGGGTCTACTGTAATCTTGGACTGAGAATGAAAATGGAGAAGTAAGATTTAGTAGGTTCTATGTTTGCTTCAATGCATTGAAGCAAGGGTTTTTGTGGGGTTGTAAAGCCTATTATTGGGGTTGATGGTGCACACTTAAAGGGGGTTCATGGTGGTGTGTTCCTGACAGCTGTTTGGGTTGATCCAAACCATAATACTTACCCCATTGCTTATGCAGTTGTGAGGAATGAATACAATGAGACTTGAGAATGGTTTTTAACAGTGCTTAAGCAAGATTTGAACATAATAAGAGATGATGCATATACTTTCATGTCTGATAAGCAGAAAGAATTATTGCATGCATTTCATAAGGTTTTCCCTCAAAGTATTCATAGATATTGTGTTAGACAACTTAAAAACGGCTGGTTTTTTAGGGGTTAGCATATAAGAATGCATTATGGATGGCAGCTAGGGCAAGCACTATTGGTGAGTTTAAAATCAGAATGGAGGAACTGAAAAAACTTGATAAAATGCACATGCTTGGTTTGATGATAAACCACCACACTTAGAGTCGGTCACATTTCACCGAGGCTCCAAAATGCGATATGTTGTTGAACAACTGTTGTGAGTCCTTCAACAACAACATTTTGGAAGCTAGAGACAAACCCATAATCATCATGCTTGAGTGGGTTAGAGAGTTTTTGATGAAAAGACTTCAAGAGAACAGAGACAGAGCTTATAGGAAATAGAAGGGAAGAGTGCCCTAAGATCAAAAAATTACTTCAAAAACATGTGGACAAGGTTGGAGATTGCATCCCTATAAAATCTGATGATAAGCATTATCAAATATCATGCTTTGATGGGTCTTAGTTTTGTGTGGATTTGGAAAAAATGGCTTGTACATGTAGGAAGTGGGATATTAGTGGCATCCCTTGCAAGCATGCAATGAGTGCAATTTTTAACCAAAATGAGATGCCTGAAGACTATGTGCATGACTATTACACTGTTGACATGTATAAGAAAGCTTATGCACCAGTGATAATGGAATTAGTGGGGAAATGTTGTGGGAACACTCCTTGTTTATTCCTCCACTGCCACAAAATTTTGGAAGAGGCCCCGGCAGATCTTCAAAGAAGAGAACCTGATGAAGCGACAAACAAAAGAAAGAAAAAAATTGGCGGCAGGAAAGGAATGAGGCTCAAGAGGCAGCAAGCAACAGTGCATTGCACTATTTGTGGTGAAACAGGACATAACCAAAAACTATGTCCATTCAAGGAAGGGACTGCAAGGTTAGAAGAAATTACACACGAGGTCATCTCAGGTGCTGAAACAGTAGAAGGAATGCAACAGGTAAATTTATGAATGAATTTTGTTTAAACTTGTACTGAATACATGATGTTATCTTAGGTATAATGTATGGCTTTCAGTGAGGAAAGTCTCAAGGAGCTCAAAGCCTTCTGTTAATAAGACATTGAAAAAAAGAACGAAGGTTTGTATAGTTACTTTAACATTGCTTTTTAAGTATAAACTTTGCTTACATTTTGGTGTTAAAAAACTGTTAGGTAAGTAAATATCCAAGAAATAAAAGGTTCAAGATGAAGGCAATCAAGCTTCAATGAATGACACAACCGAGACAGAGATTGAAAATGTAAGTTTTAATAATTTTATTTTCTAAAATAAGTGTAAGTTTTACTAATTTCTTGTAATTGTGTACTGATTGACGCTAACCTTCAAATACAGGTTGTTTCTGCACCTCCAACAACATTACCTGATGAAATTGAGGTGCCTTCTCAACAACAAGGGCTTGATATAATAGCATCTCAACAATCCCAAGTGTTGCCAACAACAGGACCTTCAATGTTCACTCAACTACAAATGAGTATTCCAAGCTTACCGACACAATCACAACAAGTCCTACAGACAAGGTTGAACATTAGAGCACCACCACCTATCATTGGAGCAGTTCCTTCTTTTTCTAAAAGACGTGCCAGCATGACTGAGGGGGAAATATCCATAGTTTTGGAAGGGGGCAAAAAATATGTGGACATATCCAACTGGCCTTCTTAGTCTAGGAATTATAATATATTTTGTGAAGTTTTTGTGTTGTGAAGTTCTTGTTATTACCAATTGCTGCAGATACAAGTTTTTGTGATCATCTTCCGTAATCAGTTTCTGTGATTAGCTTTTGTGATTGGTGGCAAGCAAGGAATTAGACTAGCAATTCTACTATGTTTTTGTGATATCAACAGTTATGCAAAACGATGTGAAATTTCTGCAGTTATGCAATTTCTATCCTAACTGATTTATACATTTTCAATAATTTCTACAATATTATGTATGTGAAGTTTTGAGTTATACTAATTACTACAGGTTTGAGTTATACAAATTATTTCTGCAACAGGTTTTCATTGTGGACAAATTCAATTCAATATCTATAGGTGTGGGTGTGGGTGTGGGTGAATTGTGAAATGTGATTCTTGATGATGCTATTGAAAATAGAAACTGACACTTATCCTATTTTAATTATTTCACCAAATGATTTGTATACAATTTGATGAGAAGAACAAAAAAAGCACAACATGTATGGTTGAGATTTTCCTACATATTAAAGATGGCTAGTGTATTTAAACTAATGGGTTGTTATGGTTACCGCATCAGCAATTTTATGAGATTGTGCCAATTCCAACTCAGTACATACAGGTTCAACATATTACTAATTACTTATTCATCGCCAAAACAGAATAGACATAGCAGTATGTCCAAATTATGACCATGGACAAATACATTTTGCAACAATCCCACCTTAGCAAAACATCAAAACATATTTCAAATTTTTGACAGAAAACTAATATATTCATTTCAAAATTAAAATCCAAACCAATACATTAACCTCAGAATTCTAAGCTTGCACCAAGCATATTCACCCCTACATATTTTTCTTTCACATGTAAGTGGTGCACATTCAAGTTAAAAAAGCATAAAAATCACAACAACAATGAAAAATATCTTAAGTCTTCTATTGCTCTGCCTTAAATTCTTCATTTTTCTTTCATTCGGTTGATTTTTCGCAATAAGCCCGGAATAATTGCCTTCGCTCTTCGACTCATTAGAGGATCCTCCCACTCAAAAAAACGGCAACCTCCTCTCTAAAAATACCCTAACCAAAAGATAAGAAAATCAAACATAAATTTTACATGGAATGATGCAAAGAACTATTTTTTCCTTACATTGAAATCACGACAAGCATGGAATCTTCTTCCAGGATTTTCGCTTGTCCATAATGTTCGAAGCATATCTCTCGTCCCACAATAGCAATCGATAGAGGCTGCTACACTTGACATTATCAACAAAACCCTTCACTAAGAACTCCTCTTCAATTGGAATTACAGCAGACACAATTTTAGGGTTTTTGCTTTGCAAATTGGGTTAAATAGAAGAGGGGGGGAGTTGTTGGTGATTTTCCCTGCAATTTAATCCTACATGGCATGTTTTGGAGAGAATAACTAGTTGACTTGACCAAGTTGGCATTTAAATGTCATGTCATTTAGTGAAAAAAATTATAACGACATAGTTGGACATCCACATCAGCGAAATGGCTGGAAAAAAATTTGAAATATGGTCATGTGCCTTGCACATGACTTTTTCCTGCCATTTTGGTCGGAATAGGACCAAAAACGCGAAAATCGCATGCTTACAGGACCCAAACTCGAAAATAGAATCGTATAGGATTAAAAATGCCAACCCCCTATACTTACAGGACGAAAATTGCAATTTTTCCCTTTAATATTTATCGACCCGAAACATTTCCTAAAGATAAAAATTATAATCCATGCATAGTAGACTTGGTATATGCATCCTTGGCGAGGGCAATTCAACCAAGAGGGAATGGCAAATCAAACTTTCGATTGTACATGACGCAAAACAAAGGCGAAATGACTGAACGAGGGAGATTCGGAGCATACCTACCCTGGAAACTAACAGGATCAATTGGTAAAAACATTTGTATTGGCAAATTTATATTTTTTTTTCATGTAATTTTAGGTTATTAGCTCTTTTAATTTTGTCACTTACTTCATTCATCCATTTACATCTTTTTTTGACGAACTTAATTTTAAACATCTTACATTTAATCATTTTTTAATAAATTTAGTCTTGCGTTTATAATTTTGGCCCCCTTCACACTGTAATAGATCTCCTTTTTTGTCCTGTAATTATCGGTCATTAAGATTAAAAGTGTCAACATAGGACTAAATTTGTCAAAAAATGACCAAATCTAAGATATTCAAGACTAAATTCTTCAAAAAACTAAATGTATAAATTTAGTAAGTTACAAGATCAAAAGTACTAACAACCTAAAATTACATAATCAAATATATAATATTGCCTATTTGTATATTTAATCACAAGAAACTAGTAACAAACAAAAATAAACACATTGCCAGAAATCAGCCATCAGAGGCACCAAGTGAACTTAAGCCAAATGAATGGGTTAAATTTATTTTGACCCCAGTGATATGTGAAAATAACAGAAAAAATTCTATAAAAATTTAAATATAAAAAAATACCCCTATTTCAAGTATAATTACTTACACACTGCCTCCTGATCCAACTGAACCTATTTTTTAAGGACAATGACTTAAATGCCTCTTCATATATATGATGAAAAATTGTATATTTATTTAACAAATTATATATATATTTTAATTAAAACATATCTATAATATATCTATGGTATATAAAAAATTAAATTTTATATAGGAAAAAATTATGCTTTTAGTCCGTTAAATATGACCAATATTAATTCTAATCCAATAATTATGCCCATTTTTTATGTCCATTAAATTTCAAAATTGATGAAATTTAATTCTTTGATGGCTGGAATTTCGATTTTTTATCCAAAAAAAACATGACATACCAATTGGATATTGAGAGGGGGGGGGGGGGGTTTGTCCGTGGCTTTAGCAAATGAGTTAGATGAAGACTCGTGTATCAATTTGATATTTATGAAAAAACTCAGACTAGATCATTTGTAAAAAACTCATGTATCAATTCAACAATAATATACTACCAAAATATTTTTATCCTAAGTTATATATGTTTAATTCGTATGAAAATTTAGACAGGCGCACAAAATGATAACTTATACTTTTCTCCACTATATGAATATCTCAACAGCTTCAAGCAATGCTTCGCCCCGATGACCTCAGAAATTTTTTTTCACTGACTGTTTCCCCACTAAGGAAAGAACCTATTTAAGTTACCATATTTGCACCTTACAGGATCCTCCACCGTCTCTCCAGTGCATTACATATACGTCTTACGCAGAGACTGGCACTTAAAGGAAGTCCAGATACTGCAAGCACAAAGAGCAAAGAAGCATAAAATGCATTAGCAACCAATTCATGTTTGCAGAGAATGCAGCACAAGCAAATTTCCATAGACAAGTTTGTATTATAACATAATCTAAAGCCAACTACAAGTCTATTCTCAATGCACTTGCGCGAGCAAAGGCCTTTCTCCTCAGCCCGTGAGAAACTTTGTCTTGGTCGAGTGAGGAAAAGAGGGAAGATTTAAAGTTACAATAGGTAATTTGTAGCTAGTTTAGGTCTAGTCAAGCAAGCATCATAAAGAATGGTCTGCGTAACATCAGATTTATTGGTCATACCTTATTCAAAGGAATCAATTTTTGGCAATTAAGACAGTTTGTTCTCAGTGGCTTATAACATACATCCAGGCCATATCAAGTCTCAATAGCGAAGATGGTGCTTCAATTAAAAACAATATATATTGCTTAACCTTTAAATCAAAAGGTCAGCATCAAACACCAAAAATTTAAAGATGGTTAGCAATATTGTTTTCCTAATATTAAACTCATGACTTCTGTTAGATTGGTAGAAGTTGTAGTTAACAACTAAAGTCCATTGTGATTGAAGATCATCATATTCTACTACGTTTGCTGCTAGCATGCACCATTGCCCATATTGCTACAGATCATATATATCACCCATTATAAATACCTCTATTCTATTACCCACCTTAGTAGCTAAAGAGAGTAACCTCATAAACAGAAGTCATTATGCCTCTAATGAGAGTGGTGATAGTGAAACAATTAAAGGATAGACGCAAAATTACTTTGCTTTTTCCCACCTCCTATGGAAAGTAGGGATGAAGGGAGTGTCATGCACAGCAGGTAATCCTACTAATGTGTTAGGTCCAAAGAAGATGGACCATCACCCAAAAGGCATGCCAGATAAGTACAATATACTGAGAATAGATCTAATAACAAAGGAACTGGTCATCTGCTCATTGCGTTAACCTATAGTCAATGTCGAGATATCAGCATTTATCAATCAGAACAAAGTTTAAATCTTAATGTCTAGTGGCCCTAATTTACTATTGAGGATAGGGAAATCACTGCAACTTGATTCGAAACACAACCAGAAAACTATTAAGATAAGATCATCTCTATTTCTCTACATTTCATTTTCAATAAGCATCCCAATTTAAAAGGTACTATAGGCCCAGTCTGTACACTGATGTTAATATTATATATTCCATGTTATCAAAATGGGCCCTTGTCATTCCAAATTACATAAAAGAACACTTTCTCATAGAATCCACGCAACCATATCACTGCTGTACATAAATATGCATTCTTCAAAAATGAAAGAATTTAAAGCATTACACTAGTAAGAATAATTTACCTGCTATAAAATCGTCTGTATAATAACACCTCATTATCTATTTTCCCATGAGCCATTGCACCAATCTAAGAAAAAACTTCCAAAGTTTCAGATCAAATAAACAATAATCTGAGAACAACAAAAATGGAACTTCAGCCAAAGAGAAGAAAAGTTTACCACAAATACTAGAGGATGGGCGCTGCCAATGGTATCAAAATATTCCCACAGATTCACAGCTTTTGGCGAAGTAGAGGAAAGGCCTGATGTAGCATTATATTGCAGTCTTAATAAACAAAAGGTTAAAATAAAAACCAGTTGAAGAAATATATTTTTTAAGGTTCACCTATCTTGTGTGCCCCAACTGGAAGGTGGATTGTCACAGGGTTTTGAATCATCTGCAATAGTGTCTGATATTTACTCCTACCTGAAGCTTTGATGCGCAAATTCTGGAACAACTGCGCTATCAAGCATTCATAGAAAGGAAAAACGAAAATTAACAAAAGGAAACACAAACCTAGTATAGACAGAAAAAGCACAGCAATTTGATGCAGAAACTCACTCATCATGGAACAAAATCTCTTCAATGTTCTTGGAACAGATAAAGTTGGTTCAATTTTGATAAGATGTCCTTGGTTGGTTTTGACATACACAGCTTGTATTATACCAGTCAAATTAAGACGGCTGCCCAAGAGACGAGCAAGAACCTATTTATATTCAGCATTAGGAGAAAGGACAGTTAGATACTATTTTTTTCACAAAAAATAGAAATTCTGTCACTAGTACCAGTAGGCTACTTGTCTATGACCTACCCCAAGACGTACAATTAAGTTCAAACCAATGATTATAAATTTACAACATGCCTATATGCTGAATTTAAACCATTCTGATACATTGACCACTCCTACAGGACCACCAACTATTATGACGAAATGGCATCAGCTTATTTATTATCCAGATTCACTAGAGGAATAAATGCATACAATTATATCAAAAAGACCTTCAGATTGTCCAGATCCTAAATGATTATTTTGAAAGCAATACTCAATACATGATCATTGATATACCCATCGAAAACATACAGCCCATTGCGAACAGGAAACCAAGATTTTTTATTAGTACATGGAATCTGGGATAGCCAATACATAAAGGTGCGCCACCAAATATTAGCTTAGAGAATACACATGGGCAGGCACTTACCTCATGGATAATATCCGGTCTGTAATCACTTCGGTTCAAGTTGTGTTTCTTCATAAAACCAGCATGTTCATCCGGATTAATTATCTGATAGCTCTATAAAAATAAAGAAACAATAAACAAGGCAATGTTGGCAAAAACAAATAATAGCAAAGCAAATAATCAAAGATAAACCAATACACACAGCCAGAATCAGGAAACACCGAAGATGTCAAATAAGTGGAAATAATATAATGAACTACCTTGTTAACTTTAGCCAGTACCAAAGAAGCATTTTCGAAGACAAAGATTACTCCAGGTCTTGGCTCTCGACTTCTAGCCGGTAATGGAATTCCTGAAAGAATAAACCCACTCCCAACAGGGTTATGTTAGATACTGAACTGTGGGAAGGGCATTCTTAGAGCCGGAGCAGTTTCCCCTTCTAGACTTTTTAGCATGTGTGTTGCATGTTTTCCTGCGCTCATTATCTCTTGCAACAATATCTTTTGATGAACTCCACGTGCCTTCTTTCCCAACCTCAACGGCTCCAAATACATCTGCATTCAGGCGCTTGACCTCCGGGGCATCATCTGGGCAAATGTCATCATTCAGTTATCTTCTGTAAATTCCATATCACCCTTCTTATCCGTCTCTGAAATTTCAAGGTCCTCCCTCATGTGCTTCCTTTTTCCCCAATGAATTACCCTTCTGTTAGAGCCTAAAATTATATGCGGGATAAAAAGACATTAGATAAACTAAGTTTGCATAGCATACAGTGATAAGCACAAGCACGCATTGTGATAGTGATTTTATATGTTTTTTTTTTTTTCATACTCACAAAGATTTGAAACAAAGTTTCTTGGGTACTCTAATCACCTGTAAAAAACTCTTCGCCTACATCATAGTGAAAGCAAAATATAATGCTGCACAAAGAAAGCCAAACAAATTTGGGAAACGTACAAAAAACAGGAGATACGTATTAAAAGCTTCTCGTTTTACAAACGGATTTTCGGGCAAAATATATCCCTGCGTTTTCGTTTCTCCCCAACATTAATATGTCGCTTCAAATTCATAAAATATACCAAAAGTTTTATATTGAAAACAAAAAAAAAAAACAAACGTTACGAAGGGAACTCACCGTAGAATGTAATGTGAGAGCCGAACTTGAGGCTCCCAAACTATTCCAGCATCCGATTCTCAGTTGCAATTTCGTTTATATTTGTTTATGCCAAAGTGTTTCCCCGAAGCGTGGAGTATGGCGGGGGGGTTGAGAGGCGGCGGTAGGGTAAAACCAGGATCGCAGTTATAAAGTCATGTAAAGTAAAATTTATATTGTTACTGGGATTTTGTCTTTATTACCACGTTGTTACTTGATTAATTAATTATTATAAATAACTCAATGGATAATTATCACTTTTGATCCCCAAGTAAATTAGTCATTCAAATTTGGTTCCTCGAGTTTCAGATTTGTTACATTTAGTCCCTATATTTGAAATTTCCATTAAATTTGACCTTCACTAAAAATTGTTAAAACTAATTGATTGTGACAAAAAATGAAAAACAAAATTCTTAAAATTAAACGGATTGCCAAAAATACACTAGGAAAAAATAAATCCTCTTGAGCATAAAGAGATTCGAACCCATGGAAAATAAATGTGATGCTACAAAATGTACACGGTCCAAGAAAGAGACCCAACTTGGAAGAAATCCAAGGACACAAGAGACACGAGCAAATGAGGAAACGATCTCAAGCCCAAATTCCTTGAGAGTAGGCCTGTCAAAGGGTGGGTATCACCATACTCACACCCAACCCCAACAAATAACCATAATAACTTTTTATACTTTGTCCTATAAAATACTCATACGGTCTTATCGAAATTATACCCAAAAAAATTGGATAGAGCTTGGGTCTTACCCATTTAGTTTTATTTCTTTTATAATATATCTAAAAGAATATTTATGTTAGAGCTTTTCATTTATGTTACTAAATTAACTTATTAATGGATTTTTATGACCAGTCGGTCGATAAAAAAACTAAATATTTAAGTTTCAATAGGTGCAAATTGAGAAGTTTAAACAATGAACTTGATTGTATATGAAGATTCACAAAAGCCCAACAAGGCAACCACTTTTGATGTAAAAACCTCTCGCTCACACATGGTTGAACCCTAGTCAGACATTAAGAGGGACGATAGTTGCTTCGCAATGGAGGATGACCAAGGGTCTAGGAGGACTATTGATTCTGTTTCAACCTCCCCTAGAAATTCAGGAGGCTTATCCTACGGGAAGGCTTATCATCCTGAAGGATAAGTGATATATAAGTGCATAATTTGTCATATTTTCACGACTATAATATCTTCTTTTAAGAGTTAAATACTCCTAATTGTATAGTTTTATTGCATTTTCAAAAAAAAAATGTTTAATGAGGAATAAAGATAGTAAATTGGAGCTAACAATGGCATTAGAAGACATTTAAAGGAACAAGGAGTAAAATGTGGTAGATTTGCAAATCCGACTAGATGTGTCCACACTTAATGATGCAGTCAACTCTAAAGAAAAGGAAAGCTGCAGATTTTGCCAAGAAAAATGGAAGATTTGTTGAATTATTTGTAAATTTGTGGCATATTTATTTGATTGCTAGTTTTTTATTTGTTAACTTTTTAAGGGAAAATCATGTATCTGCCCCTCTTTTATGACTAGATTCATGAGGTGGTAATAGTATAAATAGGGAGGGGCCTCACACCTCTTGGATCATCTTCTTTTAATTCTATCTCTTAACTTCTCTCTAGTTTTAATATATTTGCCAACTTATTAATGGAATTCCACTTTTTTTAAGTGTGTTCTTCTATTAAAATGTTAGGCTAATTTTCTTATTTTTCCAGTTAAGGTTATGGTGATTGTTTGATTTCTAAATATTGTGAGATCTAATTTATGCTTGTTACTCTCGTTAAAATAGGCATTCATGTTATTCTCTACACTCTTATTACAAACATCTTATTTATAGATAATATGGTCAATTGTTCATTATCAAGAAGGTTTGTTTAGTTAATTGAACTTGCAAATCTGTAATAGTTTTTTTAGTTCAATAACTAGTAGCAACATAGCATTGTTAATTATGTGATAATAGTTAATTATGTTATGAGGAATGCATGATCTAACTTAAATAATCAATGTAGGAATTTATTGATTAGTATCGGGCCTTTCTAATGCTTAATGTTGTTGATGAATTAAATCTTGTAGATGTTCCCATGGTTGATCATTGATTAGGAAATTAGCCAACAAACGTTCCTTGCCTGACGAAAAGGTAATGAAAGGTGAGATTGTTAGGTTGTACCAATGACCATAACTGATTTATCTGTTTGACGATAGTATATTTGCATCGATGATCAACTAACGGAATCAAGTATGAACTGGACTTTAATCGAAAAAGTCTTCTCTCATATCCTTTCACTCTATTTAATTTTATTTCTCTTCAATTTAATCTCGTTTTTTCACTCATCACAATAAAAAATCCATACTTTTACTTTTTGGAAGAAACCAACTTGAAACCAATCCCTGAGGATTCGACCCTATTCCCACTTCTGTAATAGAAATTTATTTTTGGTGGTTTCGACACCCGTCAATAAACCCCCAATGATCGATAACATGAAAATCCTCCGCAACCATTGTAGCCTATCCTTTAGCAACCACTTCCAGAGTCCTTGGGGGACTGGACCCTTTCAGCCGACAAGAGGCAAAACACTATAAAAGGGGGACTTACCCCCTCGACGAAAGCTAATGTTTTTCAATACTTACATTGGCCGAGAACATTATTCCCGCAAAACACTATCGCACTGAATTATCATCTGACATTGCGCTTTTACAACTTCAATACTCATTTTTTCTCCATTGTTTATTGACTTGAGCATTGGAGTAATGAAGTCCTTTTTGCAAGTTCCCCTTCTAGGAATTATTCAAAAGCTTGGCCCGAAGATCCAAGTTGAACGTGTCCATACTAGCAATGTTTTTCTCACATCCAAATATAATATCACTAGACCAAACACATCTTTGTGCTTCTTTATTCACTAGAATTACTACACAAAACAAGAAACAAAAATAATTCACAAGAACTAAAAACAATGTCAAATTTCCCATAATGTGAGCAAAAAAACTCGTTAAATATATCTTGGATCTGAATCCCTTTACAAGCCTAGAATGGGGGACCTACAAAAAAGTCGTTAATATTTCGACTCTCAAATTAGTAAAAAATTGTGAAAAGATGAAATTATGCAAGATAAGATAACAATGAGCGCTTAAATAATAATGAGAAAAAAAATCTTAATACTCGTGTATGAAGATTTGTACAAAAAAATTGTGTTACCTTTGACCTATGGGAATGTGTAGCACCAGCTATTAATACTACGGTTATGTCTCCCCTAAATATCATACTTAAAGTAAATCCTATTTATATGTATAAATAAGCACATAATCATTACGTAAATGTAATCCCTACGTCACAGCCAACACAATCACAACCACATTATTATATATATGCACATATCAAACATCACAAAGTGAAATCATTTTAGTAGTTCACCGTCCCCATTTTTAGTTCCCTTCTATATAACCCAAAATGTGAATTATATTTCAACTGACGAGTTTGGACCCTTGAAGGACCCAGGATGTCCTCAACCTTGGGTTAGGGAAGGCATTCATCTGGAGCCTTCTCCTTGTCAGCAGCACCCCTGGCTTATTCAGCATCACCTTTCACTTCTCCTCCGCCTCCCCCAATATATGGTCTAAGTCTTTTTCTGAAAAGCACACCCAAACCACGATTAGATGTTTTACAAGTATACTTCCTAATCAAATAAGGCCATACCAGATTTAATGGGAGCAATCTCCGCTATGAGAGTAGGCCTAGCGAAGGAATCGGGAGCTGTATCCAGGACTAATTCAAAATTGAGAAACGACGTGTCCTCCCCAACTGGGGGATAGCCTTGGGCATTAAAATTGCTGGCAGCAAGCTTCAAAAGCAAAGCGAAGGTATGGACCAACCACCTCCCTCTTATAATCTTCCGACTTCTTGTACGAAGAAAGACGGCTGGCCCATTAGGCTTCCAGGAAGTTATTTCCTTCCTTGGTCCCAAGAAACTCCTTCTGGACTTGGTCGGCCAACGTTTGAAGCTCTTCCGCATGGTCTTCTTTCAAAGCCTTCACCTCTCTCTGCAGTTTCTTCACCTCCTTCTCAGCTTGTTGGTACCGCCCTATTGCTTCCTTTTCCGAGTCTTTAAGTTTGGCTACATCCCCCAACAGGCATTCCACCTTATCCTCCAGCCTCTTCTTATGAACATCCTCCTGGCTTATTCAGCATCACCTTTCACTTCTCCTCCGCCTCCCCCAATATATGGTCTAAGTCTTTTTCTGAAAAGCACACCCAAACCACGATTAGATGTTTTACAAGTATACTTCCTAATCAAATAAGGCCATACCAGATTTAATGGGAGCAATCTCCGCTATGAGAGTAGGCCTAGCGAAGGAATCGGGAGCTGTATCCAGGACTAATTCAAAATTGAGAAACGACGTGTCCTCCCCAACTGGGGGATAGCCTTGGGCATTAAAATTGCTGGCAGCAAGCTTCAAAAGCAAAGCGAAGGTATGGACCAACCACCTCCCTCTTATAATCTTCCGACTTCTTGTACGAAGAAAGACGGCTGGCCCATTAGGCTTCCAGGAAGTTATTTCCTTCCTTGGTCCCAAGAAACTCCTTCTGGACTTGGTCGGCCAACGTTTGAAGCTCTTCCGCATGGTCTTCTTTCAAAGCCTTCACCTCTCTCTGCAGTTTCTTCACCTCCTTCTCAGCTTGTTGGTACCGCCCTATTGCTTCCTTTTCCGAGTCTTTAAGTTTGGCTACATCCCCCAACAGGCATTCCACCTTATCCTCCAGCCTCTTCTTATGAACATCCTCCTTCGCTTGGGCCAATTTTCCTGGAGGGCGTGATAAGATCTCCCCCCTCAGAGCAGTCGCCTAGGAATCATTAAAGCCAGGAAGACAAGACAGTAAACAAAAGATACCAAGATAGAAAAATGTCACATGGTAAATAAACTTACCTTGGCCAACACCAAGTTCCGCATCCGACCTAACTCTTCCTGGGATAAGGAAGACATGAGCAGTCGATCCTCGAAGGAGAATGTCCCTTTCAAAGTATCCGCAGCCTGAGCAGATGCACCCTCTTTCTCGAAGGACATCATCAAATGAGTATATAGCCCCCATACGGGGGAAGAAGAAGACCTCAACAACCCGACGCCTGGGACTCTAGGAGGAGGGGGAGGTGGAGTAGAAGTAAAGCGCGTAGAGCCGATGGGAGGAAGAGCAGAAGGGTTAAGCCTTGGCTTCTTGGAAGAAGACCCAGGCAAGGCAGCAACAGAACGTTTTCCTCTCTAATCATTGGAGGACGGAGTCCTCTTTGAAGACCCAGTAGCTGGAGGGGTGGTGGGCAGCCTTGTGCTCATCCATGAGATGCGTGCTAAACATGATATCATCTACACAAGCAAAATGACGCAGTTTAAACAACAAACACAAGCATATGCCAAACAATGATAAACAAAATAAAGATACCCAGAGCTCTTGTAGGGGCACATTTCGTGGGCTTAGACCAAAATGGCTCAAGAGTCTCTCTTTAGTCAATTCTTTACAGTCATATGGCTTTTCATTTAATTTATCTAACAGATTACAAAGACTGAAAGATCTATCCATGAGAGAAAAAGACACAGCTGGAGGGGAATCATATATCCATCTATGAGGGATATTCCAAGGTCTAGGAGGTAGGATGAAGAAGAATCACCTTTCTACCGCTTGGGAGGACTTGGGGTGGGGAGAAAGGACACACCACGCCTAGGAGTAAAGTGAAAGACTCTCGGCTCAGTTCTTTTCAGTTGAAAACATTATGAAAAGACCCCAAAAGTAGGAATAAGATTACTGTACTAAAAAACCACAGAAAAAGCGATCAATATTCGAATGGAAGTAGGCACTAATTGATTAAGAGGAACTTGAAGCTCACGGGAAACATCACATACAAATGTAGGCAAGGGAAAGCAAATACCAGCCCTAAGCTGGGAAATAAAGAAACTCATGTACCGAAGAGGAGGAAAACTGGGATGGCTATCGGGAGGATGGACAGACACTACAAACTCGGGAATGATCCCAAACTCCTCCACCAACTGATAAATATCTGACTACATGAGACAACAGGCAACCCACATTGAGCCTCAAGGCTGACTCCCCCAAGTCCCAGGCAACCATCTCTCCTCCCTACAAATAGGGTTCATTTCACCAGGGGAAGAATCTTCCTCCTCCTCGTCGCCCTCCCCCACCGAGGACTCATCTAGGAAGCGATGAGCTGCCTGGCGTAGGATCTACCTCCGACCACCAATGGGAGATGGTGGATTGGACCCAGACCTCTTAGAGGTAGCTTCGGATAGATCTTTGCCTAAGTTTTCCCCTATGTACCTTATGGACTCGTCAGTAGAAGACATAGCAGAGACAACGCAAGAAAACAGAACAAGGATGAAGACACTGAAAAGAGAAAGACTAAAAGCACAAACCTAGTAAGATGCTGCCTTGTTCAAGAAGACAAAGAGAAGAAATGAAAGGAGAAAAATCGCCTAAGAAAGGGGGAAGGTGGAGAAGTTACTTTGCCTGTCTAGGTAACCGCCCCACGAGGAGCCATTAACCAAGACGTGGGCGTGTGGGGGGGCTAGAAACCAACCACGATTCTTGTAGCCCTAATCATAACTACCCTAAGGCAGTCATTTTAAAATCAAAGCTAGGATCAAATTTATGCGGCAAAAGGAGAAAATGTAAGGAGCAAGGACGAAGACCCAGGCTCGAAGATACATGGTAAGTTGTAGAACCCAGGAGAAAAGATGTCCTAGGCTTACTCCAAGAAAAGGCTCGAATGAGCCCTCCTTTCCTTAGAGTAGTGGTGATATGTGTATATCGAAAATGGCCCAAGTGAAGTCAACGGCCCAAGCAAAGAAGACAACCCAAATAAAAAGAGCAGCCCAAATAAGGAGAATGGTCAATCCCATTGATTACTACTAAGCCCTGCACGAAAAAAGCCAAGCCCAACAAACATAAATGGATCGAGGATTGAATAGGTGTGAGGCCTAAGAAGGTAGCCGGCCTAGGCGACGATTCCAGCCCAAGTGATGCACGATCAGCCCAGCTAAACTAGGGCAGGGACGTCTCAGCACAAGAGTCCTAGGTCAACCGAACTTTTAGTCTGTTGGAATAGGTGACCAAAAACCAATTGGATTGGTTGTTTTCATTCAATAATCTTTATCAAATAATATTATATTGATGAATACGATAAGAATTCATCAAGATGGCAACGTGTTTCGTTGTTCTTATGACTGATATTGAATGGGATTTTAATATGGCAAGAAATGCCCACGGACCGAAAGGTTAAACCCGTGGAGTTGGACAGCGTATAGGTTTGACAACTATGAAACCAATTCCTGAGGGTCGGTTCGAAATATTCTATGTCAGGACCTCGAGACTGGGCATTGAGGTCCTATGGAGACTTGCACTAAATACTATAGCCATGTTTCTTGGATAGGAGGTGTAGGTCTTTTGTGCAGTTTTAGTGGGTTAGTTGGCAAGGTAGTCAATTGACTGAAGTGGCTCGCAGGAATCGTTATATGGAAGCCTCTTAAGGTTTGATCGGTATGACTAGGATTCCTGATTCTGATAGTACGAGAATTAGTCCTCTGACTTAAGGAATCAGTCACGTGCATATGAAGATTGTATCTTGGATATGGCGAGTGGTGGTTGTGTCGTGAGACATGATCATCATAAGCCTTATATAGTGCAATCGAAGTGTGTAGCGAGGACGGTGGATTCCAAGAGAGGATCTGTCCCCTGTCAGTATATGGCAGAGAGTTCTCCCATACCTTGAGATGGTTTAGACTATAAAAGTCTTTGGCCAAAGCGACTAATCGATCAGAAATAAGTTTCCTAAATCAGATTAGTAGAGTAAACATATCTCGAGTGTTAAGCATAGATGCCTAGTCAAGGATAGAAACCGACACCCAAACCATGCCTTAGACTAAGGCCAGGAGAAGGTTGAAAGTAGGACCATACTCGTATGTGAAGGAAGCGGATCGGCCCGGGAAGCGCGGCGGAAGCGCGAATAATCGAAAAATGATAAAACAAGCGATAATTAACAAAATTAATACCCGATCAAGGGTGTACCCTTGATCTTTCCTGGGCGTTCGGTGTATAAATATAAAACCATAGGCCAAGAATCACGAGAAAAACAAGGAGCGAAAACCATAAATGGAGTTTACCTTTGTCGTTTTTCTCGTACGGCTACAAGCGTTGTCTCCTCTCCATTTTCGTTTTCGGATCCGTCCACGACGAGACCTCGATCTTGAGATCCTCCCAAGAATGACACACCACCACTAAAGGATGTGGAGATTTCGTGCTAGCAAAATTTCCACAGAAGAGATGGAGATCAAAACAATCGCTATGAATTAACGTGTTTTGATCTCTCTTTCGTTTTTCCTTTTGATCTTTAAGACCAAATGAAAAACTGATATGGAGAACATGGGAGAGAGAGAGAGGCACGAAATTTGTGAGGTTTAAGAGGCACTATGTGTTGTGTGTGTGGCTAGGGTTTTAATGAAGGTATATATATGACCTAGTCATACACATACTAGGAGTCCTAACCTAGTTAGGCTCCAAAATAACCATCCTAACCCTAGCCCCCTTTATGCACGAAATTTGCATATTTAATCAGCCAAAAACCTTCCAAAATTGTCCTCATTAACTTAGCCAAGGTCTAACCAAGGCCTTGGGCTTGAATTTAATGAACCGGGCTCGATAGGATCAAGCCCACGTCTTATGGACTTATATTAAATCTAATTTAATCATAAGCCTAACATTAAACTCTTTATCTTTTAATCTAATTAAAAGATCCAAGCCCATGCTCTCTCTTTCAATTTATAAATCTAATTTATAAATTGGACCAAGCCCAATAAAATTAATCCAATTAATTTTACTAGCTAACTTGAAGTTCTAATTAATCCAATTAATTTAATTTCAAGTCATCCATCCAATGGATTGGTATAAATAAATGATCCAATCATTTATTCTCTCCAAGATTAATTTAATCCAATTAAATTAATCTAACTCTTCTAGAATTAATTTCAAATTAATTCTTCACTATAGTGGTAGGGTGTGACTCTTTAGGTTCACTTCAACTAGACTTAGGCATGTGTGACCAAACAATTAATTAAATCTTTAATTAAATTATTTTCGAATATCCCATAACCGAAAATGGCCCATTACCATGGGTGGTTGTCTAGCAACAGTCCATGGTACTAGAGACTAGGTGAATGTTGGCGTGAATATTTAGGCTCCGAATCCATACGAGTACGGTCCTACTGTCAACCGTCTCCTGGCCTTAGTCTAGGACATGGAATTGGGTGTCGGTTCCCATCCTTGACTAGGCAGCTATGCTTAACACTCGAGATGCGTTTACTCTACTGATCCGATCTAGGAAACCTATCCCTGATCGATCAATCGCTTTAGCCAAAGACTTTTAGAGTCTAAACCATCTCAAGGTGCATAGCAGAACTCTCTGTCATATAATGACAGGGGACAGATCCTCTCTTGGAATCCACCGTCCTCGCTACATACTCCGAGTGCACTGGATAAGGCTTATGATGACCATGCCACATGACACAGCCACCGCTCGCCATATCCAAGATATAGTCCTCGTATGCACGTGACTGCCATGATTTCTCAAGTCAGAGGACTAATTCTCGTATTATCGGAACCGAGAATCCCAGTCATACCGACCAAGCTTTAAGAGTCTTCCATATGACGATTCTCGCGAGTCACTTCAGTCAGTTGACTACCTTGCCAACTAACCCACTAAAACTGCACAGACGACCTACGTCTCCTGCCAATGAAACACGGCTGCAGTACTTAGTGCAAGGCTCCATAGGACCTTCGATGCCCAATCTCGAGGTCCTCGACTTGGAACGTTCCAGACCGACCCTTAGGAGTTGGTTTCATAGCTGCCAAACTTATGCACAGCCCAACTCCAGGGGTTAACCTTTCGATCTGTGGGCATTTCGTTGTGATATTGAAACCCCATTCAATATCAGTGGTAAGCATAACAAAACATGTTGCCATCTTGATGAATTCTTACCATATTCATCAATCTAATATTATTTGATAAAGATTGTCGAATGGAAAATAGCCAATCCAATTGGGTTTTGGTCACCCATTCCAACAGTATGAATTTGGAGCCTAAATGTTCACATCAACATTCACCTAGTCTCTAGTGTCATGGATTGTTGCTAGACGGCTACCCATGGTAATAGGCGATTTTTAATTATGGGATAATTAAAAATAATTAATTAAATTATATTTAACTAATTATGTTATCACACACGCCCAAGTCTAGTTGAGGGTGAACCTAAAGAGTCATACTCTAATCACCGAAGTGTGATGGAATTAGTTTAGAATTAATTCCAGAAGAAAGAGATTAACTTAATTGGATTAAATTAATTTTTTGGAGAGGATAAATGATTAGATCATTTATAAATAAATCCATGAGTTGGATTTTCCCAAAGATTAATTACTTGGATTAGTTAATTTTAGATTTTAAGCCTTTTGAATTAATTGGATTAATTTAATCAGCTTGATTTAATTTATGGATTGGATTCATAAATTAAATGAGAGAATGTGCTTGGGTCTTTTAATTGAATTAAAGGACTTAAAGTGATGGACTTAAATATTAAATTGGATTTAATTTAGGTCCATTCGATATGAGCTTAATCTATTAGAGCCTAGTCTATTTTAGTCCAATCCTATGACCGGTTTTGACTTTGTATAAGTTAAAGGAAGAGTTGGTTGGTTTGGGATGATGAGGTGCACGAAAATTTTAGCCAATTTTGATGAAAAAAATGGCTAGGGTTTCAAGAAAAAGAGAGAAGAGAGTTTGGATGAGATAGGTCTCACCTAGTGAGGTGTTGTGACTAGGTCAAAGACACTGACACACTCTACTAACTCCATGAATCTTAACTCACGAATTTTTCACTCCCCAATCAGCTTTCTTCTTGGTTTTTTTCTCCTAAATACTCCTCTCCATCTTCGTTTCTTTGGTTCATTGAATCAAAGAAAGAACGGAGAGAAATCGACGCCGTTAACTAATAATATGTTGTTGATTTCTCCCTTCCCTTTTTTTATCTTGCTAGCACGAGGAAAAAGAAAATCCTCGGTGATTATAGTGGACGGATTTAGAAGGTTTTAAAGTTGAAACCTTGTGGAGGAGAATCGGGTTGAAAAGAGGAATTAATGCTTGTAGCCGTACGAGAAGAAGACGAAAGGTAAAATTCTATTTACGCTTTCGCATCTTGTGTTTCTCGTATTAAATTCTATGGCCTATGTATTATTTTATACACCAAAAGCCTGGGAAAGATCAAGGGTACACCCCTTGATCGGGGAATTAATTGCTTTAGATTTATCATATTTTTTATTTCTCGCGCTTTCGTTGCACTTTCCAGGCTGATCCGCTTCCTTCATAATCATCTCAAATTCCTACCCTGCTTAACAAACCCCTAAATCCAGGAGCCCCGGATCTATAAGACTTTGCTTAGACTGGGACTCTTATCCATCCAACCACCCTCGCAGAACTCGGGATACACTCCCCTTCAACCTAAGACTCCCCGCTATAAATACGATGTCCCCCCTTCAGATCGAGGTCTCTCTTCAGGTTCTTTAGACTTTTACACTCGTCTTCATCTTACACCGAATTCTAATATTCTAAACAACAATCATCTGCAATTTATCTTAAGTTTCTTTACGCATTTTGAATTTTCTATCTCTAAATCGATCACTGACTTGGGCATCGGAGTGCTAACGTATTTTTGCAGGTCCCCTTTATCGGACTTGTATTATTTCATAGCACAAGCTATTTGGATCAATTCAATGGACTTGTGCGTTTCCGGACGCATCAGACTAATTCATAAGATTTCATTTAATCAAACTCTTTATATCTTTATATTATACTATCGTTCTTAACAACAATTATATATTAAACCATCTTAAAAATCTCAATTTTCTTTTAGTAAATATTATATTTTCAAATACAACTTTCTAATATTTGTTAAATATAATTTTTGAATATTTTTATTAATTTTCTATCAATTTCTAGCTGCTATAGAATTTATTTAGACCCCAATACTTATAATTAACCATTTGATCAATAGGCCCGATGAAATTGAATAAATTAACTATAATAATAATTATATTTAGTAAATCTACTAATTTAATTAATCAACTATAATTTTTTATATTAAATGTAATATTTAATTTGACACTAATTTAAACAGCCAAACTCGTAAAATATTTCGATTAAACAATACATCAATTAATATAAACTTTATTTAATAAATGAACTAATTAATAAATATAACTTAATTAGCAACTAAATATGAGTATATTCAATTTTACATACCGGTTACACAATAGACCCAAGAGGACATTTCACAGCTACAAAGAGAATTGGAGGGACTGGCAACGCGGGAGGAGACTAAATGGAGACAACGGAGTAAGGAGTTGTGGCTGAAGGAGGGGGATCGAAATACCAGTTATTTTTACAGGAGAGCTAGTAATCGGTTTCAGTCTAATTCAATCCGAAAACTCAAGAGGGATGATGGGGAGTGGGTGGCATCTGAGGTAGGTATTCGCCAGTGTATTTCTTCTCATTTTCAGAGAATTTACGCTTTTTTTTACCCAATCCGGATGATATAACCCGAGGGACGGATTGTCTGCGAAAGGTGGTGGATGCTAGTATGGCGGTGGACTCGCTGCAACCGTAGACAGCCGAGAAAGTCTCTAAAGCCCTATTCCAAATGACTCCACTCAAATCCCCGGGACCCGACAGTATATCTCCTATATTCTTCCAAAAGTTTTAGCATATCATTAATAGAGAGGTCGTTGTATGTGTTCTCAATCTCTTAAACTCCTTTGTTATGCCCTCGGGATGAACTCTACCCACCTTGTCCTAATTCCTAAGTGTAAGTACCCGAAGAAACTCTCTTAGTTTCGGCCGATTAGCCTCTGTAATGTTGTTTACAAGATAGCTTCAAAAACTATAGCTAATCGGTTGAAAGGTTTCTCAGATAAAATCATCTCTCCGCACCCGGCTTTCGTCCCTGGCCGATTGATAACAAACAACATCTTACTTGCTTTTAAGCTTAACCACTTATTGAACTCTAAATCTAAGGGCGACCCGGGCTAGATGGCTCTCAAACTCGATGTCAGCATAGCTTATAACAAGGTTGAATGGTCTTTCCTGGAGCAGGTAATGGTTAAACTTGCCTCCCCCCCCCTTTTCATTCCCTTAGTGATGTTGTGTGTGACTTCAGTCTCTTTTTCATTTATGCTGGGTGGTAAGCAATTTGGTTCCCTTATCCCGGAGAGGGGACTCCGTTAGGGGGACCCTCTCTCCCCTTACTTGTTCCTGTTGTACACATAATCTTTTAGTTCCCTTCTATAGATAGCAGAGCAAGAGGGCAGAATTCAGGGAGTGTCGATTTTTCGTGCAGCCCCCCTACCTACCCCCATCTCCTATCTCCCATCTTCTCTACGCAGACGATAAATTAATATTTTGTAGGACCTCCTTGAGGAGTACTCGGGCTATTTTGGATGTGTTGGAGGTGTATCATCGGGCCTCGGGGCAAGAAATCAATTTTTTCAAGTCTTTAGTAGCTTTTAGTTGAAATACAGGGACAACCCTTTGCACTCGCATCGTGACTGACCTTTCCATCAGGAGGAAAACAAAATGGAACTATATTTGGGGCTCCCTTCTAAAGTATCTCGCTCGAAAAAAATCCTCTTTTCTACTATTCGGGACAGTATCTGGAAACGGATTTTGGGGTGGAACGCTAAGCTGCTCTCTCAGGCTGGTAGGGAGGTTTTGATTAAATTCGTCATTCAAGCCATCCCCACTTATGCAATGAGTTGTTTCTGACTTTCGCTTTCTTGGTTACGTGAGACTCAAAGCATGGTGGCCAATTTTTGGTGGAACAATGGGAGTCAAAACAAGATTCATAGGGTTTCATGGAAGCGACTGTGTGAGAGTAAGTTGGCGGGGGATGGGTTTCCGACAGTTATATTTGTTCAACCTCGCCATGTTAGCTAAACAGTGGTGGCGCATGTGGCAGTACCATGACAAGATTCTTAGTCGGGTTATTCAGGCTCGTTACTTCCCTACGGGGAATATCTTCCAGGCCTCATTGGGATATCGTCCATCTTTTACATGGCAAAGTGTGATGGTGGCTCAATACTTGTTCATGCAGGATGTAGGTGGAGAGTTGGTTCGGGTGCCCAAGTTCAAGTTTAGATGGATCGTTGGCTCCCCCAATGAGGTTCCTTTCGTCCTGTCACTCCTCCTACCCTAGCCTTAGCCCACACCTTGGTGAGTGATTTGATTGACCCCGTGCACAAAGATTGGATGGCGGAGTTGGTGTAGCAGCTGTTTTGGCCGTGTGATAGCACTGTTATTCTTGCTATTCCTCTCAGTCGCATGGGAGAGCAGGACTTACTCACGTGTCATTATTCCAAAATTGGTTCATTCTCGGTACGTAGCACCTACCATTTTGCCATTTTGCTCGAGGATAGTCCATGCTCCAGTTCCCGCGCCGCGTCAGAATCTGCTTGGTGGTGTGAAGTGTGGCAAGCCCGAATCCCAAATAAGGTAAAGGTTTTTATTTGGCGGGCATGTCAAAATGCACTACCCACGGGTGTGAATCTGCGTAAAAGTCCTCGATTTCTCAGGTTGTGTGTCCCTTTTGTGGTGATGACTTTGAGGATGTCATACATGTTTTACTTTGTTCTCCATTTGCACGTCAAGTGTAGGTATGGTTCCTCTTGCTGCTGATATCAGAGATTGTGCCAAAAAATGGGTATTATTGTGGATGCAATCTGTAGCTTCTGAGCTAGATGCCAAGTCTTTTGGTTTCTTCACTTGTGTGTGTTGGCTATATGGTAGTTCTGCAATCGTTGTGCTATAGTAGGGGAAATAGTTGAACCGATACAGGTAACCACCTTTGCAACTCAGTTTCTGGATTCTTTCCTTCACCAAGCTGCTGCTTCCTCATCGCTACGTGATGCTGGTACGTACTCAACCTGGCGAGATCTTCGCTTAACTTAGTGAAGATCAATTTTGACGGAGTGGTTTTTGGAAGAGAGGGCGAAATGGGGATTGGTGTTGTGGCGAGAAATTCGCAGGGGCAGTGCTTGGCTTGGATGGCTCATAGAGTACCTCATGCAAGGATGGGGAGTTGGCAGAGGCTTGGACTGCTAGGGTAGCGATTCAGTTTTCTCTCCGGCGTGGTTGGCATCACGTGGTGCTGGAAGGTGATTGCAGGACTCTGATTCAGAAACTGGCTACTAGACGAGGAGACCTTTCACTCATTGGCTTTTTAGTTTTTAATATCCTTTGTTTTGCTGGGTTTTTTTCTTCATGTCAATTTAGTTGGATTAAGCATTCGAGCAATGGCGTAGCACACTTCCTTGCTCAGACGGCTATTGGTTGTGTTGAGGGTGATTCTAATGTCCCTCATCCATACTTGGTTTGTTATCTTCAGATTTATGTGAGTAATGAAAGTTAGCTTGAGTTATGTTTAAAAAAAAAATGTGTGGTCTGTGTAACCAAATGTGTGGGTGTGTTAACTTTTATTTATATATATATATATATATATATATAGGATAGGTTGAGGGATAAGGCGGTGCACATGCTACTGCCCACCATCCTGTTATATATATATTAATATTTTTTTAATTGTTAGTAATTACAATTTGACCTCTATTGTTTTAAAGTTATATAATTTAACCCCAATTATTTTATAAAGTTTTAAATTAGTCCTAACACTTTTAATATACTCGTATTTCAACTCATAACTTAATTAGCAACTAAATTTCTTCAATAACTAGCAATGAGTTCTATAATGTGTATTATCATCTTTGGGGCGTTACAATTCTCCCCTCTAAAAAATATTTCGTCCTCGAAATTTAATTAACATACCAGCTCAGGGAACAAATATGGGTACTTCTCTCTCATGCTCTCCTCAACCTCTCAGGTGGCTTCTCTTGGAGAGTGATGACTCCATTTGACCTTCACTATTGATATTTCTTTATTTCTCAATTTTTTTACACTCTGATCCAAAATTTCTATTGGCTCCTCCACGTATGTCAATTCCTCCGAGATCTTTATCTCCGGTTCATGCAAAATATGACTAGGATCGGATCGATATCGCTGTAGCATAGAAACATGAAACATCATGTATATGGGACAGTTCAGCTGGTAATGCTAACTGATAAGCTAGTGGTCCAACTCACTAGAGAATTTCGTATGGCCCAATATATCTCGAACTCAACTTTTCCTGCTTACCGAATCTCAAGATTCCCCTCCATGGTGACACCTTTAAAAAAACTTTTTCTCCTACCTCGTACTCTATTTCCTTGCGATGTTTATTTGTATAGCTCTTCTGTCGATCATATGCTGCCTTCAAACAAGTTTTAACGGTTTGTATCTTATCCACTGCCTCTTAAACTAATTCTGGCTTCAAGTTGTCTCAGTCCTTCAATATCCCAACAAATCGGACTTCGACATTTCCTTCCATACAAAGCTTCATACGGGGCCACACCAATACTAGAGTGAAAACTGTTGTTATAAGCGAATTCCATCAGTGGTAGATGATCATCCCAATTCTTTCTGAATTCAATAATGCAGGCTCTTATCATATCTTCTAATGTCTAAACGTTCTTTCTAACTATCCATCTATCTGAGGATGAAACGCCGTACTGAAATATAATTTCATTCCTAAAGCCCTTTGCAAGCTTCCCCATAAATGAGAAGTAAATCGAGGATCTCTATCAGAAACTATAGAGGTAGGAATTCCATGTAATCTCACAATTTTTGAGACATATAACTCAGCTAGTTTATCCAAAGAAACATTTTGACGGATTGGCAAGAAATGTACAAATTCAGTCAATCTATCCACAATCACCCAAATAGCATCATGTTTTTAGAATGTACGTGGTAACTCAATAACAAAATCCATAGTAATCTTTTCCCATTTCCATTTAGGTATACATAAAGGATAAAGCTTACTGGCTTGTGCTTGGTGTTATGCTTTTACTTGCTGACAAGTTAAACATCTCACCACGAACTCTGCTACATCTTTCTTCATTGTTGGCCACCAGTAATAGGTTCTCAAGTCTTGATACATTTTAGTACTACCAGGATGCATAACATAAGGTGCGTAGTGCGCCTCGTGTATAATCTCCGTTCTCAGTTCCTCTACATTCGGCACAGATACATGTTTTCTATTTAATAACATCCCATCATCCTGTATTACAAACTGATCGTTCTTCCCTTCTTGTACCCTGGTCTTCATTTTCTATAAATATGGATCCTTATCCTATGCATCCTTGATTTTATCTTTGAGAGAAGGCTTTACTTGCATGGTGCCCAACAAAATATCACCACCAACGCTAAAGTGTACATCCATAGCTCTGAGGGCAGTTAAATACTTCACCTTATAGCAAATCATACTTGCAAGTTGGTCCACTATTTTCCTACTCAAAGCATTTGGCACAATATTTGCCTTTCCAAGATGATAGTCAATGGAGCAGTCATAGTCCTTCAAAAGCTATATCCACCTTCTTTGCCTCAAATTCAACTCTTTCTGTGTTGGGATAACTTTAAACTTTTGTAATTTGTAAATATTTGAAATGTTTGTCCACAGAGAATGTCTCCAGATCTTCAATGCATGTACAATAGCTGCCAATTCTGAATCATGGGTCGGATAGTTCATCTCATGTGGCCTCAACTGTCTTGAAGCATAAGCTATAACCCTTCCATGCTGCATCAAAATACACCCAAGTCCTTGTCGTGAAGCATCAGTATAAACCACATATCCTCCATCCCTAGACGACAAAGCAAGGATAGGTGCCGAGGTAAGTCTCTTTTTCAACTCCTCAAAACTCTAAGCACATTTGTCATTCCAGTTGAATGGTACATTCCTCTTCAGCAAATTTGTCAGAGGTTTTGCAAACACAGAGAAATTTTTCACAAATCTTCTATAATAACCAGTCAATCCTAGAAAACTTTGAACTTCCAATACATTTTTAGGTGGTTCCCATTCTAGAATAGCCTTAATTTTGTCAGATCAAGTTGTACCCCTTCTTTCGAAATAACATGCCCTCAAAAAGCAATTTCCTCCATTCAAAACTCACATTTGCCCGAATTTAGCGTACAACTGTTTCTCTCTCAAGATATGTAAAACTGTCCGTAAATGTTGCTCATGTTCCTCATGACTACTAGAATATACCTGAATATCATCAATAAACACAATCACGAATATATCGAGGAATAGTTTTAACATCTTGTTCATCAAAGACATGAAAGCAGTAGGGGCATTCGTCAACCCAAATGGTATAACAACAAATTCATTGGCCATACCTGGTCCTAAAAGTTGTCTTTGGAATTGACCCTTCTTCAATCAGCAGTTGCCAATATCCTGACCTCAAATCAATTTTAGAGAACACAGTGGCATCCGTCAACTGATCAAGTAAATCATCTATCCATGGCAGAGGATACTTGTTCTTGATTGTAATTCGGTTCAACTGTCTATAATCAACACATAATATCATACTCCCATTCTTTTTCTTTACGAATAATACTGGTGCTCCCCAAGGTGAAATACTCGATCGGATGAACCCTTTATCTCGTAACTCTTCTAACCGCCTCTTTGATTCTTTCAATTCTGACGGAGCCATTCTATACGGTGCAATTGAAATAGGTGTTGTCCCAGGAATAGTTTGTATTTGAAAGTCTACTTCTCGATGAGGTGGTAACCCAGGTAATTGCTCAGAAAAAACGTCAGGACATTCCCTCACAACTAGAATATCTTATACACCTGAACTAACCTTCGTGGTATTAGGTAAACTAGCTAGATAAGCTTCACACCCTCCTTTAATTAAATTAAAGGCAGTCACAGCGGAAATTAAACAATTAGGTATGACTTTTCTTTCCCCCACCATAACCGTTTTCATTTGCCCACTAACTTCTACAACTACTTCTTTTGTTTGACAGTCCACCAAAACATGATTACTAGACAACCAGTCCATTACAAGAATAACATCAAAATCCTTAACCAGTACATTACCAGAATGACATCAAACTCCTTAAGGTTTACTACAACCAAATCTGTATATAGAGTGACACCCTCTACTACTAGTGGGCAAGATCTCACTACTGTATTAACTAGTATAACACCACCAGCAAGCATAGATAGACATACCCAATAGTTCTATACGCATGCACAGGGGATGCAAAATCATGTGATATAAACGAACAAGTAGATCCTGGATCAATCAACACATGTGCACTAGAATTGCAAATAGAATAAGAACCAATGATAACCTCGGGTGCTGTAGGAGCTGACTCTTTTGTAATTGCATACACCCTTGCTTGGATTAAGGCTGACTACTTTCCGTTGTTGATGTCATGGAAATATTCCCGCTACCTCGACTACATCTACCTCGCCCTCTACTCGTACCAGCTCATTGCGAGTTTTCTCCCACACTACTAGGTCCTGAAATCTGAGATCCCCTGGCATTATCTCTCCATGTAGGACAACCCTTACAATATGTCCTAGTTGATGGCAACGATAACATACAATTGGCTAGGGTTCCCAACATTCACCAGTGTGTCTCTTATCACGGTTGGCATAAGAAGGAATAAATATTCCATTGAATGATCTAGTTGGACCCTATCTTCCCCTAAATTCGATTAAATTAGGCCCACCTTTACTAGAAGACATTGAAGGAAACCTACTAGTCTGACCCATTCATCGGTCTCTATACCAACCTCTCTGTTAACCAGAACCCCTAAAGGAAACTGCACCAATTTGTTCAAGTGTACGATTCAGATTACCTGTCAATTTCTTCCGTTTAGCTTTAGTGGAACTCCTTTCAAGAGATGTCTCTTATGATCTTAGTGTCGCTTCAAGCAACGCACCATAACTCGGAGGTTTAATTGCTATTTTCTCCTGAATTTCGAGTCTCAACCCTGTCTGAAACCTGTCCCTCCTCAGTTCATCAGTACTCATCTCTTCTGGAGCATATTTTGACAACCTCACAAATTGCAACTCATACCCAGCTATAGATAACTCATTCTGCTTTAGTTCAAGAAATTTAACTTTCTGAGGATTTCTGTAGACCGACAAGTATATCTGTCAGCAAATTCCTTCAAGAAGTCATTCAAAGTTAAGGTGATTGGACGATTCTTGCTCCCTAGAATTGTTTCCCACCAATGTAAAATATCTTTTTTGAACAAGGATACTACGTACCTCAATTTTTTCTTGGAAGTGCATTCAATGTCTAGCACTCTCTCCGTGTTTCTCAACCATTCTTCTCCTTCTGCAGGATCAGTTGTACCTGCAAATAGCTTCGCTCCTTGTCTCCTCACTAACTCATAATTTTTATCAATGACTGCATCCTGTGGTTGGGGTTGGGGTTGGGGGGTGGTGGAGCCATCCTCTACATAATTTCTATGAATTGTTGCATAAAAGGATTCACTTCTGGCTGTGGGGCATTTGTATTTTAGGCTTCTAACCCCTGATGTTCTGATGATGATCATAACCTTGCACAGACTCTAATGATTCAATTGGGTCAGCAGCGTTTTCACCTTACGCTTCCATCCTATATGAAATGCATATATATAGTAGGTTCCTAGTATATACCTCACACATAATATCACATTTCATCTACTATTACCCAGAAAATCTAATCCCTTCTCTGATACCACTAATTGTAGCACCGCTATTAATACTATCGCTATATCTCTCCTAAATATCATACTTAAAGTAAATCCTATTTATATGTATAAATATACACATAATCATTATGCACACGTAATCCCTACGTCACAACCAACACAATCACAACCTGCATCATTATATATATGCACATATCAAATATTACAAAGTAAAACTATTTTAGTAGTTCACCGTCCCCATTTTTAATTCCCCTCTATACATCCCAAAATATGAATTGTATTTCAACGGATGAGATAGGAGAAAACCGCATACTAGCCCGACCTGACTGAACACGGGGTTTGGACCTAACCCTCGATAGGCAGACACCTCAAGATCTACTCCTAAAAACTATTAGCAGAGGGATGAGCCTACAACTCAATAAGCAAATAACTGACACTATCTATACATATACGTCAAATATAGTCCAGATAAATCAAGATAAGAGACATACATATAGTATATTTAATTTAGTTTCAACACAAATAAATTTTATCTGATACGCAGTCAACTCACAGTAAAACAACCCATTAAACTCGTCCTTTCATAGTCTGCTTACTAGAATGTGTATAGTATTTTGTCCATCAGCTCAACCTCACCGTTCATTACATACGTGAATCCCCTTGACAACCAGCTCATCAATCTCTTTTCGCATCATAGCTCTTTTCATATCGCATCACAACTCTTTTATATCGCATTATTTCTTTTGTTCATATCACATCATAGCTCTTTTTTTTTCTATTTGCCACATAGGGGTATTCACATCATATTATATTCAATTTCCACCACTCCCTCATTTCCACATATCACCGTTCTTGTAAGCGGTTAGTACCGTAAACCCACATGTCAATATATTCCCATTTACAAGCACCAAACAATACATTATTTAACCAATGTAATACTTTAAAATATTTTCTCATTTCACATTCACAATATAATCATTCAAATTAAAGCATCCACCACCCATATATTTCCAGCTAAATAAGCTTTAGCACGAATCATAGATTTATATAAAAGTCATACCACAAGGACGGAAACACATATAGATAATACTAATTATTCAGTTACCTCGATCTTATAATGCTTCACTGTCAAATAAAGAGTCGTTCAATCCTCTACTTTATCCTCGAATACTATAATGAATTATAATATATATAATTAATATATCGAGAATATTATAATTTTTAAATATAATATATTAAATATTTTCGTAGAATTCTAATTATCCTTTAATTCATTTCTATCGAAATATAAATTTTTATTTTGTTAATTTCTACTAGCTAAACTTTTTAAACTTCCCAGGTATATATTTAATTTATCGACTAATTCATAAGATTTTATTTAATCAAACCCTTTATATCTTTATATTATACTATCGTTCTTAACAATGATTATATATTAAACTATCTTAAAAAATCTCAATTTTCTTTTTAGTAAATATTATATTTTCAAATACAACTTTCTAATATTTTCTTAAATATAATTTTGGAATATTTTTATTAATTTTCTATCAATTTATGGTTGCTATAGAAATTAATTAAACCCCAATACTTATAATTAATCATTTGATTAATAGACCCGATGAAATTGAGTAAATTGACTTTAGTAATAATTATATGTAGCAAATCTACTCATTTAATTAATCAACTATAAATTATTATATCAAATGTAATATTTAATATTACACTAATTTAAATAGCCAAACTCATAAAATATTCCGATTAAACAATACATCAATAATATAAACTATAGCTAATAAATGAACTAATTAACTAATATAATTATATAAATTAATATAAATTAAAATTCAGAATTTTACATAGTTGTTTCGCTGCAAAATCGTGTCTGTAAATATGTGTGGTGTGTGTAACCAAATGTGTGGGTGTGTTAACATTTATATATACTAGTATCCATTGCACGCGGTCCCCACGAGCATAATATTTTGAAATATTAATATAAAAACAAGTATTTTTTTTTTTTGTAAACAAAATAAAATGGAACAATTTTAATGTAATGCACACAATTTGTAGATTCATAAATTCTTAATTCTAACTCAATTTTTTTAACTATGTCATGATTTTTAATATCGCACAATCATTGAAATTTAAATTAGTTAATAACTTATAATATAAAATAATGAAAACACATAGACATTATTCAATAGTAAAAACTCTAAAATATCAAATAAATAATAATAAAAAAGATAAAGACATATCCGCATCGCTTCTATTGGTCTTGGTGCTTAATCATTCTGATTATGAAAAACTCCATAATCTGCATTTCAAAAATAGAAATTCAGTACTTTTATTCATGGATGAATGGCTATAAAACTGAGTAGAAAGAGAAGAATGAACTATATTAAAACCTGTGCAAATGCGGATACATATGCGAAACTTTACCAACGATTTGATATTCAAATATACTTACATACAAAAAAATTTAAGTAAGACTATATAATGTATAAAATATATATAGTTTGAAAATTACATATTGTACCTCTCAGTTACGATGATTCTGCAACCTTGCGAAAATTTCTTGAAAAACCACATTTCTTGTATAGGTCCCTTCAACCCCATTTTTTTTCCCTTTGTAACCAGCACTTTAGTGGTTCTTTCAGAAACTCCTCATGAAAGAGCAACATACAACTGACCATGACTGAAAACGTGGTCCAGTAAATAAATTCCAACATTTGGTATTGTTTGCCCTTGGGATTTATTAATTGTCAGCGCAAAGCTCAATCTAACAGGAAATTATCTTCGTATCATCACAAAAGGCATCTTTGCATCTTCTGATGTCTTCAGAGGAATGCGTGGTAGGAAAACTCTTGTTCCCTTAAATTGTCCAGTCAAAATTTCTGTATCAACTACATTTCTACCAAATCTGCAACAGATCAGTCTAATGCCATTACAAAGTCCAATTTTTGGATCAATGTTTTTGAGAAGCATAATGGGGGCCCCTTCTTTAAAGTCAACTTGTGTGGAGGGAGATTACCAGGCGACAGGGAGTTTAGGAATTCTGGTAAGTACAAATTATTCATGTCCTCGGATACAGAATCAAATGAACAATATGTAACTTCTTCCTCACCAGTGAAGCTTGAAGCACCCTTTCATATAACTTATTAACATCATCATTTAGTGGAGTTATTAATGCTCTATCCATCATATATTCAGGATCATAAGTATGTGAACCGATATTTGGAAAAGTATATTCAATCAAGCGATCAATTGAATGGTCACCTTCAAATGGTATAGCCATTGAGTCTGGAATCCGTATCATGTTATTTTCCATTATAGGTTCTTCTCCATTACCAATGTTCAACAAAAATTCGGAAAAGCTCTGATTGTTATTTGCTCTAATGTTGTCTGTCAAGTGAAGAACCTTAATATTAGACCATAAATAAGACTCCACAATGCTTGTTTTCACAGCTTGTGACCTTGTCCCTCCAACAACAACAGGTACAACTTGACGAAAATCACCTCCTAATATCATAATCTTACCACCAAACAGAAAATCAACCCCAAACAGTTCTCTTAAAGTTCGGTCCACAGTTTCAATTGCTTTTTTATCTGCCATTGGTGCCTCATCCCAAAGAATTGTTGTTGCTCGATCTAATAGTTGGCATACTTCAGATTATCTACTAAAATTGCATCTAGAGCTTGAATCCAATTTAATGGGTATCTTAAGTTTCGAATGTGCTGTTCTACCACTTAGCAGTTGGATTGCTGCAATACCTGAAGTTGCAGTGGCTACCATTATGAACCCAACATTACGGAAACTTGCAAGTAACACTCGACATAGGAATGTTTTTCCAGTACCACCAGGACCATCAATGAAAAATGCCGCGCTCTGGTTTCTCATGATGACATTCTTAATGATACTAAATGCGTGCAATTGACCTGGATTAACTTTGCTGACAGCATTAAGATCATCAAGCGAGATAGGTATGGTTAGTTCATCTTCTATTAGACCAGACATGCTGCTCAAATCTTGATAGTCTTCAACAATCTGAGGTAAGTGAAACTCTTTTAAACTCCTTTTATGTTGCAGAAATATACTGTTAATCTCATGTAAAAGCTTATTCAAAATGAAGATATTATTTGTAAAACTTGAAGAAGGATAATCCTCAATCATGTAGGGATAATTTTCCCCACAATCGTCTTACCCCGGTTGGTTGACAATAAAGCATGATTGTGGCAAACAACCTCCTGAGAGCTGAAGGCATTCTAATAGCTCTTGCTTCAATTAAGCACTGACGAATACTATCATCCTCTTCAAGAAGTCCACGTTTTTCAGCAGCTTGCTTAAATTTCGGATAATGCACATTATTTGCTATCAACAAATCATCAATGATTTAGGTCCTCTAACATGATTAAGTAGAAGACGTAAATAAAACCTTTCTCCTTCATTTTGTGATACAGCATATATCCAACCAATAATTTTCTGTTGGAATCTTCTTTTCTGTCAAACCTTTTCCATTGACATCCATCTATAGTATTTGGGAAATTCACTATACAAATATTGGTTACGTTCTTGGCCTTCATTGTAAAGTCTAAAAAATTCAGTCAACATAGTTCGAGAATTTTGTTCATCTGATAACACATCAGAAATCCTTTGAAAACTATAAAATTGAACTTGTTGCATGCTTGGGAGATAAATTTGTAACCGTACAACTGATGGATATATCTTGCTCATTGGGAACTTATATATCTTCCATAGTGCCTCTGGTGCAAAATCCATCTTCCATCAACATATTGACTAATCTCATCATAATTTGGCCCTGGACGAACCTCAAATGCAACACAGTCAGGTCCCTTATAAACATACTTATATAAGTACTTTTATACTTTTTATGCTGCCACAGATCTCAACATTAATATGACAATCGTACTTCAACAATAGCCATGGATTATATGGGACCACCCACCCATTATCAACAACAACATCAGAATTATGATCCAAAGCAATACTCCTACCATCATCACGACGTCGATATATCGGATAAGAATCACTTCCTTGTATGGTGCAAGGCGCAAATGATTAAGGATATTTTTTCTTGCAAGTCCCATTTTTCATGCAAGGAGCATTGACATTCATTTCTCCGCATGGTCCATGTATCATGTGAAGCATAACAGCTTCATACAACATAGGCTCATCATCCTTGTCAGGTATCTATGCCCGAACTATGCAATCATAATCATCTGGTATATTCAACTTGTCATTTTCATCTAGGATGACCAACATATGAGCATGAGGTAAGCCTCTCTTTTAAAACTCAATTACATGAACATGATCTACGACTTTGCCCAAAACACCTCTAGTATATATATCTCTCTTTAGTTCTTCAAATTTAGCTCGAAAAATCCTAGTCAACAATTCTGGCCAATCTTGAGGTGTTTGTCCAGGCTTAAGCTCTTTCTGTATTTCTTCCCATGATGGATTCATGTTATCGTTATGAACAGATCTGGTTTGCCAAATTTTTGAACCAATGACATTGCATCTTGATACCGTTGATACATATCTCGAGGACTTCCAATAAATGATGATGACAAAATTGTACGGCGTCCCACATTCCCTAAATCAATTTTATTTAAAAATGAAAATTCATCCTATAATAAAGTAAATAACTATATGACAAAAAACTCATCAAATTTACTAGCATCATTTTCTCCGGCATTTAAGCAATCTTAATACCTTGATATAATTCAGCTCTGATTTTTGTTGATGTGTTCTTATAAATTTAAGCTTTTGAGTTTCAATCTTCACATAATTATCAACGGCATGTTGTTGTAGCAGACGACCTCCATACAACAGAATTGAAGGATGATGCATCCGAATCTGATGTAATTCATAACAAAATTTGAGAACTAATAGTTGTTACTGATAACTATGAAAAATGATTAACAATTAAATAATACTGCAACATATATGCATAATAGTCGCAGCAAGTGACTCTAGTACCATCAGATGTACGACAGTCATTGTCCCATCCACATATTCCATAAGGAAGTAGTAGGGGGTATTGCAAAGGATCGTAATAGCCTGAAAATTCCTTGATATTCATTAGTTGACCCCCAATTGTTTGAACAATTATATCCTTGTTAGTTACATCTACTACTTCATCACTATCAACTATAATAGCTGCAACCTGATGACCGCTCCTTGATCAATAACTTACAGTCAAGTATATCATCACGTTGAGCAAGCTGACGTAATGTTTGGAAAAAAAGATTATGCGCATCAAGTATGCGCTTAATCTTATCAACTAATTCTCTATCCAAACTATTGTTCTCCAACAATCGATTTTCAGTCTCATGCTTTGTGTCATAGATAAACATTTGAATATATCTTGGTCTCGTCCTAGAAACGGGCAATAATGTACCAATCTTGTGATATATAGTACCATGGGCTCTGAAGTCATAAACACCCTGGCGACCAGCTACACTTTCATCCAACTTAGCACCCAATGAGGTAAATGAAAAGACATGATTAAATGCCCGAATATTTTTTCTAAATATTCAACCCTCAGCAGATTGATCAGTAAAGAGATTGTAAAGCTCCAAAGGCACTGGTATCTCTGGCAAAGTTATTTTTCCTACATTACAACAAAAATTTTGTGTCTCTCCATGAAATAACTTTGCCTGACAATGATGGCAAATCATTGGAGTCGGAAGCAATAATCGAGGATTTTATTGTCTTTCATGAAAATCTCTTGCACAATTAAGTCTTGATCTATGACTAACATCATGGCTCATGTTGTCACGTTCGTTAATACAACCAACGTTTGTGTCTATATTAGGATTAGTTCCAACAGTTCTCTGAAGACCTGTGTTAGGGAAGTTCCATCAGTTTTCAATGTCAAAGGAGTTTAAGGTATTAAAATAATAGTTTAAAGATATAAAAATTTGATAATCTCAATTAATAATGTTTTATTTTGTTTAACTAATAATTATATGTATCTTGTCTACGTGAAGTAGAGCGCTTGAAGTAGACCCTGTACATTGGTTAGCTGGATTCATATTGGAAAGAAATGTTGTATAGTTCAAAGGAGTCAGACGACTTCTTCCTCTAGCTGTAAGATGAACGAATACTTGCAAGTAAGAATCAACTAATGCACAATGTTTTGTTGGCTATTAAATACGTCCTAACTTGTAAAGATAGAATAATATCAAGATTAATAATACATTTAATGTTACTTTTTAAGTATTGTAATATTAGCTAGACACGTACCACGTGCAATTTATCGGGAAAAAACTAAAACTTATAAAGAGATTTTTAAAATTGAATGATCTTAAGGAAAAGTATATTTGAGATAGTCAAAAGGCCTTTTTGTCCACAATTGAAAATCATAGTTGACATGTGCATTATTGTTATTGTAACTTTGCACATGCTTGAATTAAAAAATCATTGAATATATCCATGAAATAAGTTGTAAATATTATAATTTGTATTTATTATGTTCATTTTGAATGAGTTCCAATAATCATTAATTCAAAATAAAAAAGAGTTCTAATCTCATGTTCTTATATAATTTTTTTACACAAACTAATGATTTAAGAGACCATATTCGATATTTCTTCACCTTCATGTGTTCCAGTACTTGCATATCTTTCTCTTTGCATCTGATAGGATTGACGCCATCTTGCAAGATAATTTTCTTGTTGTTCAGTACTCATTGATTGCCTTCTCTCTCTGTCACGAACTTGACTTGTTTCTCTTCTACGTTCAGCTTCAACAGATGAAACTGAAAAATCTGGCATTGGTGGTTCTGCTTCCATTAGTTATGTTTCCTCCTATAATATTTGAGTTTGATGTACCAGGTCATGTGAATTTAGATGAACGGGCATAAAAAGTAACTAATTAACTAAAATGATCTATTTATCAAATTTATACTATTAATAAAGTATCAGTAATCTATAGGTGTGTTTTTAAGTATTAACAAAATTACTTTTATTTAAAAATAATACGAAATCAATGTCTCTCTCTCTTTATCTTTTCATTTTTCACTATTTATATATTTTTTCCTTCCTTATCTTTCATCTCAATTTGTTTTGTTTAAAAGGTTCTTTTTCCATCTATCAACTATTTTACTTTTAATTAATTATAATTATTTTATTTTTATTTAGGAAACTAACAAAATTATTTCATAATAAATAGTTATCTATATCTATCTATCTATCTTTACAATTATAAAAGAAAATCCTTTTGTCGTACCAAATCTTGAATACCCAAATTTAAGCTTTTTTTTTTTTTTTTTAACTTTTAACCACATAGAGGTGGGGAGAGCTTTTCGGAGTCCCCAATCCTTCTATATAAAAATTTTCAAATAGTTACAGCGGGGAGAACTACCTCCCTAAGATTTCTAGGAAAACCATAAACAAGGAGTACTACTCCCTTACAATATAGTCAAAAGTATAAACAATGATACAACTCCCTTACGGCAAAAAGCACAATAGGTAGAGCATAAAATGTGTGGCGAGACAAAAAGTTCTTGATACCCAAATTTAAGCTTGAATTCACTTTTTTCTTTAAAAAATAATTGGTTAGAATAGTAATTTTTTTAATAATTTCACAATTAGATTTTTTTTAATAATTTCACAATTATAATTTTTTTTATTTATTCAGGCATCGCGTGTGCGTGGACTGCTAAAGCATCAATAATCTATAGGTGTGTTTTTAAATATATTAACAAAATTCCTTTTAGTTAAAAGGATAGTACCAAATCAATGTCTCTCTCTTTATCTTTTCATTTTTAACTATTAATTTATTTTTCCTCCCGTATCTTTCATCTCAAATTTTTTTATTTAAAATGTTCTTTTTCCATCTATCAATTATTTCACTTTTAATTAATTATAATTATTTTATTTTTATTTAGGAAACTAACAAAATTATTTCATAATAAGTTTGATAGTTATCTATATCTATCTATCTATCTATCTTTACTATTATAAAAAAAAATCCTTTTACCGTACCAAATCTCTTGAATACCCAAATTTAAGCATGAATTCACTTCTTTCTTTAAAAAAATAATTGATCAGAATAATATTTTTTAATAATTTTAAAATTAGATTTTTTAATAATTTCACGATTACAAATTTTTTATTTATTCGAGCATTGTGTGCGTGGACTGTTAGTTTTCAATAGTGGTATCACCGAAACATTGTTTGTTGTGTAAGTTCTCTCCGTAGTAGTATCATAACATATCGAATGTGTAGATGTTGCTAGTTTTCAAAATAGCAACTCTAAATCACATTGAAATGCAATAGTTAGATACAACTAAAAAATTAATGAAGCAACAATTCAAATGACATTATTTTTTAAATGTAAAATTCACTTATACTTTTATTGCCTAATTAAAGTAGGATTTTTGCCTATGAAGCGAAATATCTAGTCCAAAATTAAAAATTTATAAAATAAAGAACATGTTAAATAATTACTATATAATTTATATTAATTTCGACCAATAATATAAAAAAAATAGAGAAAATATAAATGTATACTATTAATAAAGTATCAATGGCCTATTAGTGATTCGTTGTAAAATCATTTTCTCGCTCGTCAGTACTCATTGTTTGCCTTCTCCTTCTCGCATGAGTTTGGCATCTTTGTCTTCTAAGTTCAGCTTCAACAGATGCAGCTTGTAAGTTGTGCATTGATGGTTTTGATTTTCCTATTTTCTACTTGTGAAGTAGGTCTAAAGCATTTAGGGGATTTCGACAATAATACTCAAATATATATCCATATACTTGCATAGCATATTAAGCAAATTATGGATTGAATATGTGAATCTATATAACTTGACACCAACTAAATAATGGATAGTATACTGTATTACAGACCCCTAAATTGTACCCAAAAGAAAAGAAAAAAAATGTATCCCCTAACAAAGGCATGTAAAGCATAAAATTGAAAAAGATAATAATTCTTTCAAACCTGGAACTCAATAAAACTTCAAAAAAGCTCGAAGAAAGATTCAACACGTACTTTATCTAGTCAACTGGCATTTCACTGAAAAAGTTGACAAATAAATAGATATGAAAAAGAACGAACTTTGGCAGTATTCATATAGAATCATTTGGATCAATGAATAAGGCATAACGTATGTAATAAACGATAAAGAAAAGGAACAATAGTGAGGAAAAAAAATAGTAGAATTGACTTTTGTTTGAGACACGGTCACTGTTTGAATTTCAAAGTGTCACCACAGGATTGGTAGGCTCACCAATGCAACTGCTCCACTTCTGATCCTGCATCCAAGGAACATGAATGAATTGCTTGCAGAAAAAGTAGAACCCCCAGAATTAAAGAATCCATAACTAATCAAAAATTCCATAAAATCAAAATATATGAGCAAATCCATGGACGAAGAATCAGCCAATCCGAAGTCATAATCTCCTCTCTTATTTCATCATAGCTAAAATATTCAAGCCCATAAAAAAAACTAAACAGAGGGAGCGAAACGAAAGTAAGAAATCCTAAGAAATCATTAAGAAATCCAAGAAATCCTAAGCAAAACGAAAGCATTAGAGAGAGAGAGTGGGGAGGGTGAAGTGGAGATTGACCATATTTACTAAGAAATCCTAAGCAAAACGAAAGCATTAGAGAGAGAGAGTGGGGAGGGTGAAGTGGAGATGGACCATATTCACTAAGAAATCCTACAGCATTCTAAACTCCATCCACATGCATATATTTATCAATTCGTAAACAGAGGGAGCGTTACCAGATTGCGCTCAAAGTCCATCCACAAGCATATATTTGACATAAATATAGATCACATCCAAAATCATAAAAGTAAATATGGTTTGCAGAAAAAGTACAACACCAATTCCCACTTCAGTTTCACACCATTCAAAAAAATTATTTGACTGAGTCAAACTATTGCAAAAACTCTCCCTATTTATATACGATTTATGTGTTATTCGTCGCGAAATTGATAATCTTACAAGATTGTTTAACTAATTAGCGAATTTCAGGAAAAAAAAACGTGTATAATTTTGACATTAAAATTGACATTGAAATTGGAAATAATAGCTTGTAATATAACAGCTTGTAAAATTTGACATTAAAATTGGAAATAGTAAGCAATCCGAGCATACATTTTAATAAATTGACCACGAACTCGGCTCCGATTTTCCACCAATCTTTTAGCAAGGCAAAAGTAGATCTAGTTGAAAATTGTGTTCCTCTTTTGATTTTGGATGTTGTTCGTCTTCTTGCAAATTTCTTGTTTGTTGCATTCTTATTTTGGAGTTTTAGTGGAAGAAGAAGTTTTTGAGTAGAGGGAACGTGGAGTAGACAGAAAGTGGAGAGAGAATGGTGAAGTAGTGGTTAAGAGGGAAAAAAATGTTAAAGTTACTATTCTAATCATCTGTTTTTATTAAAGAAAAAAAGTGAATCAATGGTAATTTTGGGCATTCTAAAGTTGGTACGTCAAATAGGTTTTCTTTTATAATAGTATATATATATATATATATATTATATATGTGTGTGTGTGTGTGTGTGTGTGTGTGTGTGTGTGTGTGTGTGTATTTAGGATAGGTTGAGGGGTGTGGCGGTGCACATGCTACCGCCGACCTTCCTCTTATATATATATATATATATATATATATATATATATATATATTAATTATTAGTAATTACAATTTGATTTCTATTCTTTTAAAATTATATAATTTATCCCATATTATTTTATGAAGTTTTAATTTAGTCCCTAAAATTTTTAATATACTCGTGTTTCATCTTATAACTTAATTAGCTACTAAATTTCTTCAATAACTAGCAATTAGTCCTATAATATGTATTATCATTTTTGGGGCGTTACAGAATGTCTTACTTTTATATCCATAATCCCCTCCGCTTGAAGAAGTGTGACGTTTGGGGAATCGGGTTAGTGGTTATCATGATTAAGCACCCTTAAATTCGAAAGTGGTTAAAGAGATCTTCCATGAATTATTCTAGCTAAGGAGTTTGGTTGGATGGGTCTCTTAGAGGATAAGGTCTGCGTTCCTAGGAAGCTGTTGAGTTGTGTGGGAAAACCATTCAGGTCCTCGAGCCTTGTCATTTGCTACGTGGTGGTCTCACTTCCTAGGTGGACCAATAGTTTCCTTCCACCTGTATCATCCTCCAAGTCACTTGGGAAAGTGAGGGTCGGGTTGCCCCTCCTTGTGGGTGGAGGGTTTTAGATGCAACCCACCTCTCCTCGACGCAGGAAACGTGTATCAGGTTTGAATGTTTTTCCTTCTTGATCCTTGTGCCTTTTCGAGCTTTTCGCTGGACTTCAAGTGAGTTAGGACTATTCTTAGGCCTGGTGTATTTTTTAGGCATCATTCAGTCCCCTAACTCTGAGGAGCGGGGAACTAGTTCACTCCTGCTTAGAGTAGTGAATCTCCTTCTATACGCGTTCGGGTTCTTCACTTATCCTTCTCTCGAGGAGGAAAATCCCCATCACGAAGCCTTCCTTGCCCATCCATCCTTCCAGCAAAAAGTGATATGGGTATTCTTGGAAACCCATACCCTTGTTAGAGTGAGTTTATGGCTAGTCGTAGCCTGCTATGATGCCTTAGGAACGTGGGCTCCACCTTTCTAGCAATATTGGAGGTGGTTATGCGTAACTACCTCCACTGGTAACTGCTTGGCACCTTCTTCCTTCCTTATTGCAGCTTAATCCCTTCCTTTTTTCCCGTTTCCCACACGATCTGGAGAGAGAAAAAATTCTAGAGCTTTTGCATTTCTCCTTCCTGTTTTATCATTCTCGTAAGTATTTATCGAAGTTTTATCCTTATTTGTGTTTCCTACTCTCTTTTTTCTTCGATTTTTTGCTTTATAATTTTTTCTTTGGGCCTTTCATGGTATCTTCTAACGAGTCTATGAGGTTTATGGGAGAACGACTAACTGGTGATGATCTGACTAAGCTTAATTCTAAAAGGCCAGACCCTACCTCATCTTCTTATGGAGGGGCTCAGCGATAGAGCCTGAGAATAGCAGTTGCAGTGCAACGCCATATGATCGATGAGCCTTTTAAAGTAAAGGAGGATGTTGTTGGTGAAAATGAGGGTGAGGCCTCCTCGAGGGAGGAGGAGAAAAGGAGTCGATGGTCGTCGGTGAAGAAGATGAGAAGGCGACTAGCCCTATGTTGATAGACAGGGTTCCTCCTCCTTCTGGGATGTGGATGTCCGTCTGCTGGTGGAAAGCTATGGCATTCATGATTGTTATACAATACTTCTCCCAACATAAAAAATCAGCCTGATGCCCTTGCCCCAAGCTATATATAGGTTTCTACTTCATCTCCCCATTCCCTATTTCTATGATGATGTTTCTCGAGTTTTTAGGGTTCTTTTAAACCAATTGACCCCTAAATCTTTCTGTCTTCTGGCAAGTTTTTCCATTGTCTTCAATTTTAATGGTGTTCTCCCCACTAGTAGAGATTTTTTTGTCTGCTTTCAGCTAATGGAATTCGAACTCGGTATTTTTCATTTCGCCCCCGGACATAGGCTTCTCTTTTTTCCTACTCCGATGCACTGGAGGGAGAGTTTTTTTTCTATATTCTTCTCCCTACTCATTGGGAATTACCCCACGAGTGGACTTATGACCTTTCCCCGTTCATCTCTTTCTCTATGAGGGAGAGGAGCACAAATCTCTCTACTCTCCTCGAGGATCTGAATCCCGACCCCTACGATTGTAGGGGCTGGGTGGATGACATACTCCTCTCCCATTTTGTTTGAGCCCCAAGGAGATCCCCTTAGAGGAGCCCCTAGGTACTGTCATTTCCAACAGTTTTTTCTATGTGTTTCTTGTGAAAGAGTTGCCTTCTGACTTGTGCATTTTTCTATTTACAAAGCGCATCATGTTTAACGAGTTATTGAGGGAGGGATTTAAGGAGCCCCGAGGTTCGCCAGGCGACTCCTGTTACGAGGGCTTCTGGCAGTATCTCGGCTTCCCAAGGATCCTCCAAGCGGGTGAAAGGGGGTTTATCCGACCATAAGGTGAAAGAGAAATGTGGAGTAGTGGGTTGAGAAAATAAAATTGTAATTATAAAGTATTAAATCATATTAAAATTACTATTCTAACTAATTTTTTTAATAAAGAAATGAATTAAAAGGATAAATTTAGGTATTTAAACATTAATATGAAAAATATTTTCTTTTATAATAGGATAAATATGTGTGAGGAGTTTAATTGTTACATGAACTGCTAGATGGTTTTGGTAATATATCAGTATATAACGTTTTATCTCAAAATAAAAATAAAAATAAATAATAATAATAATAATAATAATAACAATAATTTATGTGCATAAAAATATTTTGGCCAAAAGAAGGCCAAGCGGCCCAATTAGGAAGAAAGAAACGAAAGGCCTATGGTACCTCCCGCGAGGCTCAGGATATCCCACGTCCATAATGCTTCAGAAAGCCAAGGATGTACCACAATCTAACTAGGTAGGCCCAAGCAACCCAAGTAACCCAAGAAGCCCATGAAGAAGGGAGAAGGCCTAAAATACCTCGACTCGAGCTAGGATTAAAGGTCGACAAAACATTAGGCCTAAAAGGCCCACATATGCGGCACCTCATCAACCCAGGTGTCTGCAGCTACCTCGGACCACGTCAGCCCTAGGATGACGAAGAAACCTGCATAAGACAGGAGAGACTCCCTAGTGGTTAAGATTCTTTGCAGACAAGAGGTCTCCCTAAACTGAAGATTACTCCTATTAAAGCACTAGAGAAGGATGATTTATCCCTTATCCCAACCAACTTCCGCAAGGATCTCAGAAGGGGGATAGACCCCCAGCACACGGGGGCACTCCCTCTATAAATAAAGGTTTAGTCTTCCATAAGGGGGACTCCCCTCACGCCCCTGACGTCTCTCTCACTCTCTAAGCACCTCTCTTACTCTCTAAACTATATCTTAAGCTCTCTCTAGGCATATAATCACGTGTTTTACTTTTCTCACCAACTTTATTTATCATATCTTGATTCGTAATTAAATTTACTTACTTTTTTGCTTTATTTCATCCAGAATCCAATATTAACTTGGGCGTTGGAGTGCTAACGTCTTTTTTGCAGGACCCCCTTCAGGATTTGTATTGACTTTGGCCCAAGCCTCAAACCATAATCCATATCAATTAGGCTCGTGCATTTTCTGAACGCATCAATGATAATAATTGGCTTCAGCCCAAGCCTCGAACAATAGTCCATATCCAGTAGGCTTGTGCATTTTTTTAACGCATCCATAATAATAATAATAATAATAATAATAATAATAATAATAATAATAATAATGAAATGATGGTGGTGGTGGTGGTGGTGGTGGTGGTGGTTATGATGATGATGCGCATAAAAATAGGTTGGCCTAAAGAGGCCCAAAGCGATCTAAAAAGAACAAAACAAACGAGAGATTCATAACATCCTAAGAAGCCCAAGAAGACCTGGCAGGCAGTCTGGCAAGTGCCCCTTAAAAAATAGATTGGCAAAGGCAAAAGGTAAAGGACATCTCCTTACTCGAACCATGATCAAAGCCCAACAAAATATTCGGACTGAGAAAGGCCCACACACGTGGCAGTCACTCTCCCACATGGCATCTCATCAACCCCGAGGTTAGGAATCATATTGGACCACATCAGCCCTAGCAAGGAGGATACCCCCTGGCATCTAGGACTCCTTGCAGATGAGGGAGTTCTCTCAAAGCCCTAAACTCCTAGAGTAGAATGACTCCTTGTTGACTAAGGAGTCCTCAATGATGAAGAATCCCCTTCAACTCAAAGAGATACTTCCCTCAACCAGATAAGCAGAAGATAAGATTGAATTATGATTTATCTCAACAACTTCTATCCACTTGTCCTAAGATTAGAGGAAACGTGTATAATCTTGCCAAAGGGGGAGAACCTCTATAAATATAGGTTGAATCCTCCATATGGGGACACCTTCAACACAGCTTCAAGGACGCTCTCTAACGTCTCTCACACCTTTATCACTCTCTTGGAATCCTCCTCATGTCTCTCACACCTCTCTTACTCTCTAAATCACGTCTCTCACTCTCTAAACACTCTCTGAGCACTCTGCAAGCATCACGTATTTTTACACTTTTCACCGATCTTATTCACCATATCTCGAATTTCAATCACACTTATTTACTTTTTAGCATTATTTACTCTCAAATCTAATACTAACTTGGGTGTCGGAGTGCTAACGCATTTTTTGCAGGTCCCCTCTTCAGGATTCGCATTCGCATTCGCTCCTACCCAAGTCTCGAATGATTGTCCAAATTTATTGGATACGTGCATCTTTTGATTGCATCATTGGCATCGTTTTTGGTAATATTGATCTAAGACGTGAGATCCATGAAAGAAAACTACACCTCCTCGGAAGACTCCTCTAGACGGATGGTCCCCCTTATGTTGGAAGACCTCCCTCTGATGCTTACTATCTCAGTTCAAGGCCCAACTTCAGTGACCCCACTATTATCATTAGTCAGTTCTAATCTTCCTACTAATCCACTTTTCAATGTACAGAGAACCTTGCGACAGAACATCCCCTTGGTGAGAAGACGAGAACACTCCCCCATAAGAAAGTACCCCTAAGGACTGGAAGGCACACATTGATAAGTTTAAACAGGATATCTTGGAAACAAGAAGCCACCCCCTTCAATGAAGAAATCCTGATAGACGAACTCCCCCTCAACTAGAGAGAACCCAACCTGTCGCAATATGATGGAACCACAGATCCGCAGGAGTACCTCTCTTGCTTTGAGAAATGTTGCCCTTCTTGACTGTTACACCACTGGGTTAAGTTCCTTATCTTCCTAACCACCTTTACACGATCGGTCCAATAGTCATTCAATCAATTTCCTTCGGGATCCATCCCATCATTCAGAAAATTTCAATCTCTTTTTCTCTATCAATTTTCTAGCAGTAGACAGATGTCAAACGACAATCATGAGCCTTTTCTCTTTACAAGAAATAGAAAGGGAACCACTGAGGGAGTATCTTTAACGTTTTAATTTAGCGGCCTAGAGGTCCATACTGCTACATCTAATACACTAATTTGGGCTAATATGCATTTCGTCCCCCTGTATTTTATTGAAAATGCTAAAAACCCCATGTATTTTGTAAAACTCATCAAAAAATCACCCTTTCCATTATTAATTAACGGAAAGTGTATTACAGGCGCTCTTTGTGCATTTTGGGGTATTTTTTTAGTTGATTTTGACATTAGTTTTGAATAAAATACCCTTATAGTGTTTATTCAAGAATTCAAGAAATCCGACGAGTATCAATAAGAGGTAGCGGGTATAGCCATACCATACTTAGAGTACGACTTTAACGCCTATAAGGAGCAGTTTGCGGCTCACAGATACCCCCCCTCTGGGGAGGAGCCCTCTTTCATTGACGTTGGGGTGGTTATGATGAATGCTCTTGATCCTTTTGCTTAGCCTGTTGCCCTCGGAAGTGGGGGCCTTCCTCTAGAGTCGGGTTGTTATTTTTCTTCTTTTTGATTAGGCATAACTGTTTCCTTGTCTTGTTTTAACTCTGGACTTTTTGTACAGAAGAAGATCTAGACACTCTTCTAGGAGAAGTAAAGGCTGAGGTGAGGAGTCCCCCTGAAGTAGTAATCAATGCTATAGAGGGAGACGCCCCGAGGCCCCGTGTCTAAGGAAGGGGGTAACCCCCGAAGTTACCAAGGAAGCCTCTGACCCCACTACAGATGCCCCAACCGAGACCCCTGTTGATGCTCCCAAGGACCTGACTGAGAAGGAAGACCCCGCCTACGAGGAGGAAAAATGAAATTTGTATAACACCCCTGCCCTTTGATTGTTTGAACAGTTTGTCTTTTGCTTTTTGCTCCTTTTTCCTCATGTATGAGAATGAAACAATTTCTTTCCTTGCTCTTGGTATGCTTTGACTGGTCCCCCCTGGCCCTATTTCAGGTCGAGGGCCTTTGTGGCTATAACATTTTTCTTTGACTTGATGTTGTGGTTTACTTATCTCATTTTTTGTGTATGCTGAGGGATGCCCCTTGTGATGGGGTTATCCTCATTGCAATATTTCTTGCACTGTGTTCTTGAGAGCAAGGTTAATTATAGCACAAAATGCGTATCTATATATTTATAGGACATGTGGAAAGATGTACGAGGGCTTAAGATGGGGACCCAGGGGCCCCTTTGATTGATAGATGCCTGTGCGATTTTTACCAAGGCTTATTCTTGCGATAATTTTTGTATCGTGTAATTGTGATGCTAAAAACTGGGATAAAATGGTTAAAGTGACATACCTTCATAGGGGGTGCCCCCATCCTAGGGAATGTGTCCTTCTGCACGACTTATTTCTCGAAGGGGGTGTCCTTCTGGAAGACTAATGTAGTGGATATCCTTCTAGAGGGTTTAATTTTTTAATTATAATTGATAGTATTTTTTTTGTTTTTTATTACAACTACCGTATAGTGGAGAAAAACTTTAGGAAAAAGTGTTTATCACGTATTTGACCATTTGTCCACGAGAAAAGAAACGAACAAAAAAAGAAACAACTGTGAAGTGCGAAGCCACCAATATTCCTCTTAAATTTTTCACCCTACGCATAATTTTCAAAGATTCCATGGGGCGTCCTTCTAGAGGACGTTGTTTGTTTGAAGAAGTCATCCTTCTAGAGAACTGATGTGATGAAGGAGGTGTCCTTCTGGAGGGCCGGTATAATATAAGGGACATCCCTTTAGGGGATTTATAACAAGATGAAGGTGTCCTTCTAGAGGACCAATGTGATGAAGGGGGGGGGGGGGGGGGGCTTCATCATATGTAATACTTTTTTAGATTGTGTAGGTTCCATGGACGTGGTAGGGGGCTTCCTTCTACATCTTCTAATTCATAGGTCCCTCGCTAATTATTCCTGTAACCTTTTAGGGTCCTTCCCAAGTAGGATCTAGTTTTTCCACTAATTTTAAAGTATCCACTGTTCATAAGATTAAATCTCCGACTTGGAAACTTCGAGTTTTCACCCTTTTAGTATGGGCATTGATCATAGTACTCTTGTATCTTTGTATGCGAATGAAAGCTTTTTTCCTGAGTTCTTCAATAAGATCCAAATTTTCTTTCAAGAGTTTTGTGTTACATTCTTTAGAAAAGTGTGAGATTCTATGAGAGAGCACTCCCCACTCGGCGGGAATGATTGCATCCGCTTCGTAGACCAAAGTGAAGGGGTTTTGCACTGTGGACCCTCGGGGGTTGTTCTATAGGCCCACAAGAGACTCGTTAATTTTTCTGTCCAATTTCCTCCAACTCGTTCCAATCTTTTTTTGATTTCTTGTACAAGGATACGATTGGTGACCTCCATTTGTCCCTTGGCCTGGGGATGTGACACCAAGGTGAATCTTTGTTTGATATGCAGGGTTTTACACCATTATTATATTCTTTAACCTTGGAATTGTCTCCCATTGTTTGAGACTATTTCTCGAGGTAGTATAAAACGGCAGATGATATTTTTCCATATGAATTTCATGACTTTTGTTTCTGTGATACGAGCGAGTGGTTCTGCTTCCACCTATTTGGTGAAATAATCGATTACCACCAAAAGGAACTTCCTCTGGCCGCGGGCCAGGAGAAAAGGGCCTACAATGTCCATGCCCCATTGTGTTGATGGACAAGGTGATAACATGTTGGTGAGAGGTTCAGTAGATTAGTGTATAAGAGGAGAATGCTGTTGACATTTCTCGCATTTGTCCAGTAATTGTCACGCATCTTACTTCATGGTGGGCCAGAAGTAAACCAGCTCGTAAGGCATTGTTAGCAAATGCCCATGTCCGGCATGTCCTCCACAACACGTTGTATATTTCTTTTAGAACATGTTTTCCCTCTGGCTGAGATAAACACCAGAGTAGAGGGTGTGGAGGATTTTTTGTAGAGGACTCCCCCTTATAGTAGAAAGCGAGTTGCTCTAATTTTAAGCCTGGTTGTATCCCACCTATTGTTAGGGAGGTGTCCCTCCTCCAACCATCGGATCATAGAGGGTCCTCCAATCTTTTATTGGAGATATCGCTTGTATGCTCAAGGAAACTCTTAGCTTAGGGAGGTGTTGTACAGTGATGTGCCTAGTTCTGCACCCCTCCAAGGCACTAGCGAGCTTACAGAGGCAATCTGCATTAATGTTTTCTTCTCTTGAAATTTGAATCAACAGGAAACTTTCGATTCCCATTTTCAGTTATGCTATTTGTTGCAAATAGTGTGTCATATTTTATTCCTTGGCCTCGTAAGTGATTTCTACCTGTTTGACTATCAGTTGAGAATCTAAGTAAGCCACAAGGTGTCTGGCTCCTACTTCGTGGGTCATTCTCATGCCTATTACGAATACTTCGTATTCAGTTTCATTATTGGAGGCTTCGAATCCAAATTTGACAGCAAACTCCAAATCTTCTCTATAGAGCGAGGTGATGACTACGCCTACACCACTGCCTTGAGTTGTGGAGGATCCATACATATGTAGTAACCATTTTTCCACCTTGAGAGCATCCTCCGTAGGTGCCCCTGCCATTTATGAGACGAAATCAGCTAAAGCCTGAGCTTTGATAGTTATGCATGGTAGGTACGAGATGTCGTACTCACTTAGTTCTACAGCCCATTTCACCAATCGGTCGGAAGTATCTGCCTTCCCTAAAGTCTGCTTCAAGGGTACGTTTGTCTTCACCTTTATAGAGTGTGAAAGAAAATAAGGGCTCAAACGCCTGGCTGTGATCACTAGTGCTAGGGTTATTTTCTCGATAGAACTATATCGTCCTTCTGCTCCATTGAGTACTTTACAACATAGTAAATTGGCATTTGCTTCCTTCTTTCTTCACGAATAAGAACAGAGCTAACAGTTTGGCGGGGTGGTTGAGAGATACAGGTAGAGGGTGTTCCCTTGAATAGGTTTCACCAATAGGCGAAGCCCCGCTAGATACTTCTTGAGTTCTTCGAATGCTTGCATGCAGGAGGTATCCCACTTGAACTTCTTCCCTTTTCTCAATACCTTGAAGAAATGAAGATTTTTTTTTGCCGCTTTAGAGATAAACGACTGAGAGTAGTTATTCTCCCTGTCAGCTTTTGCACTTCATTGACATTGGTTGGGGCTTTCATGTCCAATATGGCTTTGATCTTGAGGGGGTTGGCCTCAATTCCTCTTTGAGTCATCATGAATCCAAGGAAACGGCCTCCTTGTACTCCAAACACGCATTTTCCTGGATTGAGTTTCAATCGATATTTTCTTAAGACGAAAAAATGTCTCCTCTAGGTTCGTGATATGGTCTTTGGCTTCTTTTCTTTTTACCAACATGTCGTCTACATTTACTTCAATATTTCTTCTGATTTGCGGACGGAATATTTTGCCTACCAAACGTTAGTAGGTAGCGCCTGCATTTTTTAAACTAAATGGCATGGCCACATAACAAAATATGCCAGCAGAAGTGATGAAACTGACTCTTTTTTTCGATCTTCATGAGCCAACATTATCTGATGGTATCCTTGTGAAGCGCCCATCATGCTTAGTAATTCACACCTAGAGGTAGAATCGACTAATTGATCTATTCGAGAAGAGGACAAAAATTCATGGGACATGCTTTGTTGAGGTCCCTAAAATCGATGCACATTCTCCATTTTCCTCCTGGCTTGGGTACGAGGACTATGTTAGAGAACCATTCGGGGAATTGAATTTCTTTTATATGTCCAGCTGCCATTAGTTTATCTACTTCAACTCGTATTATCTTATCATTTTCTAGACTGAAATGTCTCTTCTTCAGTTTGACTGGCTTGACACTAGGATCTATGTTGAGATGATGGTGATCACGTTTGGGTCTATTCCCCAATTCTTGAGGGGTCCATGCAAAGATGTCTATGTTGCAACGTAGACATTGAATGATTTCTTCTCAAACAGTATTCTCCATTTGAGAACCAATTTTAGTAACTTTCTCTGGATTTCCAGGCACAAGTTCAACGTTCAATAATTCTTCGGTTGGTTAAACCTTAGGGGGTGTCCCCTCGATTCTTTTAGCTTATTCCGTCCATTCAGCATCTTTTCCCTTTTGCTGGGGATGTCTCCTTACACACCTCTTCTTTATTCCTCTTTTGCCCTTTACATACGGCGTCCACATAGCATTTGCGTGACTAGAAGGGGTCACCTTGTACTTCTCCCACGCCTCCAACTATAGAAATTTTGATCTTCATGTGGTATGTGGAGATTACTACTTGGAAAGCATTGAGAGTTGGTCTCCCCAAGATAATGTTGTATGTGGAGGGTGTATCCACCACCAAGAATTTTAGAAGACATGTCCTTCGAGTGGATCCGGTCCCTAGGGTTAGTATGGGAGTGTGATCATGGCTCGAGGATGTACTAACTCTCAAGTGAAACCGTACATGGAGGTATTCACATTTTCTAGGGGGTGTCCCCTAGTTGCATTTGGTCGTAGGCCTTTCCAAACAATATGTCAGTCGAGCTTCCCAAGATTATGAAAATGCATCCTACTTCATAATTGGCAAGCAATGTTGTAATGACTAAAGCGTCATTTATGAGCCTTTTTGGGTCCTAACTGTTCCACCCGTCCAAATTGGATAGAGGGGTGTCTTCCATCGCCTCTACATCCAGTACTTCTTTCATTGTTATGTCATGCGCCTCTCTTACTTGTGATTTTCCAGCATGGTGCGAATCAACTCCATTTGGACCACCTACAATCATTCATATGACCATTTTACGAGGTGGGTCATTAGTATCGGCCCTCCCACCAGGTACGGTCTTGGGCCCTTCCCTTGGGAAGGCTTCGGGCCTGGAGATTTTCGCCTCCTTTGCTTTGTCAGTTTCTTATTTCTGGTAGGGTCCTGTTCTACGGGTTTTTCCCAAACACACGTATTCTTGCGAATATTCATTTTGGATAAACTTTTCAATCTCATTCTTGAGATGTCAACATTCTTTAGTAGTATGACCATAGTCATTGTGAAAACGATAGAATTTATCATACTTAGGTCATTGGGGGTCATCCTTCCACGATTTAGGGCGAGCTAATAGGCATTTTCCTCCTACCGCCGTAAGGGCTTGAGGCACGGTCAATGGGGTGTATACTGCAATTAACTCTTGGGAAGGGGGCCTTCTTGTCCCAGGAATTAGTCCTAGGTTTCTTAGAGGGGGCTTCCTCTTTCGTGTCCTTCTCTCCGTGGATTTCCTTCTTAGCAGCTTGGGCATCCTCCATGTTGATATATTTTGCGGCATGAGCCAAAAGGGCATCAAATTTGGAGACGGGCTTTTTGGCCAAGGACTTGAAGAAGTCCCTGTCTAAATGTCTTTGAGAGAATACACTCGCTTTCACTTCTTGAGTAGCAGAGGGCATCTCCAATGCAGCAACATTGAATCTTTGTAGGTACCCCTTCAATGGTTCGTTCTCCTTTTGTCGAACAATAAAGAGACTGAGCTTCGTCTTTTGTAGCTTACTACTGCTAGCAAATTGATGCAAGAAATGGATCAGAATTCTTGAAAATTCCCTATCGCTCCCATAGGCAACTGATTGAACCATTTTTGAGCGGCCCTGGAGAAAGTGGTAACGAAGACAAGGCACTTGATACCATTTGTGTACTTGTGTAGAAGGGTCGTATTCTAAAAATGTGAGAGATGCTCTTGAGGATCAGTTGTGCCATCGCATTCGACAATAGTGGGAGTGCGGAAATTCGCTAGAAGCTCGTCCACCATCACAGCTTTGGTAAAGGGGACACCCTGTCGTTCGTGTTCGGGGGGCCCTGCAATCTGGTATCGGATGTCCTGGAGGCCTTTTTGAAGGCAGTCCAGTCTTGCAAGCCACTGTAGGGGGACCTCCCGTTGGGCCAGTTGACGGGGTCCCTGTCTTGCAGTTGTAGGAGGCGCAGGTACAGGGGCGCCTTCTTCTTCTTCTTCAAGGACGTCCACATAAGAAGGAGTGGCCACATGAGCAGGTGCTAATGCCGCCACTTGTTCCCGTAGTACTGCTGAAACGATCTATTAGATAGCTCCTAGCAGAGCTGGAGATAATTCTTTCATGGAGGTATCCGAGGAAGTGCTATGTCGTGGAGGATCAGCCATGGTACCGATAGCTCTCGGGGGCAGGGGCACTAGTGCCAGCGGAGCTAGGGGATCCCCCTCCAAGAGAAGTTGGAGACGTCCTTGTGACCACCTGCAAAGCTTGGGAGTTGTTGGTATTGTTCAAAGTCTCTATTAAAACTCACGTCTTAAACTCTGTGTTTCCACACAAACAGTGCCAAGTGATGCGTGCGATTTTAGCACGGTTCCAACGATCTTAGACTTAGATGATGGATTTCAGCCAACACAAAAATGACTTGAGGAACAAAACCTGCAAAACAAATTGTTAGCACTTCGACACCCAAGTTAGTATCGATTTGAGAAAGATTAATCGTAGAAAATAAGTTGAATTAATAAAATAAATTATGATGAACGAATATGTGATTGAAATCGTGTTGAAAAAGCAATTTGAGAGTAAAATAACGTAGTAACAACAAGAGTTCAAGAGTAGAAGGTGTCTCTCGCTGGGGGACTTGACCTGTATATGTAGAGAGATGTCTCCTCAGAGTGGAACTTTTCAATCAACCTTCATTTCTGATGGAAATGGATAAAGGTAGTTAGGATAAGCTTTAATTTAATCTTAATCCTGAATTTGTTGTTGCTGCATCCTTATTTTCATGTGAAAAGAGATTCTTCACCGAGGGGGATTCCTTGTCCAACAAGGAGTCCTCCTGCTCAAGGAGTTCAGGCTGTTGGGGGCTCTTCCTATGGCAAATGTGGCAATCTATGTCGACGCCACATATGAGGTGCTTAATCATGGACAGTCTATGTGGATGCTACGTGGGGGGTACCTTATTGTGGGCCTTGGATCCGCCGTGGACTAGTGGGATTATTTCATTGGGCCTCCGTCATGATGTTGTGGATTTCTTTCTTTTCTTGGTGCCACGGGCCTTGTTGGGTTTGACATGGGCTTTTATTATTTCTTCTTGGTCCAATTCGTCTTAGGCCATACACATCACTATATATGTGCATAATTTTTATATAATACTTTTTTAATTATATAATTCACTTTCTATTGAGTTAAAAGGTTACCTAAAATATATATATAAGATAAAATAAATGAGAAGAAAAGGAACTACTAGGTACTTTTGAAAAATCATGATGAGTGGAGAAGTTAAAAACAATTATTCAATATAAAAATTAAAAAAAAATTAATATACTAATAAATTGAAGACACCAGTATATTGCTTTTCAGCTATATATAATATATATACTATAGATGCATATATTGTTATGAATGTAGTAAGAATTTATCACCAAATCATAATTATTTTATCATTTCTAAATTTGCTGCAATAACTTTTAAACATTCAATAAAATTATTATAGCTACAACATACCTCATGTATATAATTTTCTTTCTAGTTTAAATATGTATAACGTCCTAATAGAGGTATCTATTATTTCACTATGATGTGCATAAAAATGGGTTGGCCCAAAGAGGCCGAAATGAATCAAAATAAATAAAGAAACGAGAGGTTCATAACGCTCCAAGAAGGCCCAGGTTAGGAGGACATCTAGGTCATGAGAGACCCATAACACCCTAGGAGGCCCAAGGGGACTTGGCAGGCGGACTTGACATCGGGTGTTCCCTAGAGAATAGATTGGCAAAGGGAGACCTAACAGGCCCTCAGGGACATGTGGCTCCCTTAGAGAGAAGGACTCTGAACCCTAACAGACTGCATTAGCTTCCCTCGAATCTAATGGGTATCCCCCAACTACCCTTCAAATTTGAAGGGGATTAGCAAACACCAAATCTAAGATAAATCAATCTTAACAACAATTGGAAGGCCATCATCCCTTAAAATCCATGACCTTCTCCAACCACCTTGTTGGTGTATATAAATAGGGACATCCCCAACTGGAGAAGGAGATGCAAGGTCAAATAATGCACGACCAAAAGGAGAATTGATCTTCACACATTCATCCACACAATCATATTCACTCGACCAAAATGACCTTCTCTAGAAAGGACATGATAGGAGAGACATCCTTCTCACTTTTTTGGCTACTATGTTAACTTAAAACAACCTCGTAATTCATTCTTAGAGCTCTGATTCCTTCGAAATATCTCTTGTACACCCAAACTGAAGCAATAACACTCTTTTCTTTACTCATTTCAATATTTTTACCTTCTAGCACTGTTTCATCAATTCCCACTTCTTCAAGTAGGCCAAACACCTCGCATCATTTATTAAATACGTGTGTGTTTTGAATGCATCATTAGCGATGTTTGTGGGAACATTGATCTAAGATATGAGATGCATGGAAACTACGAACAATGGAGCTGACACCTGCTTTGGAAGGATGGTCCCCTTTACGCTGGAGGACCTCGCACTGATAATTGCTACCTCCCTTTAAGGCTCAACTTCATCGTCCCCACCATTATCATTACTTAATTTTAATTTTTCTACTAATCCACTTTTCAATGTGCAGGGGGCCTTGAGACAGGATGTCCCCCTAGAAGAGCAAGTGGGCATTTCCCTCAGCAAATAAATTTTTACATATAAGTTTTCCTCAAGAGTATCCTTAATATTTTAACTTAGTAATATTGGAGGTCTATACCACCTTCGATGTACTAAAATTTACCTTTTTGTAGGAATTTCACGATGGATGCTTCTCCAAATCTCTAGTTAAAAGTCCTGCCCCCTTAGAGGGGCATTTGCCTGAAAATAAGACTTGCCCTAAGACAGGCATCTTTCTTAAAATAAAGTCATGTCTTCCACACAGGTGTAGAGACCCTCCTCCTTGGAGGCACCCTAGCCCTCTTTCGGGTATGCACTTAGGTCTTTCTCTGGGTCTCTATACCGTACAGACACCTTGCTTCCTACGGACACCTTATTTTTCCTCTGACAAAGTCCTTATGTCATGATCTAAGTAGGTTCCCCTCAAATAAGCCTTTCGAGGAAGAAGCACAATAATGTTGCTCCATGCAAGACCTATTTGAAATATATACACATCTTTATCATCAATAGTTTAGTGCTGAAAAATAAAGCCCTATACCGAAGTAGGCACAAAAAGCACCCGTTAAGGCCTCCTCCATGGAGGCACCTTCATAAAAATCTTTGCTCTGTAAAGGCATGAAGTATGTTTTTCTTTTTTTAAGCAGACATATGCTACTTACATTCTTTGTAGGAATTCGCAATTAAAAAAAAAAAACTCTCTTCGGGCCGGAATCTTATCTTGAAGATACCTATTCTAATAAGTGTAAAAAATTTCCACATATTAGAGTGAAGGGCTATTGATGTGCATAAAAATGGGATGGTCCAAGTGGTCCAAAAAGAATAAAGAAACGAGAGGCCCACAACACTCCAAGGAGACCCAGGTTATAAGGAGTCCCAGGTCATGAGAGATCCGTAACACCCCAGGAGACCCAAGGGGACTTGGCAGGTGGCTCTAACGGGTGTCCCCCAAAGAACAGATTGGCAAAGGGAGACCAACAAGCCCTCAACGACACGTGACTCCCACAGATAGAATGACTCCAAACTCTAACAGACTCCAACGGTCTCCCTCGAATCTGGGGGGTACCCCCAATAACCCTTCAAATCTGAAGGGGATCAACCAACACCAAATCTGAAAGAGATAAGTCTTATCCAATAATTTTAAGTCCATGATCCTCTCAAATCTATGACCTCCTCCAAGAACTTTACTGTTGTCTATAAATTGGGACATCTCCCAGTGGGAGAAGAATGTGCAAGGTCAAAAGATGCATGACCATAAGGAAAATTGGCCTTTTTTATATTCATCCACACAGGATCAGATCCACACAATCATATTTATACTACCAGAAAGACATCCTCCAGAAAGAACACGACAAAAGGGATATCATTCGCACCTTTTTTGCCACTACATTAGCTTAAAACAGCTTTGTAATTCGTTTTTAGAGCTTTGATTTCGTATCAATCTCTCGTATACACCAAAACTCAAGCAATAACACTCTTTTCTTTACTTATTTAACCATTTTTACCTTCTAACACTTGTTTCATCACTTTCCACTTCAATTGGGCCGTACACCTCGCCTCATTTATTATATACATGTGTTTTCTTAACGCATTACACTAGATTTTTCAATTACTTTCATAAACATTCATATTTTTTATAATCAAAATAAAAAGATTTAATGACATTTTTTAGGCCAAATTGCATATTACCCCCTGTATTTTCAAAAGTCAGCTAAACCCCCCTCCCCAATTGTATTTTAAAAATAGGCAAAAGAAAAACCCCTCATATGTTTTCTTAAATATAGCACACTCGCCCCTCGCTGTAAATTAAAGCTAACAACGTTAAATTTTTTATTAAAAGGTCGTTATGCCCTTATCAATTATATATTATTTCTTTTTTTTTTCATGACCTTTGGATTTTTTTTATTACATAACAACCGTAGAATTTAATCAATACATCTTAATTGTTAGATCTAAATTATTAAAGGTTAAAATATAATCAATTTTGATATATATTATGTCACACCCCAAAAGTAGGACCCCTTCAATATACACATAAGACATATAATTAATTCAATTATCATAATCTATTAACAAAGTATGAGAAAGAAAGAAGAATACTTATTCACCGGCTGCCAAAAACAAGAAAATGTCTCTTTTTCTTTAATTTGGGAATAAAATTTACTCACCATTAATTATATGTATATGTGTAGATGACACAATAATTAGAGAGGGGTACACGTGTGGCCTTGGCTTCACACCAACACACCAAATTTCAACATCTCTATATCTCTTTCTCTTTTACTTAGTTAAATTTTGATAATTCTTTTATTAAAACTATAAATTGGTCCCCTAGTTTCTATACTTATACAATTTAACCTTAATAACTTTATAAAGTTGCAATTCACTCCCATTAAATTTTAATATATTTGAATCATATTCAATATTTTTTTCTAATCGATTTTTTATACTTTTTAACTTTTACAATTTAAGTAAGTAAGTTTCATATAGTTTCTTCTTCAACCCAAAAAACTCAAATAACTTTTCGTAAATAAATTTTAATCTAAAAGTAGAAAAAAAATATTAAATCTCGTTTTTATTATAAATTAATTTGTTACAACTGATAATATTTAATATAATTAAATATGGGACATCACATATTATATTTATAATTATAAAATATAAAATATTATTTGTAAAAATAAAAAATAATAAAATTAAACCCTCCACCCACCCCCCACTACCAGGCCCCGCTCCCCCTTCTCGCCACCCAACACGATCGCCCAGGGTACTTTGGGCAGCAGCAATGCAACTGCCGCCCATTTTTTTTAATAGATTTAAAATTTAATTTAAGAGAAAGAAAAATTTGAAACTGATAAAAAAAATTGATTTAAAATTTTAAAATTTAAAAATAGTAAAAAAGTATTAAAATTTAATTGTTAATACATATATTAGTAATTTAAATTTAAATAATTTATTGAAATATATTTAAATTAGTTAATAAAATATTATTGTTATTATTCATTAACATTTACGTTGATATAATATTTAAATTTTGAAACATAATATTCTTTGTATTGTGTTTTTAATTTAATTTTTATTTAAATTATAATTTATAACAAAATACATAAATTTTTTTTGTATTTGATGTTTAAATAAATATATTTGATTAGAAAGGATGAAAATACAAAAAAAAATTAATTAAATACATACATTTGATCATGGTAATTTTAACATAATATAGGAAGATTTTTGTCAATTTATAGCAAAAAATTATCAAAATTCTTAAAAAAAATCATGTCCGTCCACACCATCTGTGAGTGCACTAAACCTTTTGTTAACTTCTAACGAAAGAAAGATTTTGCACATAGTTTTAAAAAATAAAGAGGATATTTCGTCTATTTTTAAAATATAAGGAAGTTTTTAGTTAACTTTTAAAAACACACAAGCTAATATGCAATTCCCCAACACCCCCCCCCCCCCCCCCCTCTTTTTTTTTTATTTTACAGTTCGAGAATATCATGAATATTTGATGCTCAGGAAAGTGTCTGTACACACACACTCGGTATATAAAAATCAGGTGTACCGTGCATGTACAGTGCCTATATCTGATGCGTTTCACTTCATGCAACCACCCAAAACAGTAAACCTCTTCATGTGAACTTATTATTAAATTACATTATCCTCTTACAAGTCTTGGTGCAATTATACATGTGTAATTTAGAAAATTGTGTTTCTTACATTTAAGATTTGCTTTCATTCAACAAATAGGATAATTTATTACTCAAAATTCATTGAATTTCTTAATATTAACAAAAATGGATAATTATACTTCCCTCTGAGATTTTGATTTAATTACATGTAGAGACCTTGTGGTTTGAGAAATTACATGTAGCACCCCTGAGGTTTGCCTTCGTCAAATAAATAAGTCACTCTATTAGTCAAAATTCACTGAATTTGTTGATATTAACAAAAAAGTTGAATGGAAATTGATATTTATCATCAATTGACTAATTACTGACTTATTTCCACATCAAATAAAATTAAATATAATTTTACAAATCACATAAAATCTATGTATAATTATAACAAACCTTAAGAGAGGAAAGCGCAATTATCCCTTACTTTTAGTTACATATAATAATATTATTAATTGGTCATAGAGTATAGTTTTTTGTTTTTTTGGTATTGAAACGAATTTTAAAATTCGTTACATCAAAATATTATATTGAATTGAATACTTAAAATAGATTATTATTGATTATATTTTAATGGTGATGGCTTAAAAAGTATGATAAATAATTATTATTAATCATGATAAAATAAAAGAGATTCAAAACTAAACTTATTAATCATGAAAACATATTTATCGTGCATGGCTCTTAGACATAACAGATATTTTATCTGCATTCACAAAAATATTACATTAAACAACATTGCGTGGTCGTGATCGATAACTATTTACTACGATTATTATTTTTAAACATGTTAGCTATGGTTAAATGTTATATTTTCTTGTTGTGTAATTACCAAATTACTTTTTATATTTTAGTTTGATATTCAATAAACTAAATTTTTAGTTAAAAATATAAATTAAAACAAATATTAAAAATATAGTTACAATTTTTATTTTTAAAACTTTAATAAGTAAAATAATTAAAATGACATAAAAATAATTTAGTACATAAAAACTATGTATATAAAATTAATAAAAAAAATATTTCGGTATCCAATATGATTTGGTAAATCAACACTAAAAATAAATGAAAATTTGAACCAAATACCGAATTTTTGAAAAAATATTAAAACCAAATACCTAATTGAATTTTTCGATTCAAGTTCGGTACATATGAAACTTTTGATCTTAATTTGATTATATTGGTTTATCAAACTGTAAACACCAAGGAGATAATGGCACATTGAATTTTATTCACATAAACTAATACAATTTAAATGGGAAAATTTGAGACTCAAGGAGTACTGTCTTTGAAAACTTGTTTTTCAACTTTTAATTTTTAAAAAGTATTTTTGAAGTATTTGAAATATTAATTTTTATTTTTGAGATCGCTAAGAAAAATACTTTTAATTCAAAAGTTAAAAGCAAATTGAAAGTGCTTCTAGCTACTTTGTTTTTTTATAAATCAGTCGTTAGACATGTTGTCCTTACGTGCAAATAATAAATAATTATTTATATTTTAAAATTATTATAAATAAAAATAAAATATATAAACCAACACATTAATTTAAATAAATAAATAAATAAAAATAAACTAATTTAACTATATTTGTCAACACAAAAAAAATTGGTATCACTGTTTTACAAATTGTCATTTGTGGGATTTTCGTATTAATATAGATGGACTATATATATATATATATATATATATATATTTATACTAACATAAAAAGAAAACGAGTTCCATACTCACAAACGACAGTTAGTGATACCGTCGCATCAATTTTTTATAAAGTAAAAAATGCCCTTCACTAATAAGATAACTAACCCAATCCGCTTTCCAAATTATTCATTAACTAATAAATTAGCTTTTTTTTCTTTTCTTTTTAATATCACTAGATATTGCCGCATGCAGTTCCCACGAGCATATAAAAAGAAATTTGATGTGAGATGATAAGAAAAAAGAATTTTGTTAAAAAAATAAATTATAATTATAAATTATAAGAAATATGGAGAAGTAAGGAGAAAAAGAAATGTGGGGTAGTGGATAGTTATGAGGAAAAAATTAATTATAAAATTATTAAAAAATATTGAAATTACTAATCTAATCAAATAATTTTAAAGAGAAAAAATGAAATGAAGGGTAAATTAGGGCAATTTAAAGTTGGTACGCTTAAAGGGCTCTCTTTCATAATAGTACTAGTTTTCGATGTACGCAGTTCCCGCGAGCATAAAAAGAATAATTATAAGAGAGGACAAAAAAAATTATGAAAAGAATAAATGTGAAGAATTAAGGTGAAAGAGGAATGTGAAGTAGTGGATAGTTAAGAAATATAAATAATTATAAAATTAATAAATTGACCAAATTTTTTGAAAGAAAAGAAATGAAATAAAGGGTAAATTTGGGCATTCTAAGTTGGTACGTCAAATGAGTTTTCTTTTATAATAGTATTAGATATTATCGCACGCGGTTCCGCGAGCATATAAAAAGAAATTTGATGTGAGATGATAAGAAAAAGATTTTGTTAAAAGAATAATTATAATTATAAATTATAATAAATATGGAGAAGTAAGGAGAAAGAAAAATGTGGGGTAATGGGTGGTTATGAGAAAAATAATTAAAAAATATTGAAATTACTAATCTGACCAAATAATTTTAAAGAGAAAAAATAAATGAAGGGTAAATTAGAGCAATCTAAAATTAGTATGCTCGAAATGTTTTCTTTTATAATAGTATAGATAAATAAATATATTGATTTATTTATTTTGATCTTATTTATAATAATTTTAAAATATAAAAAATTATTTATTATATGTACGTAGAAACCGCGTGCGATAACAGCTAGTATATATATATATATATATTAAAAGAAGAATTTAAATAAGGATGATATTTTATAATATTACAAAGGGCTGCTTTCTTTCATGTTTCCCAAAGAAAAATCTCTTCTCTAAAACGCCGAGGATTTCGCACACACTTCTCCGGCGCCTTCAAGCCCTAAACTTTTACCACCTCAACTGTGACATAGGTAAATTCTTTCTATCTGATCGCCTCCGTTTTTGCATACTCAAGTATGAGTCAGTCGTTTACACCTCTTCTCTGAGCACGCACTTTGTATCTTTTTCTGACATTCTCCGATGTTGGACTCTTTATTCTTGGGTTCCGGGACTGCTGCTTTTTTTTTTTTTTAATACCTTTTGATCCAAAATACATCTTTGAGTTCCTCAAAAAGAATTCGAAGCTTTGATTTTTGCAAAAGGAATAGTTGTTGGATCTCTTTCTTTTTAATCACTTCTCTAGCAATACATAGTCCGAATTGCTACCCTGAAACTCTCTTTTTCACTTTTTAACTGCAAAACAGTTTCCAGCTTTTGTTTCTTCGTATCACTTTCAAAGATGTTTATTTTATGCAGATTTGAGGCGGCAGCCGAGAGTTGAGAAAGATGGAGGATTTAAGAGCTTGCTCATCTCGCCTGTTTGTAGGGAAGAAGAGAAAAATAGAAGAAACTTCCCATGAAGAAGAAGTGAGAGAGCACCTCACACGTCGAGTCCCTGTTGAGTCCCATAATCAGAAACCCATGATTTCCTTCATCCTTCACAATGCTGCTATCAGAAAATCTTTTATTAAGAAGGTATTTTTGTTATTTTACTTCAATATTTGATTGTTTAATATATCAGCTTCTTAAATGTGAAATTGCCCTGAATTTCTATGTTATTGAAGAAGTGGGTAGTCGCGAATGGGATTGACGATGAAGAAGCCCTTCTACGACAGAATAAAAATCCCAATGATTATATGTCTCAGATCGCACACGTGGTTTGTGTATTTCTCTCTTTTCTATTTAATGAGATGCACGATGACCAAGTTTTTTGTCTTCTATGGGAACTTTTCCAAACCTGTTATCTTTATCTGCCATTCGTATTTTGGCAGGGTTACTTTCTCGTTTGTAATCTGGTATTACATTTTGACAATGCAGATTTCTGGGGAAGATCTAGTTGGCTTATCAATCAATATTATAACAAGCTTGACTGGAGACCAGCATATACAACAGTGATTCTCTTTAAACAATTTGAAAAAGGACTTGATAGTGCACTTTAGACATACTACCAAAAAAAGTTATTTTTCTAGTACTGGGGAGTGCTGAAGTTGTGTCGATTAAACTAATGCTATATAGTAGAAAAGTGGAGCAACTGTCGAATTATTCAAGATCATGGCAATAGTGTATTTCTTTAATCTTTTTCCTCCTATAATTATTATAAGATTAATTCGTTCCAAATTTGATATGCAGGCTCTAAAAGCAATTCTAGATAGCCCACTTAATAAGTATGGCTTGATAGGGGCTATTTATGTGAAAATTGCAGATGGAGCGCTATTTGAAGTTAAACCACATGTTCGAATTCCAAGAACACTGCCTCGCTTTAGTGGACTCATGTGTGAGTCAACCTAGTGACATAATCTTATCAACTATGAATTTTATTTATTTATTTTCTCTCTCTCTCTCTAACTCTTTGATTTTTCTTCACTGTTTATAAAAAATTCATTTCGTTCTTTCTCTTCTCTTTTATCGGTTAAATAGTCCTTCACATGTGCTTGGTTTATGGAATTGATGTAGTGGAGTTACTCCAGAAGTCTCGTATACGTACAAATGACACGAATGAAACTTTGATGAGTGTTATTCAGGAACCCATCACTCGACATTTACCTGCCAATTCTCGTATAATAGGTTGTGCTTTTGAAGTAATTGGATTATTCATTCCATTGCATGCAAGTACCAGCATATGATTAAAGTTCCTGCAATTGTGATTCTAGGCATTTCAAGGAATTCTCGCAAGTTAGTAGATCTGTTGGACTATGTTAATGCTGCAAGAGAGGACGTGCACCTTGTTTTTATGGTATGTTGTTTTCAACCACTTACAACATCGGAAAGCAATTCCCGCTTTATAACAACACATTGCTACTTTTATGTTTAGGTTGGAATTTCAACAAGCGAGGAAATTAACCAACAACAGTTAGATGATACTATATCAGGTACACTTTAATTAGCTCAGTGTGCTTGTGCTCAGATTGAATGCATGCATCTGTTAAGTAGATAATGCTTTGACCATCAATTTTAGTCATTTATCTCCTGCGTCATTTTTGAGGGAGTTGACAACTTGCCATAGAATCCCGTCATGTAAACATTTGAAATGAACTGTAGATCTACTTTTGTATTCTTGCAATCATGATTATTAATTAAATACCATCCTCTTATTCTATCGCTGCGTTGACCTGTCAACCTTGTACGTATGCATCATAATTTTTCAAAAATTAATATAAGCATATTCAATACATAACAAACTTATAGTAGCAAAAACTCGAAAAACTAATTAAATATTAGCAAGCAAGAAGTTAAATATAATCATGTACCGTAGTAGCTTTTTTTAATAATATAGATGATCTTATCTGCATCACAGCAGAACTAGAAACTCTAATTGTCTGTGTCATAGAAGGTGGAGATCTGATTTGCAATCAAAGGTTAGTCTCTGTTAGTTACTTGTATGAAACATGATGAATGGCATCTCAAACTAATTGAAGTGATTGAATAGCGACAGAGATATAGTAATGAGTGATTGAAAATGGTTGGGGCTTTTGGGTTCAAATATATAGTTGAAAGGGAGATTGGATGAATAGGAGGGTAAAACATGTTAATATTACATGTTTTGTAATAGCAGTTCCAGTGCAACTTTGGAAAATTTCTCTGAGATGCTAAAAGAAATATTTCTTTCACTGAGCATTGTTTCTTCTCAGGGTGGTTGATACTACAGAATGATATAAAACCATTACATAGAAACATATCCTAGTGCATATAAATAATTCCATGCGTATCCCTCTTGGTTTATTCAAAGCTAATGCATTGTGGAAATCTTGGCAAGATGTGCTTTTTCAAATTCGCTTGAAGGCATGAAAATGTGCCTTACGGGTGGAGTGTCTGGGAATTTGATTGGCGAAGAATGTTTAACAAGCTCATTTCTCAACACTTCCACGCATGATGACAGCATTCTCATCACGTTCAAGTGATTTACTTTAATTGCATAATTTTGCTTGCGCCATGTATTATATTGGAAAATTTTGAATTACAAATTAGCTTTAGCGTTCTCTCTTCATTTGTAATTCAAGTGTCACTGTGAAATTGCTGAATGTTCTGGACCATGACTACTTTAGTTAAGCTGTGCTGAATATTTTTTTGCTTTCAAGATCTCCAATTAGATTTCTTGATCATTAAAAAGACTTCTTTGAAATGATGACAAAGTTCAATATGCTGTTGACCTGGGCGTTCTAAACTAGGTTTTTATCACTGCAATAGTTGGTATATTGTCGTAGAAAATCATTGCGTGGAGCCAGGAGTGTATTGCCTTTTAACTTCTATGGATATTTTTCTGAGTAAAACAACTCCTTGAGTGGCGTTAGTGGCAGAAATATATTTTGTTTTTTCTAATAATAGTGGTGTGCTCTTTTGCTTTTCTAGTGCCCGTGAGATTACTTTTGAACCTGTGAAAAATACATAGTTAGATGTACTTGTGTTATCATGAGGTGACACCAATCACTATTAGTGTAAGAAATGAGCTTATTATCTTTTCCTTTGACATACTTAATGTTGAGTGCTCTCACCCCTTGAAGGCATCATAATGTCTTTGTTGCTATTGCAAATGTAGCTTGCCGGGATCATGCATATATCTATAATGAAGGCAATGGGACGAACATATGAGAGCTTATATTTGTTTAGCAGATGAATGAGCTGACTAAATGACAACATCTTTGCATTTACTTTGATTGCATCACCATTCAACTATTTTCATTAACTGCCAGTGGAGTTTGAATTAACTTGGACAGCTGACTGGCAATTTTTTTCAGTGATCTTTCAAGTTATTTCCTGGGTATATAAATAATTCTCCCTTAACTTGGCAAACTTTAATCCCAAAAGAAAATATTTCACAAAACCCAAATTATAGTCCTCCATTGTGGTTTTTCAAACTTCTTGCACTATCATTAGATTCTTCCTTGTGAAAATCTTGAGGACCTTCTTTCTTTACATATAATGATAGCTACTTTTAACTTCTTTCAAATCCATACCTTTGGAAATGACTATCAATCTTGTTATCCTAGGTTCCTAGTGCTTGTTTTAACTTTTAAACCATGCAAGACTTTAGACAATAGACATTATCGTATTTCATAATTTCTGGTTGTCGCTACTTGGGTCGGGCAATTTAATATTCTCTTCATTTCACTAACTACTCCAAACTGGAATTATCCTTTTCCAACTAAATGTTCTGATCGTGAATTCAGCCATTTCCTTGTTGGTCCTCAGTGGTAGCCTGGTAGGAGATCTACCGGGGGTGTGGGGGGTCACTCAGAGAACTTTTGGTTTGCAACAGTTCAATTCCTTTAAACTAAGTCTTATGTGAGAATATTTGATGAATGTTGTGTTCTAATTTTGTTAAACCTCAATTCTTCTCCAAATTCCTGGAGGAATCCATTGAAGTGTTGATTTCATACTCTTTGTTTCATAACACTTTACAATTCACACATACACGCTTCTTCTCTCAAATAGGAACTTGAGTAGAAGCGACTCAGTTGATCATAAACAAGAATCAACAGTTGGTGTAACAGTTTTCAAAATGTATTGAATATTTATGAAGACTTCCATCTGTCTTAATGCCTTTTTCAGTTCTTAATAAGATCGCGTCTCTATTATTTCATATTCATCCAAGCTTTGATCTCCCATTGCTCTATTATGTTGTGATAATTCCTTTATTCTTGCATCTTAACAAATTCATTACTTCATGATTAAAACTAGTTAATTCTAGCAATATCCCTCTTTTATACGAGGGTAAATTATATTGACACCCGTTTAGCTTCAGTGCAAATACATAACCCCCACTGCCTTTGCAAAATTACAGTTACACAACCCTTAGGGGGTGTTAGTGTAATGTATTTCCTGGGTATTTGTGTAAGCTATTGCCTTTGAATAGGGGTGGTAATGTAATTATAACTACCCAGTCTAAGTGTGCGATGAATGATGAGGAATCTGCAGACATTCCGACCCAGGCTTAATCCTTGTTGCTAGTGATGTGATTGTTGCAAATTTGCTTCAATTGCTGGAACTCTTCAGCTCCAGCAACTCCTACTTGTTTGTGCCTTGAACCATTTTCTCCAAATCTATGTGTCACTGTCACGACCACAAGAAGCTATACTTCCTTTCTTTATTTAGCCTGGGAGTTGGCGTTCATATTGTCAATTGTAATAATAAAATATGAGTCAAGTCATTTATTTGTTTGAAAGGGGTCAGGTCGTGAAAGGACTTTCAAAGAATATTGCAGCAAAATATTTCTAGTAATTTTTCTATGAATCTTCATCTAGGGTGTTCATCCTTTATAGACTGTAAAGATGTAAGACCTGTGTGTTAGCCATGTTATATCAAATTTTCCTAATTAAATCTCATTGGTGGGTGCGTGTCAGCTTAATTCGTTCGGCCAAGAATGTTTAGCAGCATTTGCCAGGAACTAGTTTCCTCATGAATTGGGAAAGTGCATTTCTCAAGCGTTCCATGCATGATGACATCCTCCATGTCATACTGAAATAACTCGTTTTGATTGGATAATTTTAGTTGCAATATCTATTAAATATTCTATTTTTAGTTGCAAATTATCCTAACAGGAAGAGGGAAGGTGTTAAGAGTTTCTCTATCCCATCAGGTAGTAAGCTGCAAGTTATTGGGTGTTCAACAATACTAATGTTTCTTATGTAGCAGATAAATATTTTAGTCCTCTCTCTGTGTAGAAGTAACTTTGCATATTCTTTCCCCTGAATTCATCACATGAAACAATGGAATAATGTTACCATACCATCAGGTAAAATTTAAGTGAAACAACTAAAATAAGGTTGGTTTCTTCCAAGCTGAAAATCTATTCTTGATGATGCAATGTTATTTACCTATTTAACTGCTGGCTACTGCAAAGATTTTAGCTAGTAGGCTACCTCTAGTGTCAGGATATATTCTTATGGTCAGTCAGTAGCTTATTGTGGTCCCAATCATCCCTACTCACTGTAACTTGTATTCCTCACTGCAGTTACAGATTTGCCAGTTGATGCCACGGCTTCCATCGATCTGATATGTGGTGCATGTGAAGAAAAATGGAAGTGCTTCTGATGTTGCTTGCAAACTTATCATTTAGTTAAGCGTTATTGGTTTATGCATTTGAGGAAATTAATGGTACCTACACTGGTATAACAATATGCCAGCAACAGACTTCACAGTCACTGCAGGAGAATATGAGGTTAAGCATTATGTTTTTAGTTATTCCTATATAAAAAAAGGTGGAGCATAGACAGAGACTTGAGAGTAGCAGGTAATATGTGGGGATACTTTGTCTTATTTTTATCAATAGATTGAACGGTTGAAAATGTTGTGTTCACTAGTTAGCCAAGTTAATCTAATGGTATTCCTTTTAGGAAGTTCAATACTACAAGCTACTTATTCTAATTCAATAGTTTCTCGCTTGAACTCTCTTAAGAGTAGCATATTTATATGCACTAACTTTTCATTCATGTCGGGATCGTTATACAATTTGGTTTCAAGTTCTTTCTACCAATTTTGACCGATAATGTAAGTGGGTTCTAATGAGGTTGTAATTACTTTGGATTAGGTTAACCCACGTGAAGTGTAGATGAACTTGGTGAACTTCATTTCTCAACATTCCCTATAGAGTATTTCTACCACCATCTAGCTGGTCTCATAAAATTGAAATAACACTTCTTAAAGCCATGATCAGTCACATTCTGGTGATTAACTTGCCAGTTCTTAACTGTATTTTAGAAAACTGGGTAATCAGCCCAGCAAGCTTCATATCTAAAGGGCTTAAACATTAACGTTAGTTTAGCAGTATTAACTAGAATGGGTGGTCGGAAGTAGTGGAGCTAAGATGAGTTGCTGAAGCATCAGGAAATTCATTAGACCAAGGACATTAGTTAATGCATCTAGTCTTTCACAGACGAAATTCTTCCCATATTAGCTACTCGTCCAGGTGAATTTACCCAAATCATTCATATTGCAATATCTCATGCATGTTTTACATTTATGCATTTTTTAAGGTAGAAGATTTCCACTAATTTTTTTCATCCGGATGCAACAACAATTAAATCACCAACGAGATTAATGTTTAAGCAATTAAGATATAATTTAATGTATGAAAAGTGCAAGAAACAATTAAATTTAAGGGCTGAACATGCTTATATTGCAAGATTTAAGTGCAAGAAACCAAGGTACAAGCATCATGAGCATGTCATTAAATTTTTCTCCGGATGTATAACCATCATAAGCATGTTTCAGCCCTTGCATCATAAGGGCTGAAACATGCTTATGATGTTGATTCAAGTGCTTAAACATTTAATGAAAATCACCAATCCATCTATCATCAACATTAATCTATCTTAAGGGCTTAAACACAAGGGAAAACATTAGAGATTTTCATTCCAATCATATCCGATGCTTGCAGAAAACACACGGATGGGTCCAATACTCCTGGATTGGTGTATAGGGCTTGGACCAAAATGTATGAGGATCCTAAAGAGGAAACATGCAAAAAATGTTAGTACTCCGACACCTAAATTGGTGATGGATTTAAAATAAAATAAGCAAGAAAAATAAATAACTTCAAAGAGAAGTCATAATATGGTGAATGAAATCGAGAATAAATCCAAGAACACATGATGGTATGAGCAAAGATAGTTTTTGAAAAGCACAAAGTTGTCTCCCTCCCAAGGGGATCAAACCTATATTTAAAGAGGTGATATCCATGTTAGGCGGTGGTTTATCCTTCCTTCTGGAATCTCGAGGGAGGTGGTTAGGGTGCTAGAATAATGTTGAGGCTGTTCTTATCCATTGGTTATTAGTGTGTCAATGGGAGTCCCCTGGTCTTGGGAATCCTTAGGTTCGTTAGAAGTCTTATCGACCTGGGAGTCCCTCCTGCTGAGGATTCCTTGAGCTGCTACGATTCGAGCTATCTGTCCACGTTGGGATCAATCGGATGTCACGTGTAAGAGGAGCTGCCATATGGGTGAGTATTTTGGGGTGGACCATCTCATTGAGCTTCAGTTTTGAACCAAGTTCAATAGGCGCCCTTAGGTTGTCTTCCTCTTCCTTGGGCTTATGATCCTCTTGGATTATCTAGGCCTGTTAGGCCCATCAAGGGCTTAGGCCACCTAAGCCCCTTATGTTGAGGTAAGTTGAGTCATGGTGAGCCTAAGCCCACCATCCTCCATCTTGGGCCGCTTGGGCTGTTGGGTTGACCAAAAGCTTAGGTTGTCCCAACTGTATACATAACATAATCCCCCCCCCCCCCTAAGGAAGAGGACGCTTGCGATGTCTTTCTTAAAGTAAGAGGTTTTCCTAATTAATTAGGGGGGCTCCTTCATCTCCTATCACTAATTTCCATTTCACTTCGATTTCTGGATCAACAGCAACGACAACACCTAGGTTCAACAGATCCGGCCACGGACCCTCCTAGGATCATTATCTCGTTAGACCCCCTACTTGTGGAGTTGTCCTCAGATCTTCTAGGAACTATTCAACAGATGATCGCGAGCAACTAGCAGTTCTCATTCTCCCACGAGTGACAACTCCCTCTGAAGTGACCACCCTAGAGCAGACTGACCCGACTTTAGTGATACCCATGCCTAATAATGTTGAAGGACCGTCTACCCAACTACCTACCCAAGTAGGAGACATACCCCTCAATGGTTAGCCCGACTGGAATATCTCCAAGAAGAATTGCAGGATGTGATGGGAGCACCGACCGAAGAGCAAACTGACATTCCTTTTACTAAAGGAGTGATGGCAAACAAATAGCCCGTGAACTATCGCACCCCAACCATAGCTGACTACGATGGTACTACTGATCCATAGGAACACCTGTCCCGTTTCGAGAATGCGGCCCTGCTGCACCGATACACTGACGGCATTAAGTGTCGAGTCTTTGTTACTACTTGCCGCACAAAAATAGTTAAATGAATTACTCCGGCTGTGATAGGAAGCTTCATGAATTCCGTTCCTTTTTTCTGCACCAATCGCTAGTAGTAGGAAAGACCAAAAGACCGCAAGACCGAACTTGAGCCTCTTCTCCATCCGCCAGAAGGAAGGAGAGCCTTTGAAGGAGTACCTCCAACATTTCATAATGGTCACCTTGGAAGTTCCATCAGCGACCCAAGAAGTTAAGGCCAGGGCCTTTGCACAAAGATTGCTACACAGAGACTTCTTCAAGTCCCTGGTTAAGAAACTAGCCACCAAATTTGACGTTCTCCTGGCCCGGGCGGCTAAGTATATCAACATAGAGGATGCTCAGGCATCCAAGAGAGAAGGGCGAGGAGAAAAAAGGAAGGAAAACAAGGACGAAGGTCCTTCGAAAAAATCAAAGACAGACTTTAAAGATAAGAAACCAGCATGGCAAAGGGTGAATACAGTGTACACCCCCCTGGCCATTCCCATAATCCAGGCACTTATGGCTGTGGAAGGGAAGAGTCTGCTGTCCAGGCCCAGGTCGTACAAGGATGGACCTCAACATCCCAAGTCCGACAAGTTTTTTCGATTTCATAATGACTATGGGCATACAACTAAAGAATGCAGGCACTTGAAGAATGAGATTGAACGACTAATCTAAAACGGTTACTTGCAGGAATAGATGTTAGGAAAAACTCAGAGGTACTGGACAGTACTAGAAATACGAGACTGATAGGGATAAGAATGTTAAAAATCCCGGCCCTGATTCTCCAGTCAAAGACATGCCTAAGCCCTCAATGACAGAAAAGGCCGAGGTCAATGACCCACCTAGGAAGGATGTGATAAGGATGATCATAGGTGGTCCTGTTGGTGGAGACTCACAAAGGGCTAGGAAGACCCAAGTACGAGAAGCCTATGGGACATCGACAAGAGAAGTAATGGACGTGGAGCATGCCAATGACGCCCCTCTCATTCAATTTAGTCAAGAGGAGCGACGCGAGCCTAGGGCATAGGGCAATGACGCCCTGGTCATCACAACTCTAGTGGCCAACTATGAAATAGAACGTGTCTTTATAAACTCAGGCAGCTCGACCGACATACTCTTCGGAGAGGCTTATGACCAAATGCAATTGGGAGATGTGCCCCTCAAGGCGGTAGCCACTTCCCTGTACAGCTTCGCTAAGGAGGTAGTTCATCCGAGGGGCATGATCTCGCTCCCATTAACCCTGGGAACCGCACCTTTACAAAAGACATGCTTGCTTAAATTCTTGGTGGTAGATATTCCCTCAGCATACTACGTCATCTTGGGACGTCCGACGCTTAATGTTTTCCGAGCAATCATATCTACATATCAAATGAAGATTAAGTTCCCAGTAAGCGGAGGAGTAGGTGAAGCTCAGGCCCACACATTGCAGGCATGTAAATGCAATGTCGAAGCCATCAAAAGAGGAAAGAAAAGAAGGTTGGACGGATCCTAAAAAATTAAGGACTCCAATAAATGAAGGACAGACCCAGTGCATAGTCCAAAACCAGACAAAGAAACCCCTGCCACGGTCCAACCTGTGGAGGAGCTCCTCACCATTGAACTCATACCTGGTGATCCGGGGAAGGTTATAAAAATAGGATCCAAGATGATCGAGGATGTTGGGGATCAAGTGGTCAACTACCTTATGAGGAACAAAGACATATTCGCATGGACTCCCCGGGACTTAGGTATCGACCCAAGTGTCATCACGCATCACCTCAGCCTGGACCCCGATATCAGGCCGATTAAGTAGAAAAAGCGACATTTCGGATCTGAAAAAGACAAATCATCCAAGGAGAAGTAAACAAATTATTATCAGCTGGACACATAAAGAAGATACAATTCTTGGAATGACTCCCCAACGTTGTCTTAGTCCCTAAGCCAGGTGGAAAATGCAGGATGTGCATAGATTTTCGAGACCTCAACAAGGCGTGTCCCAAGAATTTCTATCTGTTACCTAGGATTGATCAGTTGGTGGATTCCACGTCTGAATGTGAACTCCAAAGCATGATGGACGCTTCGCAATGATACCACCAGAAGATCATAAAAGGGTCGGCTTCATTACTTCGGACGACACGTTTTATTACGTAGCCATGCTCTTTGTGTTGAAGAACGCAGGAACCACCTATAAAAGGCTAGTGGACAAAATATTCCAACTTCAGTTAGGTAGAAACATGGAGGTATACGTGGACGACATGTTAGTGAAAAGTAAAGAAGCGCTCAACTATGTGGAAGACTTAGAAGAAACCTTCATAGTGCTAAGAAAATACTGGCTAAAACTCAACCCTGGGAAATGCGTGTTTGGGGTCAACAGATGACGTTTTCTAGGATTCACGATGACCCAATGAGGTATCGAAGCCAACCCAGCCAAGATCAAGGCCATCCTGGACATGGGACCCCCCCCACCAACATCCATGAAGTGCAGCGACTGACAGGGAGAATAGCTGTGCTCAGTCAATTCATCTCAAAATTCGTTGAAATGGGTCTGCCATTCTTCAAAATACTAAGAAAGGTCAAGGATTTCGAATGGACCGAAAGAATGTCAACGAGCATTTGAAGAGCTCAAAGCGTATTTGGCAAAGCTCCCTTTGTTGGTAAAGTCGATACTTGGAGACACCCTTTACCTTTACATATCCTCAATGTCCCAGGCCGTCAACTCTGTGCTGGTACGAGAAGAAGATGGTGATCAAACACCCATGTACTAAGTTAGTGAAGTTCTCAATAGGGCAGAATGTCGTTATCCGTCCATAGAAAAGATGGCCCTGGTTTTGGTCATCACCGCAAGGAAATTACGCCCTTACTTCCTTTCTTACCCCATAGGGGTCAAGCAATACTCCTCTAAAGCAAGTCCTAGGCAAACCCGAAGCATCTGGGCGATTAATTAAGTGGACAATAGAGTTAAGCGAATATGACATCTCGTATCTACCTCAAACGACCACCAAGGACCAGGCCTTGGCCGACTTTGTATCTGAAGTGACGGGAATGACCCAAGAAGAGGTTCCCGAAGAGAGACCTTTGCTACTTCACGTGGACGGATCCTCCACCACACAAGGGAGTGGTATGGGCGTAGTGATTACCTCTCCTCAGGGGGAAAACATGGAATTTGCGATAAAATTCGACTTCAAGATCTCGAATAATGAGGCCGAATAAAAAACCTTAGTACTAGGCATGAGGATGGCCCAGGATGCTGGATCCTTGCACCTCCTGGCGTATTCTGATTCACAAATGATAGTAAAGTAGGTGAGTGGGGAGTACGAAGTCAAGGAAGTAGCATGGTACAATACCTCCAGTAGATGGAGGAGTTAAACACAAAGTTTAAAAGCTTTCAGCTACAGCAAATCCCAAGGGAAGAGAACGTTAAAGCAGATTCCCTATCCAAACTAGCCAGTGCATTGGGAGACTGTAAGACACGATGTATCACAGTGCAACAATTACCTCAGCCACGAGTTCCACTCAAAATCCTAGCTATTTCACTACGCGACAATGATTAGCGGATGCCCATAATACAATGGATAGATGAAGGACATCTCCTAGGAAATAGATGGGAGATCACCAGAATAAAAACCCGAGCCATCCATTTCCTGACACAGGGTGGAACGTTATACAAGAAGTCCCTCACACACCCCTTACTCCGTTGCCTATCCCAAGAAGAAGTCTTGTACGTGCTCAAAGAAATATACGATGGATGTTGTGGATCCCACGTCGGGACCTGGCTGTTGGCCAACAAAGCACTACGAGCTGATTACTTTTGGCCCACTATGAAACAGGATGCATAAGGGTTGGTGGACAAATGCGTGAAATGCCAAAAGCATGCCACCCTCATACACCAACCTGCTAAACCCCTCAATGTTATGCTATCGCTGCGTCCTTTCTCCTGATGGAGAATGGACATAGTGGGACCATTCCCACTTTCAACTGAGCAAAGGAAATTCCTCCTAGTCTCCAGCCATTGACTACTTCAGAAAATGGATAGAGGCGGAACCTCTAGCCCGTATCACTGAAGGGGAAGTCATTAAGTTCGTATAGAAGTATATCATATGTCACTTTGGACTGCCCCGAAAAATAACATCAGACAACAGCCAATAGTTCCAAAGACGAAGGATACAAGACTGGTGTGTAGGGCTGCACATAAAGCAAAGATTCACCTCGGTATCTCATCCCCAGGCTAACGGGCAAGTCGAGGTTACTAATCGGATATTGGTGCAAGGTATAAAAAACAGGCTAGACAAAGTAGGAGGCAACTAGGTCGAAGAATTGACCAGTGTTCTATGGTCATATTGAACCACTCCTAGAGGTTCCACATGGGAAAACCCTTTTACCCTGGTATATGGAACAAATGCAATCATCCAAGTAGAATTGGGAATGCCTTCGCACAGAATACTACATTTCAATGAAGAAAATAATTTCCCAGCTATTAAAAGAGCACCTAGACCTCATAGATGAACTACAGGAGACAACATTCATCCGAACGCAGAGATATAAAAGTAAGATGATAAATGCCCACAATACAAGGGTGAAAGCCCGTTATTTGCAGTAGGAGACTTGGTGTTACGGAGGGTAGACACTCTGAAATCAGTAGGGAAGCTCGATCCCAAATAGGAAGGTCCTTACAAAATCACCAAGATAATCGAAATGGAGCCTATGTGTTAGAGGACGCAGAAGGACGTACACCAAACAGACCCTGGAATATACACAATTTAAGGAGATATTACTCCTAGTTCTAGGACTTTGTCCTGATCAGGTCTCAGACACGCAATAACCTATCAACTTATAAGGAGCTCTTACACCTAGGACCTCCTCTTACCATCGGCAACGTCCTAAGTCCTCAAATTCTCAAGAAAGCTCTGGACCAAAGACACCTGCTGATTCTTCACAATTGTCCCAAACCAAGGGTATCTGCTGATTCCCAATAAGTGTCCTAAACTCAGGACATTTGAGGCATCTCAATATATGTCCTACACCAAGGACTTCAACCGAACAGACCCTAGGCCAAAGCTCAAATAACATCTTGAACCTATGACGCTTCTTCTAAGGTTAGCCAAAGCTCACCTATACTCATCTATGATAATAGAGCACTATCCCATGGAATAAACCATGAAGAAACAAAAATCAGGCATCCCTTGAGAACAGGATGCCCCTATTCTAGACCAAGGTCACAGCGCCTACGAAAACAAAATACCAAATGATTATTTCTAGTTATTTTATCTTGTAATTCTGTAATACTCACACTAACACATGCAACAAGAAATCAATAAGGTAGAAAAAAGCAAAATGCATTAAAGCCAAAACCGGCAAGGAAGAGCACAAAGCAGAAATTCAAATTGATTCATCCTCACCCTAGGTGAGGGGAAAATGCAGGAAACTGAAGAAAACAAGGAAATTGTTCGTAAAAAAAAAGACGGTTACATATGAGTTCAAATCACCCTACAAGCGGGGTTTTCTCTTGAGCAGCATCGGCGACCTTGTCCTGGTGAATGAAAGTATCCTTGGCTTTAGCTTCCTTTGAGGGATCTGGGATGTCTTCTGCCCCAGCTTAAGCAAGATCCCCTTAGGAACTCCCTCCCCCATTACAGTCTCGAGGACTCGATCAGTGTCACCCCTCACTTCAGTTTCCACTGTTTCCACAATCTGGTCTAGATCCTCTTCTGAGAAGCACACCCATGTCATAACTAGAAAATTCAATAGCATAACACATGACAAACCAACACGACGAAAAACAGTACCTGAATCGACAGGGGGGTGTACACTAGCTGGGACAGATTGATCAAAAGGATCCGGGGTTGTGTCCAGTACCAGGTCAAAGTTGAGAAAGGAAACATCTTCACCGATAGGGGGATAACTGTGAGCAAGGAATTGCTGACGGCGGGCTTCGAATGTAAAACGGAAATAAAGTTCGGCTACTAGGACCAATTCCTCCTTGTAATCCTCAGAGTTTTTAAACTTAGAAAGGCGGCCCACCCAATAAGCTTCCAAGTAATTCTTCACCTCCTTGGTGTTAGAGAAGTCCTTATGGACTTGATCAGCCAACGTTTGAATTTCCTCGGTGTGATCCTCCTTCATGGCAGCTATTTCCCTTTGTATCTTCTTGATCTCTTTCTCTGCCTATTGATATCTAGTCGTGGCCCCTCTCTTTGACTCTAGGTGGTCAGCCACATCCCCTAACAGACGCTCTACCTGCTCCTCCAACCTTTTCTTATTGGCCTCTCCAGACTCGTTAGAGGGGCACGATAAGAGCTCACCCCGTAAGGTTACGGCCTGAGATATGATATAAAAGACCAAAGATACGAAAGCTCTCAAAATAGATATAAAACATGGAATGGTTAGTAGCAAAGTATACATTCGCAAGCACCAAGGACAACATTCTGTTCAAGTCTTCACGGCACACCGAGGATAAAAGACGTTTGTCAGAAGAAGTAGTGGCCCCCCTCAATATATCTGTGGCCCGAGAAGAAGTCGCCTCTGTCTAAGATACTAACATCAAATTATCATATACTCCCCCGACAGGAGACGAAGGACAACGGAAGGATCCTCCTCCAGAATCCCTAAGAAGAGGAGGGGGAGGAGGAGGAGTAGAGGCATGACGAGTAGAACTTGTAGGAGGGACCGCAAATGAGCTAGGCCTTGACATTTTCAAAGACGACCTAGGTTGGATCGCAACAGGGCGTTTTCCCCTCTTATCCCTAGAAGAGGAAGCCCCCTAGGAGGATTGGGTATTCGGAGGAGTGGTGGCAGTACGGTGCTCGTCCCTGAGAAGTTTGCTGAACATTATGTCGTCTGTAAAAATAAAAATCCATTCAAACAACATATCAAAGACGCATCAAGAAATATACGGTAAAGTGTGACAAAGATACCCAGCAGTTCTCCCAAAGGTTCAACTCACGGGCTTAGTCCGAAATGGCTTAAAAGTCTTTCCTCGGTTATAATCTTATAGTTATAGGGGGATTCATTCAACCTCTTAAGAAGGAGACAAAGATTCGGAGACCTATCATCAAACGAAAAGGACAAAGCAGGAGGAACATCGTATATCCAACGATGAGGGATATTCCAGGGCATAGGAGGAAGAACAAAAAAGAAACTCCCTTTCCATCGGTTGGGGGGACTAGGAGCTGGAAAGAAGGCTACCCCTCTCCTAGGTGAGAAATGAAAAACACCTAGTTCGGTTCTTTTTAATTGAAAACATTGCAAGAAGACTGCAGTAGTAGGGATAATACCATTGAACTAGAAGATCATAGAAAAATCAAACAACGCGATAGGAGTTAGGTACCAATTTATTTAATGGAACCTGGAAGTGTCAAGAGACTTCACAATAGAACAACGATATGGGGAATCTCAAACTAGCCCGAAACTGGGAAGAGAAAAAAATTATATTATTGGACGGAGGCGAACTAGGATGGCTTTCAAGTGCAGGAACAAAAATTGTAAAATCTGGAGGAATGGCGAATTCATCCACTAACTAGTTAACCTCATCCCAACTCAGGCAACAAGGCACTCAATCCGACCCCGAAAGGCGAGACCCACTTGTCCCTGGTGGCACCTTACTTCCCTTAGGTCTTGGGTCTCCCTCACCATGGCAAGACCCTTCCTACTCCTAATCATCTTCTTCCTCCTCCTCCGATGACTCATCTAGAAAAGGAAGAGTGGCATGTCGGAGACCCCACCTTCAACCACTTCATGAGCAGGCGGGTTAGGTTCCGACCTCCTGGAAGTGGCCTCGGAGGCATCCTCGCATGCAGCTCCCCCACGAACTATACCGATTTAGAAGTAGAAGACATGGTAACAAGCAATCAAAAAGAAGGAAAGATGTTAGAGAATATGCCACAAACCTGGAAAAAATGGTGCCCTATGCAAGGAAATGTAAAGGAAGGAGAAAGGAAAGAAGGGGAGATGCCTAGAATAAAGAAAAGAGTGGGAAGTTACAAATGCCCAATCTTGGTAACCGCCCCACAACCAAGCGGTTACCAAAGACGTGGACGAGTGAGAAAAGCCAAAGCCGCCCATGCGCCCATAGACGTAATGGTGGCTTAGGCATCATGTCACGTCAGTCAAGAGAACTTGGGCGGGAAGGATTTGAACCACAGACCTCCTGGGGAAAACTGACGTAACCTAGGACCAGAGATGAACACTATCCACTCTAAGCCAAGGTATGGTGACCCACCTTCCCTTAGAGTGCGGGGAACTATGTGATATGTATATATCTCTAGGCCCAAAGGCTCGGGACCGACCCAAAGGCCCTCCTCTAAAGGGCGAAGCCCAACCCCATAAAGGAGTCCAGCCCCGACCCGAAGCAGGCCCTGACAAAGACTCCAACCCAGGCCAGGCACTAGGGCATTCAGCATCCTAGAGTCCCAGACTTACAGGAGTCTCCTTAGACCCGGACTCTTATCCATCCAACCACCCCCGTAAGATTTGGGAGACCTAAGCACTCTCACTTGACCCAGGATTATCTCCTACAAATACCGGCTCGCATCTCGAGTTACGTCTCGGTTCTTTTTCTATCTCTTGCTGATTGCATATGATTACTATCTTATGAGCATTCTCAAGTCTTACAATTATCAGTGGCTTATATCTTCATCATCTTCTTGTTCGCCTTATTTCATTTTTTAATACAAATCGCTAACTTGGGCGTCGGAGTGCTAACGTATTTTTTTGTAAATTCCCCTCATAGGATTAAGAGGATAAACACACCTACATTATTTCGATATCAGTCTATTGAGTTTAGTGCATTTTCGGATGCATCAATAATTCTTGGTGTTTAAGTGAAAATTTATTTGACATGATAAATTCTTGGAGATGGGTGAAAATTTAAACAATAGAAATTGAGGGATTTAAAAGTGTATAATTGTAAAGATGAGGTGGAACAAATACATTTTTCTTTTGATGTATATGTGTACATCCTATATACTAAAGTTAGTAAAATACAATACAAATAAGATGAAAAAGGAGATGAGGTGGGGGAATAAGGATAAGGTGTGAACACTCTATACATCCTTATCAATATATATATCTAATACTATATTAATTTATATATACATACATACACACCTAAAATCTTATACATATATAATTAACTGCATATATACAAGAGCGAAGGCAACCCCTATCTAGCCCCCCCCCCTCCCCCGTCAATTTTTTTTTTACTTTCTATAATTTTTAATTTTATTATCATTAAATGCTATATTTTTGTAATTACTATTGTACAAAATTTAAACCTACTACAAAAAATATAATATTAGTAATAAAATATAAGTAATTTTAAAGTAATCTTCATTATATAATATTAGTGTGAAGAATTGTGTATGAAGTTATTACTATAGACAATTAGTGATACTTTTATATTGACAACTAAATAAAATAAAATATAATGACATAAATTATTTATTATTATAAGGTCGTCATTATATATGTGTCTAATTTTCTGTAGTGACAACTTTATACACCATTTTTGTTACTAATTTCTACTAATGATAAATTAATTTTGAAAATAATAATCGATGTTGAAATTATAAAATTCATTATTGAGATAAAACAAAAATTATTGTCACTACATATATATATATAATTAGTAACATTATAATATCACTCACTTTTTCATATCATCTGGCGAAGTTATTTAAAATCTTGTAACTTGAGCTTTATTGGGTAAATTTGCATGAATATTTTGTAAATTTAAACTATACACATGAAAGACTGAATTCTGAAAATTTGGTGAGTTTTGGAAGAGTAAATGAGTTTTTAGAGAATTTTAAAGTGGAAGGTTTGAATCTGCGGTTTGTACCAGGTTGTAGTAAAACGTAAACAACTCACTACATAGATATCGAAATTGCGTGTTTCTTGTTGGAACTGAAGCTAGACACAAATGAGAAGAATTTGAGTGAAGATTAAGCCATTAGTAGCTATATTTTGATCTGGGAGGAATTTGTAAAGCAAAACAGAGTTATGTCAAAAATTGTGCAGGAAAAGGCTTAGGAAAAATGGAGAGATAAATATTTATATTTCATTATTATTTGCTGAAAGTGTGAATATTAAAATGAATATATTTGAAATATTATTTGGAACTGGATCAAGTGGAAAAAACGCGCACAACGAACTAAGACGATCGATGATAGATGTATAAGGTAGGTATACGATTGACGTCATCTATATGTTCTATTTTATCTCGGTATGACCTTTATAAAATATCTGATTTGATTTGCTGATTACAATGAAAGTTCTATACTTGATGGATGGTTGAGTTAAATGAGTATTTGGTGAAAGCAAGGTAAGTAAACGGTTGACATCATCTATGTGTGTCTTTTTAATTATTATATCAGTTTATGTAAATATACGATTTGTATTGCTAATATTTATGAAGAAGGTATAGTTGATGGATAGTTTGAATTAAATTATTGTACGGTGAAAGCGAGGTAAGTAAATGATTGACATTAGTTATATGTGCTTTTTTATCTTAATATCACGCTATGATTGGAATTGCTAGTTAAACTATAGAGAATGTTTAATTAGATGGATGGTTTAGTTGATTGATTATGTGAAAATGCAAGGTAAGTAAATATTTGGCATCATATATGTGTTTCTTTTTTTGATAGATTACATTTGACATCATATATGTGACATTCTAGCCGAGCGAGTCACTGAGGAGGGACATCCCCCGCCTGGGACTGCACCGATAGATCTGGACCTGCCATAGTCAGTAGTGCAAGGGCAGGTAGGCATGGTCACCTTCCTCCGGCACGCCTACGTTAGAAGGGATCACCACGCGAGCGGGGGCCAATGTTGCCAGTTGTTCCCGAATGGCCGTAGCAATCATCTGCTGGATAGTCCCTAAGAGGCTACGGATAATTCCCCCAAAGAGGTGTCTGAAGAAGTACTGTGGCGTGGGGGATCAACTAATGCATCCAGGGGCTTAGGAGCTCTTGGAGGGCCACTCTATAAGCCGGAGCTAGAGGGGCACTTAGTACAACTTGTAGGGCTTGGGTACCGCCAATAGCCTCCCCAACTTTTGGTTTGTTATGAACGTTGCTAAACATGTCCATTACTACTCACGTCTTTAACTCTGTGTTCTCATAGACGATGCCAATTGATATGTGTAAAAAATGCACGAGTCCAATAGTCCTGGATTGGTGTATAGGGCTTGGGCCGAAATGTATGAGGATCCTGAAGGGGAAATCTGCAAAACAAATGTTAGTACTCTGACAGCTAAGTTAGTGATGTTTAAGATAAAATAAGCAATTAAAATAAATAAATTCAAAGAGAAGTTGTAATATGGAGAATGAAAATTGAGAATAAACGCAAGAACACATGATAATATGAGTGGAGATAGTCTCTGAAAAGCACCAGAGTCCTCCATCTCCTAAGGGGATCAAACCTGTATTATAAAGGGTATCCCTTTTAGGCGGGGGTCTTTCCTTCCTTCTGGAATCTCAAGGGAGGTGGTTAATGTGTTAGGATAATGTTGACGTCTTTCTTATCCATTGGCTAGTAGTATGTCAATGGGAGTCCCCTGGTCCTGGTGAAAGAATCAGAACACTTAGGAGTCCTTAGGTTTGTGATGGCCTAAGAGGCCTCCTATTGAGGATTCCTTGAGCTGCTATGATTCGAGTTGTCTGTCCACGTCGGGACCAATCAAATGCCACATGTAAGAAGAGCTGCCATATGGGTGATTTTTTGGGGTTGACCATCTCATTGGGCTTCAATTTTAAACCAAATTCAATGCACATCTTCAGGCCGTTTTCCTCTTCTACAGACTTATGATCCACTTGGACTATCTGAGCCTGTTAGGCCTATCAGGGGGCTGGGCCACCTAAGCCCCCTACGTTGAGGTAAGTAGAGTCATGGTGAACCTAAGCCCACCATCCTCCTTCCTGGGTTGCTTGGGCTGTTGGGTTGACGAAAAGCTTGGGCTATCCTAGAAGTATACGTCAATACTAAATAACTTGAAGGCAAACTGTTATTCTTTCCCTCCTCTTGCCTTTTTAATTCCCCTCCCCCTTTCACTTTTCCTTTCCTTTCACTTAAACCAAATGAACCCTTAGTTCATTCAATATTATAAACTGCAGTCATGAAGAATGGATTATCTTCATTTATGTGCACAACTTCAACATCTACAGTCTTGGAAGCTATTTGGATTTGGCACACCTGCATTTATGCTAAGTTCTACAATGACCACTACCTCTTGCATACCCTAAAGAAGAAATAATAATAGAATCAGAGAAGGACAGACGTTCAATAACTTAATTAACCCTGTCTACATGAAATTTGGTATCCATAACAATAAAGATACCTAGGTTAGCTCGGTGTACAAGACCCTGGGCAGCAGAAAGGAACTCATGTCACCCTGTCCCCTACAATTCTAGCTAAGGATCCTCGTAGATAGGGGTAACTAGGTAAGTTCAAAATAGTTGGCATGAGGGATTAGCTATCTTGGCTCTCGACACTATCATATGCCCATTTGGGTGCTGACTAGGTATCAAGAATGCTTCCAAGTTTCTTTTCAGTGGGTGAATGTATATTCGGAATTGAGCTTTCATTTCTCATGCAAAACCTTCCCATTCCTACGATAATTCGAGAATTAGGTTTTGGGGAGTGCACAGGCTTAGAAAAGATGGGGAGTTATACAGTATGGTCGGAGGAGAAATTCGTTTGATCCCAATAGGATCATATGATTGCGAATTCTTATAGTGGGTGGAGGGGGTGACACAGAGTTTTTTGTATTTTCATTAAGTTTGGTTGCAGGCATTGTGGGGGGAGACTAGAAGAAGAAGGGTTCTAGAGAGCTAGCAGAGGAAATGCCCTTGGGCAAAGATGAGGTGGGGGGGGGAGTATGACATGTTCTGGGATAGAGCAAGTGGGGTCATCTGTGGTGATCTTAGGGTAGGCGAGACCAATTTCTGGAGTTTGGTAGTTTTCTTAGTTTAGGAAAGGGCTAAAGGATTCATTTTAGAGAATAAAACATTATGAAATTTCTTTTGGGGGCGGGAGTTTGTCTATATTTTGAGTTATTGATACTTTTTGAATGACAGATGAAGTAGGGTTAAATGGGGAGACATAAATAGTGACTTGGAGGGTTAGACATTAACATGGGCTTAGCTATTGAAATAAGCGAGGGGGTTATGTGTAGATACTTGTGGGATCTCTATCTCATAAGAGAAATTAAACGAAGGGGTGTGTTTGTCTTTAGTGTTAACCTATATTTCTAAAACACCATCCTATGGATCAAGGTTAGGTTGTTTTCGTGGAAGAAACACTAAGTTAGACATTGAATCAACCATTGCTTGGTGTGATGTTATTGCCTATTGTTGATATGGTTGTACCACATGTGAATGTTCTACATGTTGGACTGAGGTGTTGACATCAGTTACTTGATTGGATCTATTCTTTACCGAAGTCCGTAGGCAGACTTGCTTGGTGAAAGTTGGGATCTCCAAATCTAAATATATGTGTAATTGTTCAAATGCATCGCGGATGGGGATCTGACTTTATTTTTGGTTGTTATCAATTGTGGTTTTCTTTGTTATCCATTTTTCCCAATGCCTTTATTAATCTCTCCAAACTTTCTGAAAATCCTCTAATTAAGGTGTACTCCTAAATGAGAATGAATCTGTGGAAGATTTTTGGGTATTTATGTTCATGGTTGTTTGTGTGTTATTTCCCTTAAACCCTCTCTCGGCTGGTCGACTCCAAATGGTTTGACTATTAGAAATTGGATTTACACTAAGTTAGTAGTTATTTGCATTTGGGATTTGTGACACTATTTCAAGGTGTGTATAGAACGCAGCTTTGTGGTAAATGACTAATTGTACCACAATTTGTCCAAAAGGCTGACTATAGTTTCTAGGAGATATTTTGAATATTGTTATTGATAAGGATAACTGAAGGAAGAAGCTTAATAGTATTAATTTAGATACAAATTCAAGCATATCTACTTTTCGATTGTGAATGGGCATGACTGTTTGTTTTAATGGGTCTTCCTATTTATTTTTCAATTGAAAATAGGACTTCACAACCAAAGTATTCAATCAGGAGATTGGAGAGTTGAATCAAATAAACATGGATGTGGGTTCTTGGTTTGAAGGGCTGTAATGGGGTTGCCGCAACAGGAAGTTTAGGTATGAGTTGAATAAAAATTAAGAGCCACCTACAATAGCTATGAAGTAGTTTTCTTATTTAATGAATCTGGTAAAGTAGTGCCCTCGTTCGATATGTATACTCTTGATTAGGCTTTGAGATCTCCATATTCTACTCACATATTTTTCTAAATTTGCTTTAAAAAATATTCCCATTAGCCAGGCTAGGCACCTAGGGCTGCTTCTGCTAGCCAATCATCTTACATGGGACTATTTTTGCAATCTGACTTGGGACAAAAATTCCACTACCAGGACCACTACTGATGACTAACTGATCCAGATAGCCCAGACTGACGGTTAGGTGGTTCGGTTGCTTCAAAGGAAGGGGTTCTTCGAGGTCGACGCCTGCTCTAAGTCCTGTATTCTCCAACTAAATAAAATAAATGCTAGCTTTAGCACTTTTTCAAGATAACCACTAAACTAAAGCAAGAGATGCCATAGGAGAATCAATGGAAGTAACTGGCGGGGCGGAGCCGTATGACGCATGAGTGTCACATACGGCTCCTTCGAGAAGGGTGTGATACCACCACCTATCAGGCCCGACGAGCAGTCCACGGTGGTCCATGCGTCGGCCGGGTCGGGCATGGAGAAGTAGGGACATAAGACCGAAGCGACGATGGCTCCATACGGGAAAAATCAAAGGCGATTCAAATGACAAGTGGATCGACTCGGGAACAGGCTAATAAATGGTCGTACCAAAGGGTGTACCTTTGGTGTTCTCGGGCGTTCGATATAGTATGAAAATAAATAATAATAAAATATTCATACACTTGAAAGAAGCGGATCGGCCCGAGAAGCGCGGCGGAAGCGCGAATAATCGAAAAAATGATAAAATGTGGGATAATTAATAAAATTAATTCTGATCAAAGGGTGTACCCTTGATCTTTCTCGGGCGTTCGGTGTATTAAAAAATAAAACATAGGCTAAGAAATCACGAGAAAAATAAGGAGCGAAAACTATAAATGGAGTTTTACCTTTGTCGTTTTTCTCGTACGGCTACTAGCATTGTCTCCTCTCCGTGTCCGTTTTCGGATCCGTCCATGACGAGACCTCGATCTTGAGATCCTCCCAAGAATGACACACCACTACTAAAGGATGTGGAGATTTCGTGCTAGCAAAATTTCCATAGAAGAGATGGAGATCAAAACAGTCGCTATGAATTAACGTGTTTTGATCTCTCTGTCGTTTTTCCTTTTGATCTCTAAGACCAAATGAAAAACTAATATGGAGAACATGGGAGAAAGAGAGAGGCACGAAATTTGTGAGGTTTTGAGAGGCTAGTATGTGTTGTGTGTGTGTGGCTAGTGTTTAATGATGGTATATATATGACCTAGTCATACACATACTAGGAGTCCTATCCTAGTTAGGCTCCAAAACAACCATCCTAACCCTAGCCACCCCTTAAGCACGAATTTTGCCTTCTAAATCAGCCAAAGAACCTTCCAAAAATGTCCTCCTTAACTTAGCCAAGGTCCAACCAAGGTCTTGGGCTTGTATTTAATGAATCGGGCTCGATAGGATCAAGCCCACGTCTTATGGACTTATATTAAATCTAATTTAATCATAAACCCAACATTAAACTCCTTATCTTTTAATCTAATTAAAAGATCCAAGCCCATGCTCTCTCTTTCAATTTATAAATCCAATTTATAAATTGGACCAAGCCCAACAAAATTAATCCAATTAATTTTACTAGCTAACTTGAAATTCTAATTAATTCAATTAATTAAATTTCAAGTCATCCATCCAATGGATTGGTCTAAATAAATGATCCAATTATTTATTCTCTCCAAAGATTAATTTAATCCAATTAAATTAATCCGACTCTTCTAGAATTAATTTCAAATTAATTCTATCCCACTATAATGGTAGGGTGTGACTCTTGAGGTTCATCCTTCAGCTAGACTTGGGCATGTGTGACCAACACAATTAATTAAATCTAATTTAATTAATTATTTCCGATTATCCCATAATCGAAAATGGCCCGTTACCATGGGTGGTTGTCTAAGAAACTAGGTGAATATTGGCGTGAACATTTAGGCTCCAAATCCATACGAGTACGGTCCTACTGTCAACCGTCTCCTGGCCTTAGTCTAGGGCATGAAATTGGGTATCGGTTTCCATCCTTGACTAGGCAACTATGCTTGACACTCGAGATGCGTTTACTCTACCGATCCGATCTAGGGAATATATTCCTGATCGATCAATCGCTTTGGCCAAAGACTTTTAGAGTCTAAACCATCTCAAGTTGCATGGGAGACTCTCTGTCATATAATGACAGGGGACAGATCCTCTCTTGAAATCCACTGTCCTCGGTACATACTCCGACTACACTGGATAAGGCTTGTGATGACCATGCATCACGACACAGCCACCGCTTGCCATTTCCAAGATACAGTCTTCATATGCACGTGATTGTCATGATTCCTCAAGTCAGAGGACTATTTCTCGTACTATCAGAATTGGGAGTCCCAATCATACTGACCAAGCCTTAAGAGGCTTCCATATGACGATTTCCGCGAGTCACTTCAGTCAGTTGACTACCTGACCAACCAACCCACTAAAACTGCATGGACGACCTACGTCTCCTGCTGACGAAACACAGCTGCAATATTTAGAACAAGTCTCCATAGGATCCTCGATGCCCAATCTCGAGGTCCTCAACTTGGAAGTTCCAGACCGACCCTTTTGGAGTTGGTTTCATAACTGCCAAACTTATGCGTAGCCCAACTCCACGGGTTAACCTTTCGATCTGTGGGCATTTCGTTGTGACATTGAAACCCCGTTCAATATTAGTGGTAAGGTCAACGAACGTATTGCCATCTTGATGAATTCTTACCGTATTCATCAATCTAATAATATTTGATAAAGATTGTCGAATGAAAAATAGCCAATCCAATTGGCTTTTGGTCACCCATTCTAACAAATCTCACATTGTGAGAGAGGGGAGCGGCGGTCGACTGTGTGAGGAAGAGAGAGAGAGAGAGAGAGAGAGAGAGAGGAGAGAGAGAGAGAGAGAGAGAGAGAGAGATTTTATTTTTGTTGTACATTGTGCAATAATTATTTCTTAAATAATTACGCATAATATATATATACTTTGTATATATAAATAAGAATGTGTCTAGATACGTTCTTTTATCTGTAAGGTAACCCTTCCATCTACTCCAAATAGAGCGGATTCTAATTCTAAACAAGTTTGTACTTTTAGAAAATACAATTTTCTTAGTCAGCTCCCTTTCCATCAATTTGCTAGTGGGCCTTAATTAGTGAGCCGAATTTATATAAAATAAATTTAAGGTCCAATGAATTTTAATAAAATCTAATTAATTAAGCCCAATAGGTCAAAAACTCAAGCCCAAATTATCTCTTATAAATTAATAAATCCAATTCATTAATCAATCAATAAAGACAAGACCAATTTAAAATAATCCAATTAATTTAATTTTGGGGTATTCATCCAATGGATCCCATGTGTGAGTAATCTAATTACTTACACCTTACGAAATTAATTCTAAATTAATTCCTTGTTCTTTCTCGATGATTTGTGTGTGACTCTTTAGGCACCTTTCAGCTAAACTTGGCTAGTGGCTAACACTACCAGTTAATTAAATCTAATTTAATTAGTCAGTCTCAATCAACCATTGATCAAGAAAACCCGCTACCATGGGTGGTCGTACAGCAATGGTCCATGGCACTAGACACTAGGTGAACGTCCATGTGAACATTTAGGCTCCGAGTCCATACGGGTATGGTCCTTTCATCTACCGTCTTCCGGCCTTAGTCTAGGGCATGGAATTTGGTGTCGGTTTTCATCCTGGACCAGGAGTCTATAGTTTAATACTTGAGACAGTGTTAAGCTTAATTGTTCAAAATAGAAATCTTTTTTTTCTATTTGACCAATCACTGTGGTCATAGGTTCATAAGGTGTGAACCCGTCCCCAAGTGCATAGGAGATACATCCGTCACGTACTAACAGAGGATGAATCCTCTTCTTGAAACTCACTTTCTTTGCTACATACTCCTACTACACTAGACAAGGCTTATCATGATCATGTTTGTGACACAATCACCTCTCTCCAGGTCTAATAGCCACCGTATACACGTGACTGTCGTAGTTCCTCAAGTATGATAACTACTCCTGTACTATCGGAGCTAGGGATTCAAGTCATACCAACCAAGCCTCCAAGGCTTCCATATGATGACCCCTATGAGTCAATTCAGTTGATTTGACACCTAGCCAATCAACCCCCTAAGATTGCATAGACTTCCCACATCTATCGATGAAATGCGATACTCATCAAATGAATGCGATTCTTATTGCAAGTCTCCGTAGGACACTCGATGCTCAATTTCGAGGTCCTCAACTTGGAAAGTTTCAAACCCAATCCCTACACAGTTGATTTCATGACCGCCATCCAATGTGCGGTTGTCTAAATTCTCTATTGGCTTTATTGTGATGTTAAGCAATTATGAACATACAAAATGAGCACAACAAAGAAAGGCCAATAGCGAACACTCATTTTATTCACTAAATAATATTACATAATATCGAGCAATTCACAAAACAGATTACATCTAAGCCAATCTATTTAGCTTTTTGGTCATCTATCCTAACACATATCGGTTCATTCCGGCCAAGTATTTGCAAAATCAAAGTTTTCTTCCGTAGGGAGTGCAAATGCTAGATCTTCTCTTTATAGAAATTGTCTGTAGGAATAAAAATGGTTGACAATTGATTCTGTTAGGAAATCTGCAAGTGGAGTGGTTTCCATTCTTTTAGACATGTAGGAAAATAAACATGGCAAGAGTTTCAGATAAGTTTTTATTTGTATGACAGTGAACAGTGGGTGTTAGGTTGAGGGCATTTGACTGAGAATGGTTTAATATCGATGGTGGCTCATCAATATTCTTGTTGAAGGTTGAAAAATTACTGGTTGTGGATGGATTAATTGGGGGTAGGTCTAGTGGTTTGGGTTCTATGGAAGGGGTGTTAGTGATCATCGTAATTGTCAGCACCAGAGAGGTTAGACAAACGGTGGAAGGAATTCAGACATCTTTGCCTGTGTTAAACATGATGTTCGGAACAGTGTTGTTTCAAATAAAAAGAGTGTATCTTCCTCGACCTTGTCCATCCATAACCACTGCATTATGTTACCAGCATTACTTTACCATAACCTTGTGAATACACCCTAAGGTAACTCATATAAAGAAAGAAATCAAGTTGTCATTGATTGATGATGTAAGCATATGGCATGGGAAAATTTCGAATATACAATATGAAAAAATAGTTTAATAGCGAAAAAATATCTTCAACTGTATGCATCCGTAACAGTTATCAATGGGATTTTGGTCTGATTACAAATAGATACCACTTGGTATTTGACGTCGTTGTCAAATGCGTCGGAAAGCATTTACGAAAATTATCTACAGATATAGCGTTCGAACAATTGTTAGAAATTATGGGGGAGAGTTGTCCGTCGAAAATATGTTGTAAAATGTTATTTGTCCAAATTTTCCAACAGTTTTTTCGATGGAAAAGTATTGTTGGAAAATTCTGATTGGTGTTGCAATGTGTTTTTATTTTTTGCTACCGTTTTTACCTCACATAATAAACCATTGAAAATCCATCTTAAAACCCATCTAAAATTTCTGTGGATTGCTGAATGATTTGTTCATGGTTGTCATCATGGACAAAGTTTGAGATTGATTTTTCAATTAATGGGAATTCGTCGAAAAATAATGATGTTTTGTTAAGTCGATTTCTAATCCATTGAAATTGCGGTGGATATGACCCTCACAAAATCTATCGAAAATGTTGTTGAAATTTTAATGACTACTTTCCAACAACTATATTATGACATTCCAGATTTATTATAAATACATCTATATATTAAATTCATCATCTCATTTGTATTCCTAATCTGTAGCATTCTAGCTATCAATACACACATGTTCTCTCTCTAATTAATTACAATAAGTTGCAATATCGAGTCGCGAGGTCGAAAAATAAGTTGAATCAAAAAGTTTATAATTTATTTGTGATGAAGATGAACATCCACAACTTTTGAATTTCTTATATTTCATAACAGATAACTAATAATTATTTATGCCTTCTTTCAATTTCTAAACGTTTTAAATTATTTTATTTATTTGCTAGGTAAATAGTTAACGGTTTTTAATGAATTTAACCAATTTTGTTAATTACAATTAATTTTTGATCGAAATAGTTAATTTAGTTTTGATAAGCTAAATATAATAGGGACTATTAATTTTAGTCGACAATCTTTAATTAGTAGAAAAAGTTGTTATAATATTAGTCATTCAATGAAACAATTAATTATATATCTATAAACTCAATTGATTATCATGATAATCTAAAAGTTGGCAAAATGATGGTTCATTATTTAATTCCTTTCAAGTTGATAAAATCTTAACAACTATTTAGTTAAAAAAATAAAAGTAATTATATAGTTTCTAACAAGATTTGATTGGATAGCTACACTTAGTTATTTTGTCCTTGTTGAAATTTAATTATTTAAATATGTAATTATATTTGAGTTATAGGTCATTCTTTCGAATCACCCCAACCATGAACTAGAGCTAACTAGCATTTGAGACCCTACGATGAGTGCCATTTAAAATTATATTATTAACAAAAGTGAAGGAATATTATATGTTATTGTGCATGACTATATATATGTGTCAAAAGTGGATATTTCTTACTATGAATTTGAGTAAAATATTTCTTAAAATTGTTCATTGATAAACAAAAATGAATTATTTACTGGATTTGGACAGGTTTTCGGAACTCTATAGAGCTAAGTGCTAAAACGTGATTATTATGTTGATCATGTGGAATTCTGATATTCATTATAAACTTCCGATGGGAGCTACCTGTAGAGTCCATATGAGTATCCAAGAGATCCCATTTATCTTGATATTCTACTATTCGTTTTAATATTCAACGTGCATGTGGTTTTTAGATGGGCTATCATCTATGTGATTATTTGACTAGCTTTATGGATTTGAATATGCGGTTCTTGATAAGCGATCAATGGGCCCAGGGCTGGACGGTTCGCCGAGCACGCTTGGGTAGCATGGGCTACCAACTGAGACTGAGTTCCCACTTGGGTGTAATTTCACAGGCAGGCTGGAGGTTTTCTGTGTGTGGTTGGCGTCGCCATATACCTAGGCATGGCCAATTCAATGTGGTCGTGGGGTCGCTCCCTGCATGGAGGATGAGGTAGTAAACGATCTTTCAGGAAACACAAAGTGGTGATCATGAGATTCGGTCCTTGCCTGATATATTTTTTCACAAGCTCGATCGTTATTGTTATCAGTCAATATAACATATTTTAAGTTTTTTATTGAATTTTATATTATTGACTATTTTCTTCCACGTGCACCAACTCATGGCCTCACTAAAATTTTGCTTACGTAATTTAAATTCTTTCTTGTAGATGCAGGTGATAAAGTAATCAAGTAAGGATTTTGGCTTACCTAAGAAAGAGATTTAGGTGATTAGGAGGGAAGCTGAATGGTTAGACTCGTAGTTATTCTGATTATCAGGTTTTAATTTTGGTAAGAAGAAATGGGTTTAAGATTTTTGTTAGGTCATGTCACCAAAATAGGTTCTAAAGTAAGAGTCCTACTTTTGGGGTGTGACAATAATTATAGAAGTGGTGCTACATATCAAGCCTAATAAACTGAAGTAAAGGAGCCCTTAAAAGGTTGAAAATCCTGCTGTAGATCTCGAAAAATATCTAAGCACTAACTTGCAATGAAAGGATTTACACTCTAACACTTAGATTTGTAACTTTCTCGGGTGGAAATTAATAAAAGACCATGCCAAAGATAGTCAAAATGAGCAAGCACATAGAAAAATAGGAAGAACTCGTGTTGGTAGTACTTGAAAGTGCTTTAGTGCATGAAAGAAAGCATGTTAGAGCAAGTTGCTTATTTTGAACTTCCTGATCAAGATGAGAGAATCTAAGGATCTGTTGGCCATAACATGTTTATAATAGTTGTGAGACGGGTCTCCTATCATGGGATTGTAGTGCTCCATATGTATGCTTGTGCCCCTTGAGGGAAGGATAGTGTTTTTGGAGCTGTAAATAATCCGAGTCGAGTTGAGCTCAAAAATTTATTGAACACAAACTTTTATTTAAATTTGGTTTGTTAAGTTTAACAAATTGAGTTCAAATAAACTTTTATTGATAAATTTTAATTGAGTATCGAATAGTTTGATTTGTTTTTCAACTCTAAGCGGTGTCTCTAGATAAAAAAGGAAATGGCCGCAACTAGGCTAGTTGTTGGACCTTGATCGTTAGGTTTTGGGTGCCCTGACCCTCTTGTTGGGCCACCAGTTGTCTTGGCGGCCCTTGCTCGATAGACTTTGGACCTTTTGGACATTTTGCAGAGTTAGCTTTATCGGTGTGAGCCTTGAAAAAATTAAAGAAGAAAGTACATGCAAAATAAATAAAGAGATAATAAACTACTTAGAAATAGACATATACTCATATTTATGGAACTTAAACTTACAATTATATTTTTTATTAGTGTGTGTCCCGTGCTATGCGGGTTTAATTTAATTATAGCTAAAATTATATCTTACAAAATTTATAGATTATACGAAAGTTAGTTAAGAATTTTTTCTGAATGAGATCAATAATATGAAATTAATTTTTCTCTAAATCACAATGCATTAATATCAATAAAATTTTTAAAAGTTTACAATCATCAAAATAAGAATGAAAAGATATATGTCCAATAAAATTAAATTTTGATTAATTGTTAACTCTTATTAACATATGACCTCCCCCATTTTATTTGTTATGGATTGGGAATTTAGTCAAATAAGTGAACACTAACTGATAAATCATAAAAAAAAAATTAGAAATTATAAAATTACATTAAATAAGAAAATTGAGTTAAATTTATTTGACACCCTATGATATGAAAAGGTATCAAAAATCCCTTGTGAAAATTTAATTATAAAAAATACCCATGATATGCGTATATTTCCTGGCCCAAAGACCCAAGAATTGGCCCAGAAGCACCACTCCGACGAATATGAAGCCCAAACCTCATAAAGGGATCCAACCTCGACCAGAAACATGCCCTAACGGAGACTTCAGCCCAAAAACCATCAATGGGCCAGGCTCGAGAGGGCCAAACTAGGGCAGGGACTTCTCAACACAAAAAGTCCAAGGTCAACTAAACTCCTAGTCATCTCAAATTCCTACCCTACCTAACAAACCCCCAAATCCAGGAGCCCCGGATCTACAAGATTCTGCCTAGACCTGGACTCTTATCCATTCAACCACCCCCATAGAAGCCAGGATAAACTCCCCTTTAACTTAGGAATCTCCGCTATAAATACGAGGTCCCCCCCTTCAGATCGAGATCTCTCCCCAAGTTCTTTAGACTTTTACACTCATTTTCATCTTACACTGAATTCTAATATTCTAAATAGCAATCATCTGCGGGTTATCTTAAGTTTATTTACGTATTTCATATTTTCTACCTCTGAATCAATCACTGACTTAGGCGTCGGAGTGCTAATATATTTTTTGCAGATCCCCTTTATCAGACTTGTATTATTTCGTAGCCCAAGCTATTTAGATCAATCCAACAGACTTATGCGTTTCTAGAATCCTTCAATTGGCGTCATCTGTGGGAACACAGAGCTTAAGACGTGAGTACATCATAAAAACACCTACTAATATAGCAAACAAACAAAAAATTAGGGAGATACCCAGTGGCAACACCTAGGCCTTGCAAGTCGTTTCGAGTGCCCCATTTGCTCCCTTTTCTGGATCCACAGCAATTGCGACGCCTAGGTCAACGGACCCAACCACAGACATTCCTAGGATCATCATCTCCCCAGACGCCCCGCCTGTGGAGCTGTCCTCAAATCTCCTAGGAACCATTCAACAGATGATCGCTTCGACTATTCACGAACAGCTGGCAGTCCTCGTTCCCCCACAAGTGACAACTCCCTCTAAAGTGGTTGCTCTTGAGCAAGCTGAGCCAGCCCCGGCGATACCAGGCCTAATGTGGCTGAAGGACCATCCACCCAACTGCCTACTCAGATGGGAGACGTACCCCCTCGATGGCTAGCCCGATTGGAGTATCTCCAAAAGGGACTGCAGAACGTTTAATACCAGATTATGGGAGCAACGACCGAAGAACAAACTGGAATCCCCTTTACGGAGGGAGTGATGGCGGACGAACTACCCATAAAATGTCGTACCCCATCCATAGCTGAGTATGACGGCACCACCGATCCATAAGAGCACCTATTTCGCTTCGAGAATGCAGCCCTGCTGCACTGATACACTGATGGCATAAAGTGTCGAGTCTTCGTCACTCCTTTTGCCCGGGCCGCGCAACAATGGTTTAACCAATTACCCCCAGTTGTGATTGGAAGCTTCCAAGAATTTCGTTCCCTATTCCTGCACCAATTCGCCAGTAGCAAGAAACACCGAAAGACTGAATTGAGCCTCTTCTCCATCCGCCAGAAGGAAGGAGAGCCTATGAAGGAATACCTCCAGCGTTTCAACACAGCCGCTCTAGAAGTTCTGACGGCGACCCAGGAAGTTAAGGCCAATGCCTTTGCAGAATGATTGCTAGACGGAGACTTCTTCAAGTTCCTGGCCAAGAAACAAGCCACCAAATTCAACGCTCTCCTGGCTCGGGCGGCTAAGTATATCAACGTGGAGGATGCCCAAGCATCCAAGAGGGAAGGACGAGGAGAGAAGAGGAAGGAAAATAAGGACGAAGGTCCCCCCAAAAAGTCAAAGACAGACTTCAAAAATAAGAGATCAGCGTGGCAAAGGGTGAATACAGTGTACACCCCCCTGGTCGTCCCCATAACCCACACACTCATGGCCGTGGAAGACAGGGGCCCGTTGTCCAGGCCCACGACGTACAAGGATGGACCCTAGCATCCCAAGTCCGATAAATTTTGTCGATTCTATAATAACTATGGGCACACAATTGAAGAGTGCAGGTACCTAAAATGAGATCGAACAACTAATCCAAAACGGTTACCTGCAGGAATATGTATGTTGGGAGAAAGCCAGAGGCACCGGTCCAAACCTGAAATACAATACCGACAAAGACAAAAATATCAAAAATCCCAATCTTAGATCCCCAGCCAAAAACATACCTGGACCCTCTATGACGTGGAAAGCCAAAATCAATGACCCATCTAGAAAGGGCGTGATAAGGATGGTCGTAGGTGGACCCTGTTGGTGGAGACTTACAAAGAAGCCCATGTACGAGAAACTTATGGGACATCGGCAAAAGAAGTAATGGATGTGGAATCCACCAACAACAACCCTCTCATTTAGTTTGATCAAGAGGAGCGACGTGGACCTAGCACACAGGGCAATGACGCCCTGGTCATCGGAGCCCTGTTGGCCACTTTAAAATAGAACGTGTCTTTATATACTTAGGCAACTCAGTCGACATATTCTTTGGAGAGGCTTATGATCAAATGCAATTAGGGGGTGCGCCCCTCGAAGCAGTAGACACTTCCCTGTATGGTTTCGCTAGGGAGGTAGTCCATGCAAGGGAACCACACATTCACGAAAGACACGCTTGCTCAAATTCTTGGTGGTGGATATCCCATGTGCGTACAATGTTATCCTAGGACGACCAACGCTTAACGCTTTTCGGGCTATCATATCCACATATCACATGAAGATTAAGTTCCCAGTAATCGTAGGAGTGGGTGAAGCCCAGGCCGATACCTTAAAGGCACGCAAATGCTATGTCGAAGCCATCAAGAGATGAAAGAAAAGAAGGACGAAAGAATCTTCGAAAATCGAGGACCCCAATAAACTAGGGAAGGACCTAGTACCTAATCTGGAACCAGACAACAAGACCCTTGCCACGGTCCAACCTATGGAGGAACTCCTCGCCATCAAACTTACACCTGGTAATCCGGGAGAAGTTACAAAAATAGGATTCAAAATGACTGAAGATGTCAAATGCCTCTGGAGATCAAAGATATCTTTGCATGGACTCGCCAAGACCTGAAGGGGATAGACCTGGTGTTGTCGCACACCACCTCAAACTAGACCCTAGTGTCAAGCCGGTAAAGCAGAAAAAGAGACACTTCGATCCTAAAAAAGATAAAATCATCTGAGGAGAAGTAAACAAACTACTATTAGTCGAACACATAAAGGAGATACAACTCCCTGAATGGCTCTCTAACATTGTCTTAGTCCCGAAACCAGATGGGAAATGGAGGATGTGCATAGACTTTCGAGACCTCAACAAGGCGTGTCCCAAGGATTTCTATCCACTACCCAGGATTGATCAGTTGGTGGACTCCACGTCCGGGTGTGAACTCCTGAGCATAATGGATGCCTCACAAGGATACCATCAGATAATGCTAGCGTCAGAAGATCATAAAAGGGTCAGCTTCATTAACTCGAACGGTACGTTCTGTTACGTAGCCATGCCCTTGGGGCTGAAAAATGCAGGAGCCACCTATCAAAGGCTGGTCGACAAAATATTCCGACCTCAGTTAGGTAGGAATAATGGAGGTATAAGTGGACGATATATGCTAGTAAAAAGTAAGAAAGCTAGCAGCCATGTGGAAGATTTAGAATAAACCTTCGCGGTACTAAGAAATATCGACTAAAACTCAATCCTGAGAAATGCGCATTTGGGGTCAGTGGAGGGCGTTTCGTAGGATACATAGTATCCCAACGAGGCATCGAGGCCAACCTCGCCAAGATCAAGGTTATCCTAGACATGGGACCCCCCACTAGTATCAACGAAGTACAACAACTGACAGGAAGAATGCCGCACTTAGTCGATTCATCTCAAAATCCGCCGAAGAGGGCCTACCATTCTTCAGAACACTAAGGAAGGTCAAGAACTTTGAATGGATGGAAGAATATCAACGAGCGTTTGAAGATCTAAAAGCATACCTGGCAAAGCTCCCTTTGCTTGTGAAGCCCATACCTGGCGACACTCTTTACCTTTACCTGTCATCAACGTCCCAGACCGTTAGCTCTGTACTGGTACGAGAAGAAAATAGCACTCAGACACCCATTTACTACTTCAGTAAAGTCCTCAATGGGGCAGAATGTCGTTATCCGTCCATAGAAAAGATAGCCCTGGCTTGGTCATCACCACAAGGAAATTACGCCTTTACTTCCTTTCCTATCCCGTTGGAGTCAAGACCAATACTCCCCTGAAGTAAGTCAAAACCAATACTCCCTTGGACTACCCAAAGAAATAATATCTGACAATTCAAGGGATGAAGTATACAAGGCTGGTGTGCCGGGCTGCACATAAAACGAAGATTCACCACGATATCCCACCCCCAGGCTAACGGGCAAGTCGAGGTTTCTAATCTTATATTAGTGCAAAGCATTAAGTAAAGGCTAGATCGAGTAGGAGGTAACTGGGTCGAAGAATTGACCAGTGTCATGTGGTCATATCGAACCACCCCTAAAGGTTCTATAGGGGAAAGCCCTTTCACCCTGATATATGGAACGAAAGCAATCATCCCAGCAGAATTGGGAACACCTTCGCATAGAATACTGCACTTCAATGAGAAAAATAATTTCCAGCTATTAAAAGAACACTTAGACCTCGTGGACGAACTTCAAGAGACAGCATTCATTCGCATGCAGAGATATAAAAGTACGATGATAAATGCCCATAACAAGAGGGTGAAAGCCCGCCACGTCCAAGTGGGAAACTTGGTAATGCGAAGGATATACACCCTGAAACCAATAGGGAAGCTCGATTCCAAATGGGAAGGTCCTTACAAAATTTCCAAGATAATCATAAATGGAGCCTACATGCTAGAGGACGCAGAAAGACGTACACTAAGTAGACCTTGGAACATACACAATCGAAGGAGATTTTACTCCTAGTCGTAGGACTTCGTCCTGACTAGGTCCCAGGCACGCGACAACCTGCCCACTTACAAGGAGCTCTTACGCCTAGGACCTCCTCCTACCATCAGCGGCGTGCCAGGTCATCAAACTCTCAGGAAAGTCCTAGACCTAGGACACCTGCTAATTCTCTACAAATGTCCCAAAACAAGAGCATCCGTTGATTCCCAATAAATGTCCCAAACTTAGGACATTTGATGCATCTCCATACACGTCCTAGACGAAGGACCTCAACCAGGAAGGCCCTAGGCCTAGATCGCGCCCCCGAATCTCAAATAATGTCCTACGCCAAGGACACCTCGTCTGAGGTTAGTTAAATCTCACCTACACCTATCTATGATAAAGGAGCACTCCCCCAAGGAGTAAACCCTGAAGAAACAAAAACTAGGCACCCCTTGAGAATAGGAGGCTTCCTATCCTAAAACTCATCTATGATAAAGGAACAACCCCCCCCCCCCCAAGGAATAAGCTTTGGGAAAATAAAGACCAAGCATCTTGATAATGGGAGACTTCCTATTCTAAACCAAGGCCGCAGCACCTGCGAAAGCAAAAAACCAAAGGGTCATCCCTAGTCATCTTACCTTATGATTCTATAATATTCATACTAACACATGCAACAAGCAAATCAACATGGCAGAAAAAAGCGAAATATATTAAGGCCAAAGCCGGCAGAAGGAATTACGATGCAGAAAAATAAAATTGTCTCATCCACATCCCAAGTGAGAGAAAAAGTAGGAAATTAAAAGAAATTGATTGTGGGAAAGATAGGCACACATGAATTCAAACTACCCCACAAGCGGGGCCTTCTCTTGGGCGTCATCAGCAACCTCCCCCTGAGGAGTTGGATATCCTTGACCTCGGCCTCCTTCGAGGGGCCTAGGGCATCTTCCACTATCGGCGCAGGTAGGATCCCCCCCAGAAACCTCCTCTCCTATCGCATCCCTGAGGACCTAATCAGTATCACCCCTCACTTCTGCCTCCATTGCCTCTAGGATCCGATTTAGATCCTCTTCTGAAAAAACATACCCAGGTCACGACCAGAGAATTCACCAACACAGTTAAAAACAGATTAGCAAGACAGCAAAATTAATACCTAAATCCACAGGAGGAGGTCTACTAATTAGGACAGGCTGATCAAAGGGGTCCGGGGGTTGTATCCAACACAAAATCGAAATTCAGGAAGGTGGTATCTTCTCCCACAAGAGGATAGCCATGAGCAATGAATTATTGACGGCAGGCTTTAAAAGCGAAATGAGGATAAGGCCCAGCCACCATAGTCACCTCTCTCTTATAGTCCTCGACTTCTTGAACTCGAAGAGGCGGCTCACCCAATACGCTTCAAAATAGTTCATCCCTTCCTTAGTATCGGGGAAGTCCTTACGGACCTGGTCCGCCAGTGTTTGGATTTCCTCAGCATGGTCCTCTTTCATGGCAGCTATCTCTCTCTGAAGCTTCTTAACCTCCTCTGTCTGCTGGTACCTGGCCACAACCTCTTTCTTCGATGCCCGGAGATCAGTCACCTGTTGGAAATGGGTGATCAAAAGCCAATTGGATTGGTTGTTTTTTATTCGATAATCTTTATTAAATATTATTAGATTGGTGAATATGGTAAGAATTCATCAAGATGCAATATGTTTCGTTGTGCTTACCACTGATATTGAACGAGGTTTCAATATCACAACGAATTGCCCACGGATCGAAAAGTTAACCCGTGGAGTTGGGCTCCCCAAGTTCTTTAGACTTTTACACTCATCTTCATCTTACACTGAATTCTAATATTCTAAATAGCAATCATCTGCGGGTTATCTTAAGTTTATTTACGTATTTCATATTTTCTACCTCTGAATCAGTCACTAACTTAGGCGTCGGAGTGCTAATATATTTTTTGCAGATCCCCTTTATCAGACTTATATTATTTCGTAGCCTAAGCTATTTAGATAAATCCAACAGACTTGTGCGTTTCTAGAATCCTTCAATTGGCGTCATCTGTGGGAACACAGAGCTTAAGACGTGAGTACATCATAAAAACACCTACTAATATAGCAAACAAACAAAAAACCATGGAGATACCCAGTGGCAATACCTAGGCCTTGCAAGTCGTTTCGAGTACCCCGTTTGCCCCCTTTTCTGGATCCACAGCAATTGCGATGCCTAGGTCAACGGACCCAACTACAGACATTCCTAGGATCATCGTCTCCCCAGACGCCACGCCTGTGGAGCTGTCCTCAAATCTCCTAGGAACCATTCAACAGATGATCGCTTCGACTATTCACGAACAGCTGGCAGTCCTCGTTCCCCCACAAGTGACAACTCCCTCTAAAGTGGTTGCCCCTAAGCAAGCTGACCCAGCCTCGGCGATACCAGGCCTAATGTGGCTGACGGACCATCCACCCAACTGCCTACTCATATGGGAGACGTACCCTCTCGATGGCTAGCCCGATTGGAGTATCTCCAAAAAGGACTGCAGAACGTTTAATACCAGATTATGGGAGCAACGACCGAAGAACAAACTGGAATCCTCTTTACGGAGGGAGTGATGGCAGATGAACTACCCATAAAATGTTGTACCCCATCCAAAGCTGAGTATGACGGCACCACCGATCCATAGGAGCACCTGTCCCGCTTCGAGAATGCAGCCTTGCTGCACTGATACACTGATGGCATAAAGTGTCGAGTCTTCATCACTCCTTTTGCCCAGACCGCGCAACAATGGTTTAACTAATTACCCCCAGTTGTGATTGGAAGCTTCCAAGAATTTCGTTCCCTATTCCTGCACCAATTCGCCAGTAGAAAGAAACACTGAAAGACTGAATTGAGCCTCTTCTCCATCCGCCAGAAGGAATGAGAGCCTATGAAGGAATACCTCCAGCGTTTCAACACAGCCACTCTAGAAGTTCTGACGGCGACCAGGAAGTTAAGGCCAACGCCTTTGCAGAATGATTGCTGGACGAAGACTTCTTTCAAGTTCCTGGCTAGAATGATTACGAATGATGCATTTGAGAAGTTATATGAAAACTTACTCTCACTATTTCCTTGACATGTATAGGACCATCCTATTAACTCAAGTACTTTGTGGGACGAGAGTTTCATCATAGAGTAAGGGCCAATCTGTTCAGTGAAACATCAATCAAACAAAGTCCAACTTAGTTCAATTTCTTCCTTATCAGAGACCGGTCAACCGTGGTCCTTTCAGGAAGAACTTTACCGAGTGAGAATCACATTCTCATAAAGAACTCTTACTAAATACACACTCTCTCGATTCAATCGAAAGTTGATCTTGTTGGTTCACCACTCCGAGTCTAATTCTTTGAACCTCATCAAATAAAATTAGGCTGGTGAACCCCCACAGCGATCTTGTGTATTTTAGTTACTCAGAGATATCACACTGGATCCAATCCAACATGTAACTGGTAACTCATTTTGTCCCACAAAAGAGATTTTGCGGTCTTTCTCCTTCTCGGTAAAGTTTTGAAAACTAATAGATCCAAATCGCCTATTTCTAGTGCTCTTTGAATCATCAATCTCTCTCTTCCTCAACTAGATAGATTGACCTACCAGGACTGTAAGCTTAGGTTCTTTGATTATCATTTTATTCTTTATTTGGTATTCATAATCCAATTATGAAATAGTATATGTTTCACCTAGCAGACATGAATCCATTCAATGTCAAATAAGAGACTTTATTGATCAAAATATGTAATCAAAATTGTCCAACAATAATTGAAAACATTATTTCGATCATGCTAGGTTACATAGATACTATCCTAACATGATCACCATTAAGCCTAACTAAGCCCCTAGTCTTTATAGCAACAGCCCCGCTATCGCTAAGCCTTAGGACCTTTTATTTCGACTTTTCTACTCCTCATCACCATCTGCAAACCATTTGCAAATTATGAATTCACTTGGTATCCAATACCAAGAGTAGAATGGTGATTATGTTAATACTCAATTTAAAGATTTATACCTTCATTGGAGAGGAGCTTAGTACACTCCCTCTTCCAATGGCCCTTATCTCGGCAATAAATGCAAACATCATTCGGAATCCTTGACTGACGAACCCTCTTCCTCTTTCCTTTACCCCCGCCTAGCGGTGTAACAGGAATATTTTAAGCTTTAGCAGTGGTAGAAAACATCTCACCCTTCTTCCTCTTCTCGCGTCCGGCAACCTTGCCCTTCGCTTTAGAGGTTGAAGCCTCTCCCACTAGTACCGTCGGCATAGATTTTTCAATCGTTGCCTCGTACTTGACCAATATATTAATCAACTCATGAAGGGTTTCCTCAAGCCCATTCATGTTATAGCTGATAGTAAATTGATCAAGGGAGAGAGATAGTGATTATACAATCAAGTCAACATACGTTTCTTCCTCCTTGAAATCAGCCTGAGGTCTTTGAGCTTCTCCACTAGGGAAAGCATCATCACTCCATGCTCACGTACAGACGATCCTTTAATCATTATCATGTCGAAGAATGCCTTTGTCACGACATATCTAATATGCCATTCCGGTACCGCATAAAGTTATTTTCATGCGGTGCATTATCGACAAGACGTCCTCATACCTTTCGTACTGTTTCTGGATCTCGTTACTCATCGAGCCCAGTACGATACTATGTACTTTCCGATTGTTCTCATGCCACTAAGTAAACTTTTCGAACGTCAAACGTTCTCCGGGCAGGAACCCTTCCGGCAAAGTCCGAGGTAGCGACTTATCCAGAACGTAAGTCTGGTTCTTGAAATCGAGGACCATCCTCAGATTTCTCAGTCAATCAGAAAAAAGTTTGTTCCATTAAATATTAGCCTCAAGTTTAGTTAAGTGGATTCTTAGAAATTAACAATAAACAGAAAAGTAAGTAGATTATCATAATATTAGGTTCAAGTTAGGGACTTGGACTTCAGTCATTAACCCTTCCACTATTTCTGCGAAAGCCCATCACTCTCAAATGGGGCTTCGGGAAAATCATTTTCCTAGTGGGCTTGAGGTCCACAAGCGAAATTCTCCATGCCCCGCTTTTACGATTCACATGGAAATAACCTTGTGGGAGGTATCCAATACTATTCTCGTCCTACAAGATCCCCAAGATATTTTGCCTCACATTTTCACGTGATTTCGAGGACTCCAAGCAAATCACGTTACTTGGTGTTAGACCGACCCATCAATCGAATCATACCGCAAACTATTGCCCCCATGACTCGTGAGACAGGGAAATAGAAGCGTAGTCTTTTCGTTCACAATAATAGTGCAGCTTTATTTCAGTCCAAACGTTCCATGACTCGTGAGACCACGTATGAGTGAAATCAGCTTCCTCACTACCTTATTGTGGATGGAAGGCATGGAAATTACATCACTTAGCATTAGTCCTAATCCATCAACCGAATCATAACACACACTATCGCCCCCCACGACTCGTGAGACAGGGAAATAGGTGTGTATTCACTTCGTTCACAGTAACAGTGCAGCTTCATTTCAGTCCAAACGTGCCACGACTCGTGAGACCACGTATGGGTGAAATTGGCTTCCTCACTACATTATTGTGGATGGGATGTAATGGAATAACGAGCCATTGTGTTTATTTCCAATTTTAGGGTCTAATATTATTAACTTGGTCCAACCAAGTGAGAGTTCATTTTAGTAGTTTGACCGAGGCCTCATCACAATTAATATCTTGCATGTCAATATATCCAATATATAATGCATTTAAATAAAATGCATCGCATGCAAAATAAAAGCCTAGCATGCCCCTGTTGGATGATCACAAGCCCAAAACCTATGCGACCCACTGAGCCCACAGTGGATCTGTGGTCAGTCTAAGGGTAGGGCTATGCTTACAAGATGTTTAACCCATTAACACATTATGGGCCTTGTATCTGTCTTTATTTCTTCATCTCCTTCGTGGGCTCCATCTTTCGAGCCTCTTATCCATGGATCTCCGTAGGCCAACCCATGGCCTCCTCCATGGGCCTCCATCGTTTGGGCTTGCTCTTTACAATTATTAAAATAAAGTAAAATCCTCTCCACCTATTCTACTCTCATTACAACTTAAAAAAAACCCCAATCAACAGTTGGGGGGAGTACATCAATAGGGAGAAAGTAAGCCTTAAACATATTAGGCTAAAAACGAAGAGAAAAAGGAAAATAAGAGGCACGCACGCTCCAACCCAACAGAAAATAAACCATACACAGGGTCCAATAGGCTTCGTGATCATCAATGTTAATCCAATTAACAAAATAGCACATTTATTTCCAAAACAAACATGCACCCACAACACAATGCAAACCATGAATTATAATTAATGACATCCAATATCATAATTTAATTACAGGTCAAATCTCAGAAATTTATATGTAAAATAATGCAACTTAATAATGGACATAAGTGCAACCCATGCAAAAATCAATTCTTGTTTGAAAACCCATCCAAATTAAATTTAGTAATTTAATCTTGGGAAATACCAAATCTCAACCAAAAATTAAATTCACCAAAATTAACTGTTTCAGAAAAATATGCAGAAAAATCAGAAAAAATCATAAATAAAAAATTCTGGAAAAATAAAAAAAATCAGGTCAAACGGCCGGCCGGCCCAGCCGGCCTGCCTGCGCGAAGGGCCTCGCCCGCGTGCGCGTGCCTGCCAGACGGCCGCAGCGTTGGCGGCTGCTCGTTTTTTTTTTTTTCGATTTTCTGAAACCTTTTTTCTGCAATTTCTAAAGGTTACGGAAGGGGGTTTTATAACTCCTTCCTCTCCCGCAGGTGGGGTGTATGATCATTTGATGCTGGACTCTAAAAGGGAGGCGGCCTCTTCTCGAGCCACTGACATTTTAAAGGGTGTTGCAACTTCCTCGGACATGCGTCTCCTGTCTTTGGTGTCTCGAGAGGATTTGGACAGAATGTTGCCCCTGGTGCTCGCGAAGGTATATTTGATCTTTTCTTGTTTTTCATTCATTCGCGTCTTTGATTTCCCTATCTTGCTTCAGGCTGTGACTTTACAAGGGGAGCTTTTATCGCATCCTGCCGGTGAGTTTAGAGAGGCCCAGAGGCGGAGGTTAGGGGAGCAGGTGGAACGTTTGCAAGGGGATGTGATGAAGGAAGCGGATCGGCCCGGGAAGCGCGGCGGAAGCGCGAATAATCGAAAAAATGGTAAAACGTGTGATAATTAACAAAATTTAATTCTGATCAAGGGGTGTTGTACCCTTGATCTTTCTCGAGTGTTTGGTGTATCAAATAATACATAGGCCAAGAAATACAAGAAAAAATAAAAGGAGCAAAAAACGAAGTTTTACCTTTGTCGTTTTTCTCATACGGCTACAAGCGTTGTCTCCTCTCCGTTTTCATTTCTGGATCCATCCACGACGAGACCTCGATCTTGAGATCCTCCCAAGAATGACACACCACCACTAAAGGATGTGGAGATTTCGTGCTAGCAAAATCTCCACAGAAGAGATGGAGATCAAAACAATTGCTATGAATTAACATGTTTTGATCTCTCTTTCGTTTTTCCTTTTGATCTCTGGACCAAATGAAAAACTGATATGGAGAACATGGGAGAGAGAAAGAGGCACGAAATTTATGAGGTTTTGAGAGGCTAGTATGTGTTGTGTGTGTGGCTAGGGTTTAATGAAGGTATATATATGACATAGTCATACACATTCTAGGAGTCCTAACCTAGTTAGGCTCCAAAACAACAATCCTAACCTTAGCAACCCTTAAGCACGAATTTTGGCTTCTAAATCAGCCAAAGAACCTTCCAAAAATGTCCTCCTTAACTTAGCCAAGGTCCAACCAAGGCCTTGGGTTTGTATTTAATAAACCGGGCTCGATAGGATCAAGCTCATGTCTTATGAACCGGGCTCGACGCGACCTAGGATCAAAGATGAGTGCTATCCACTCTAAGCCAAAGTATGGCAACCAAATTTTCTTTAGAGTGAGGGGGACTAAGTGATATGCGTATATCTCCTGACCTAAAGACCCAAGAATCGGCCCAGAAGCACCACTCCGACGAATATGAAGCCCAAACCTCAGAAAGGGATCCAACCTCGACCTGAAGCGGGCCCTAATGGAGACTCCAGCCCAAAAACCATCAATGGGCCAGGCTCGAAAATGCAGCCGGCCTGGGCGATCATCCCAGCCCAGGTGATGCACGACCAGCCCAGCCAAACTAGGGCAGGGACGTCTCAACACAAAAAGTCCTAGGTCAACTAGACTCCTGGTCATCTCAAATTCCTACCTTACCTAACAAACCCCCAAATCCAGGAGCTCCGGATCTACAAGACTCTGCCTAAACCTGGACTCTTATCCTTTCAACCACCCCCGTAGAACTCGGGATACACTCCCCTTCAACCTAGGACTCTCCGCTATAAATACGAGTTCCCCCTTCAGATGGAGATCTCTCTCTAGATTCTTTAGACTTTTACACTCATCTTCATCTTACACTGAATTCTAATATTCTAAATAGCATTCATCTGCGGTTTATCTTAAGTTTATTTACGTATTTCATATTTTCTATCTCTGAATCGATAACTGACTCGGGCGTTAGAGTGCTAACGTCTTTTTTGTAGGTCCCCTTATCGGACTTGTATTATTTTGTGGCCCAAACTATTTGGATCAATCCAATAGATTTGTGCGTTTCCAGACGCCATCAACTCATATGTTGTGAATAATGACTCATACTGTCCCTAGTCAAATTGAGCTTAATTTTTTAGGGACAATAACTAAAATGCCCCTCCTGATGAACCTGGTCAATTAGGGTAAATTAAAATATATCTATAGTATATATCTATGATATACTTATAATATATAAAATTAAAATTTTATACAAGAAAAAAAAATTATTTTAGTCTGTTAAATGTGCTAAATATTAATTTTAGTCCGATAATTATACTCATTTTTTAAATCCATTAGATTTTAAAATTGATGAAATTTAGTCCTTCAGTGACGAAAAAATTGATTGTTGATCAAAAAATGACATGACATGCTAATTGGATGTTTGTTTGGGGGGGGGGGAGAGATCGTCCTACATGACTTTAAAAAATGAGTTGAATGACATACAATTATATTATATTTATTATTATAATTTATAAAATAAAATTATTATAATTTATAAAAATAAAATTATTATTTAAAAAAATAGTAATCAAAATCCCCACCCACCGACCTGCCCCACCAGCGGCCGCAGAGGGGTCAACCGATAGAAAATTAAGTAATTAATTATGACAAACAAAAACATCAAGAAAGGGAGAATATGAAATATCTTTAAGCTTTAAAACTAACAACAACAGCTTATTATGAGAAATTTCTCTAGCTACTTATATATTTATCAATTCACCTGTAATTAACATAACGTGTAATTTCTCGTTTAAACAGCACCAAAAAAGCGACTGTTAATCTTTTCAAAATATGAAAATTAAGTATACTGTGAAAACACATTATATATATATATATATATATATATATATATATATTATATATATATATATATATATATATATTTTAATCAAATTATTGCGTCCCATAAAAGTTGAGAAAAATAAAAATAAATAAAGTGAAAGAGGTTTACAAATTTAAAAGTGAGAAATGAAAATGAGAAATTTAATGATACTGGAATATGATTATAATTGGTAGGAGATAAATTTAAAAAATTTATTGGATTATCATTTTTCATATTTCAATAATCAAATTACTAATCTGGAACAACTATATAAACAATACAAAATATAATAAAAATTAAATATATTAATTATTGTTAGACAATATGTATGGATTAATTTAATCATAATTTAATTTATATTTAAAAAGAGTTTTATTTATGTGAAAGAAATTTTGATTCAATTGTTTTAAATTATTAATTTTTTATTTATACATATATTTGTTTACATAATTAATAGTTGCATATGTATTTTTTCAATTGCAAGAGAAAAAACAAAAGAAATAGACATCTAATAATATTAAAAATATATGATTGCTGCTAAACCAAAGAGCCAACAGATGATTAAGAAAAATCAAACGAAGAACGACCAAGTTCTCTGCTGTCAGTTAGGGGTGTTCAACAAAAATATCGGATCACTCCAATCGATCGACCCAATTCAAATCGCACCGCAATTAGCGGGTTAATGATGGGTTGGGTTGGTCTTGAGCTAGTTAAAAAAAGACCATATTTTAGCAATTGAGTTGGTTTTTATATTTATGTAAGTCGCATAGATCGCGTTCGACCGCGATGTTAATAATAATAAAAAAAAAAAAAGAAAAAGAAGAAGAACAAGAAGAATATAGTAGAATTTTTGGTATGTTTATACAAAAGTTTTTATTATGCATGCCTAATATTGAAGACAATAATAATAATTATGATATTTTTTGTTGGTATTCTATAATATATGTGTATAAATATGTAAATCAAATCAATCAATTCATTAATTCTTGGTTATTGACAATCTTTTATATTTTTTATGCCATAGATAAAGACAAAAACTTGAAATGCTATCATGATTTTGTTACAATTTGTTTTCATTATCATCTTATTTTATTTCAAATAATTTTTTGTTTAATATTTATATATTATTATAGTCAGTTTTTTATATAATTAATTCAAAACAATAATTTTTTCATAAGCTTATTCATAAAAAATTTGGTAATTTTTTTATATTTATTTGTATTCTTTTAAAGTAAACATATAATCATGTATAAGTGTTTATTTTTACACATTAATGTAATTGATATATCATATTCGTAATTAGTAGTATAGAAAAAAGCATTTATTTAGACAAAATAATTGTAACAAAAATATAAATTGGCACAAAAAACTATTACAATTGTATAGTTGATTGATTCTATGCTAAAGACTGCAGAAACCGCCACAATCCAATTAAACCGCAAAGTACGGATTTGATAATTGTTGGGGTTAGTTTGGGTAGAACTTTTTAAAAATCGTAAATATTGAATTGGGTTAAAAAAATTACCTAAATTGCCCACCGCATACACTCCTACTGACAGCCACCAACCAAGCCTTGGTAGAGTAACCACTTTGAGAGATAGTATGCACCGGTAAGTCTGAAAGTGCCCAAACTTGCCTACCGAACTCGCAAGACAACAACACATGCAGCGTATCCTCTTCTCCTGACGAACAGCGGCCGCAAGCTGCCTCCACTTGGACACCCCTTTTCTTAAGATTAATCGCCCCCGGGATAGCCTCTTGACAGACTTTCCATGCAAATAGTTGGATCTTCGGAGGCACCCTAGCTTTGCAGAGGAAACGCGAATCACCCTCTTCCGCAACTCCCCTCACTCCTACAGTAGATGGGCCAGAAATTGTGGGTTGCCGTAGGCAAGTTCATATGCACTTTTAACAGAAAAGTTGCCATTAGTGTTATAGTGTCATACTAAAAAGTCCTCTACACTATTACCTTGAATTGGAGTCTCCAAGATCAAAGCAGCATCAGATTCACAAACTGATCTTCCTTAATCAACTCTTCGTCCCAAGCGGTACCATCATTATTTATAAGTTGGGCCACCACCGTCTGGCGATTCAAGGAGCCAGGGTAGGGTACTGTAATGGTTTGAAGGTGGATGGTCTAGGCAGCCACAGGCTTCCATGACAAGGATGTGCCTGCCAGTCCCTATCTTCCTCCATCGTTGACCGCTTTTTAAGAGTTCTTTAGCATCGCAAATAGATCTCCAAGTGAAGGAAGGGTGAGTCCTGCATTGAGCCTCAAAGAAATCAGTCCCGTGGACGTATTTTTGCTTGAAAATTCGACTAAGCGTGCTACCCGGGCTACTTCAAATCCGCCAAGCCTGCTTCGCGAGTAAGGCCGTATTAAAAGCGTGAAGACTCCGAAATCCCAGTCCACCATCCAGCTTCCGTTTACATAATTTATTCCAAGACACCCAATGGATATTCCGTTCGAGCCCATTTTGCCAGAAAAAGTTCACAGTTATGCTTTCTATTTCCTTAAGTAGAACAAACAACTCATGACATACGACGGAATGGGGCAAAATTACCTTTTTTATCTCATAAAAAAGGAACTTTTTTTTAAGTCCCACGGTTTACATGATTTTTAATTTGGTCTTTTTTTTATTAAAAAATGCTCAAATTAGTCACCAATCTTATTTTCCGTCTATTTTTAATGGTGAACTGGTCAAATCGTTAGTATGTTACTATTACAACAGTAACATACTTTTTGGAGGCAAATATTGGTGCCAAAATTAATAAGTCTCCCCTTCCTATAAAAAATGTTTGGCAGTTGCTGTAGGAATAAATAAGTCATTTTCACTCTGTTCCTTACTGAAAAGTTTTCGTTCTCTTTCTTATTTGGCCCAAAAAAAGAAAGGAAAAAATGTCTAAAAGGAGCACCAAGTAGAATTTGCTGTTTTGCCCTTTTTGGGAGAAAAAAATGGAGGCAAAAAAATCAAAAACCAGGCTCTATAATTTTTTATTTTTTATTTTTTTTTGGGGGGGGGGGGAGCCCTCAAAAAATGAAGGCCCAAAAAACGGAAAAAATACAAAATCTCCATGTGATATTGGGAAAAAAACCTCTACAATTAATAAAGTATCAATAACACTCCCTATAATATTAAAAAAATTTCAGAAAACCCCTCGAGGCCAGAGTTGGTGGTACACGCACGATAACTGCAATTATGGGTCTGAAAAGTACATTTTTTTTTTATATAATTTTTCCCTTATCTCTAATTTATTATATATACTATTAATAAATTAGAGATAAGGGAAAAATTATAAAAATTATAAAAATATAAATTATTAAATTTGTAACTTATATAATTTAACAAATTTTAAAATAATATATAGATATTTATTAACAATAAGATATTATATGTAAACTTATAATTATATTTGATGTGCATGAAAATAAGTTGGCCCGAAGAGGCCAAGCGGCCCAAAAAATAAAGGAACAAAAGACCTATGGTACCATCTGGGAGGTCTGGGACATCCCACCATAACAATCCCAAGAGGATAAGGATGGCTCAATCCACAGTCTAATTAGGCAGACCCAGAGAGCCCAAGAAGCTTAGGAAGAGGAAAGGAGACCTGAGACATCCCCGGACTCTAAGCCTAGGATATCCCCCGGGCTCGAGGCTTGGGACATCCCCCGACTTGGATCATGATGAAGGCCCACCAAAACATTCGGCCCAAAAGGCCCACACACGTGGCAGCCCACTCTCCCACATAGCACCTCATCAACCTAGGTGTCAGCAGCCACCTCAGACCATATTAGCCCTAGAATGAAAAAACAAGTAAGGATTAACTCCTTGACAATTAGGACTCCTTGGCGGCTAGGACTCCCTAGCGGCTAGGGTTTCTTACAGGCAAGGGATCTCCCTGAACTGAATAAAGACTCCTACTCCTAGTTATGGATAAGGATGAGTTATCCTTTATCCCAAATATCCTAATCAACTTCCTCATGAATCTCGAAAGGAGGATAGATCCCCAGCAAACGAGGGCACTCCCTCTATAAATACAGTCTTTATCTTCTATACGAGGGACACTTTACTCACACACCTGGGTACTCTAAAAACATACTCTTTGAGACATCTCTCACACCCTTAGTGCTCTCAAGGACACATTTCTTACGCCTTCTTACTCTTTAAACTTCTCTCTCCCTCTCTAAACTATATTTTAAACTCTTTATAAGCATATTATCAAGTGTTCTTACACTTTTCACCAATTTTATTCACTATATCACGATTTTCCATCACATTTACTTACTTTTTCACTATAATTCATCTTAAATCCATACTAATTTGGGTGTCGGAGTGCTAACTCCTTTTTTGCAGGTCTCTCCTTCAAGATTTGCATTCACTTCGGCCCACACCTTGATTAATTGTCCAAAATCTATTGGACCCGTGCATTTCTTGCATGCATCAATTGGCGCCATCTATGGAAACATAGAGTTAAAGACGTGAGTAACAATAAAAACATATAACAACACATTGAATAAGGAGAAGGCCATGGAGACAACTGGTAGCGCCTAGGCCCTGTAGGTCGTACCAAGGACATCCCTGATCCTCACCAGTGGGATGACAGTCCTAGGATATCCTAGGCCCGTTGATCCGCTGACTGAGACTCCATGCCTCAGTACCTCCTCAAAAAATAAGCCCTACCCCTAGGTAGGCATCCACCTCAGCTTTCCTCAGGGAGTATCTGTAATATTTTTATTTTAATACCTTGAAGGTTTATTTTACCACGTTTAATATGTTAACATGTGTCTTCTTGTAAATATTTCACGAGGGAGGTATCCTTCTCAAACCTCTCACATTAAAACCATACCCCGTGCAGACACCCTCTCATACAAAGCCTTGTTTTCCACACAGGCACAAAAGCCCTCCTCCGTGGAGGCACCCTAGCCCTTCTTCGGGCAAGTACCTAGATCCTTCTTTGAGAGACTTGTAAGCTCCGTCCTGTGCAGGCACCTAAGCCCACTCCGAGGAGGCATATAAGCCCTGCTTCCGACGGATACCTTATTCTTCTTTTAGAGAAGTTCCTAAATCCTGTTCTAAGAGCCCCCCCCCCCCCTCAAATAAGCCCTCCGAGGAGGAGGCGCAATAATTTTACTCTATGCAAAACCTATTCGTAATATATATATATATATATATATATATATATATATATATATATATATTTATTTAACATTCTCTTGTAGAAAAATAAAGCCCTGTATTGGAGTAGGCACAAAAGGCACCCATTAAGCCATCCTCCTTGGTGGCACCTTCATAAAAAGCCTGCTCCGTACAGGCACGAAGTAAGTCTTCTTTTTCTAAGCATGCTTATGCTAATAACATTCTTTACAGGAATTTCCTCTTCGGACTGCACCTTTGAGGACATCTACTCTAATGAGTGTCGAAATCTCCACTTATTAGAGTGGGGACTATTGATGTGCATGAAAATAAATTGGTCCAAAGAGGCCCAAGCGACCCAAAAAATAAAGGAACAAAAGACCTACGGTACCATCTAGGCAGCCAGGGACATCCCACGCCCATAACAATCCCAGGAGGCCAAGGATGGCCCAGTCCATAGTCTAATTAGGCAGACACTTTTACTCGCACACCTAGGTACTCTAAAAACACACTCTTTGAGACATCCCTCGCATCCTTGGTGCTCTCAAGGACACCTTTCTCACGCTTCTCTTACTCTTTAAACTTCTCTCTCCCTCTCTAAATTATATTTTAAGCTCTTTCTAAGCATATTATCAAGTGTTCTTACACTTTTTTACCAATCTTATTCACTATATCACGGTTTTCCATCACATTCACTTACTTTTTCACTATAATTCATCTCAAATCCATACTAATTTGGGTGTCGAAGTGCTAACTCCTTTTTTTATAGGTCCCTCCTTCAAGATTTGCATTCACTTGGGCCCAAACCTTGAACAATTGTCTAAATCTATTGGACTCATGCATTTTTTGCACGCATCAATATTAATATTTTTAATATAATATTATTTTAATTTAATTAATTAAAATTAATTTTAAAAACAATGGCTAAATTATCTTTTTTGTCCCACAAAGAAAAGAACTTTTTATTTAGTATGACAGTTTATGTGATTTTTGTTTTAATCCCATATTGTAACGGACCCTCCATTCTTTCGTCAAAATTTGACGAAAAATGGGGTTTGGGACTAAGTTAAAACACTTTTGGTAAGAAATGGGACTAAAACAAAAATCGCGTAAATCATGGGACTAAAAAGAAAAAGTCCCTTCTTTATGGAATGAAAAAAATAATTTAGCCGACGGAATGGACTGAATCACGGCTTTTATGAGCACCGATCGGCCTAGCTATGACAGTTATCGCGCTGACCACCCTTGAATCTTAGTCCACACCCAATCTTTCAAGCTAACAAACACCTCTCGTTTGGTCCTACCTACAATCGACGGCAATCCTAAGTATTTATCATGGTTTTCCACTACCAAAACTCCAATTTGTGCTGCCAATTCTTCCCGAACTGGGAGTGGGATATTTTTGCTAAAACTTGTTGCAGATTTGTCCAAGTTAGTTTTGAGGGTTGAGGTAGCTTCGAAGTTGTTAAGGATTCGATCAATACATAACATTGCATCAATTATTGCTTTACAAAAAACTAGTGTGTCGTCTATGAATAGCAGATGTATAACAAAAGGAGCTCCATGGCAGATGGAGACACCCTGAATGCAGCCTAGGCTTTCCTCTCTTTGAATCAGTCAGCTAAGAACTTCTGCACAAAAGAGAAACAAATATGGCGACAAAGGGTCTCCTTGTCGGTTAAATGTAGTCAAGCTGGATCCCATTGAGCATAATAGAGTATGATATAATGAAGCCTATTCTAAGAAGGACTCTCAAGAAGAATCCATTCAAACTGATCATAGGCTTAACTGATATCGAACTTCAAAGCTACATGGCCTATCTTCCTTATCGTTTATGAGACAAGAAATGGTTGATCTTGTAATCAATAAGGACATTATCTATAATTAGTCTAGCCAGAAAAAAAGTCGATTGTGACTCTGAGATTACATTATTAAGAATGGGCTTGTACTGTCGGAGATGGCCTTATAAGCAATCTTATAGACAACGTTACACAAACTAATCGTACGAAACTGTGGGACCAATTCTGGCTTGATGCACTTAGGAATGAGGACAATATGGGTGAAATTTAATTGAGTTTTAAAGTTATGATTATTTAATAAATCAAGAACACAAGCAGTTACATCATCACCCACAATGAGGCAAAAATTTTGATAGAAAGTAGGAGACATACCATTTGGACCTAGGGATTTGAAATGATACATTTGATTCAAGGTGGACTTAACTTCCTCAACTATGTATGGACGAAGTAGATCCTCGTTTACTTCCTTTGTGACCTGCAGTTCAAGTACCTCTAGAATCTCATCAACCTTATGGGGATTCAGGCTTAGTAGATCGAAAAATGGAGTGAAAATAATCCAAAATTGTCTTATGAATATCCTCCTGATTTGAAATGACAGCACCCCCTTCAGAAACCAGTTGACAAACTATGTTTTGCTTGCGTCTCTCACTAGATTTTGAGTGGAAAAAAGTTGTATTTCGGTCGCCTTCGTGAAGCCATTGAATTTTCCCCCTTTGTTTCCAAATAAGTTCTTCTCGTTTCAAGCATTCTTCTAATACATCTTTCTTAATCTCAATTTGTTTCTTGACACGTTCAGTCACTATTTGCTTTTGTAATTTACATATTTCCTCACTCATATATTGGATTTGTGTCTGAACATTACCGAAGTAGTGGCATTCCCAGTCTAAGAGTGCTACACGGACATATTTACTACTATTCCACAGATTCTGCCGGGTTTGTGCCGAGGGAATTACACCAACTGGACGAGAGCACTTCCTTACAATTGAGTGGTTCAAAACAGAATCTTGTTGCGTGGGTCATTGATTCGGTTTATTTTCCAAATTAATAAGCAAGGCAAGGTGGTCCGAGCAACCTAACCTGATATGAGAGACTCTGCAATGAGGAAAGATTGAAGCCCATGACGAGGAGCAAATTGCCCTGTCAAGTGTCTCACTAACTATTGCGGGTTGTTCTCTTCTATTGCACCATGTAAATTGGTCCCCCTCAAAACCCAAGTCCACAAAATTGCAGTCCGATAGGCAAGTCCAAATATTCTCGATTTGCCATATAGGTTGTTGTTGTTGTCTGTCTTTCTCATGATGATGGAGAATCTCATTAAAGTCCCCTGCTGCCAACCAAGGTCTCACGGATTGGCCCTCGAGCCGAAGTAACAGATCCCAAGATTCTTTTCTTCGTAAAGTCTCGGGTTGCCCTTAGAAACCCGTGAAGCGCCATGCCCCCACATTACCAGAGTCCAAAACTATAACATCAGTGTGATTTCTAGAAAAGGATTGGACTTGCACCTCAACCTCCTTTTTCCAAAGAAGTAATAAACATCTTCCCGTACCTTTGGAATTGACCCCCACATCGAGCATATTAAGCCTTTCTTTAATTTTCTCACATCTCTTAGTTGAAAGCTTGGTTTCGGAGATAAAAACCAAGCTGGGGTTATGGAGTCTCACATAATCGCCAAGTGATCGAACTGTCCAAGAGGACCCCAACCCCTGACAGTTCCAGCAAAATATTTTCATGGCTCGCAGTGGGGCTGCGGTGCGGCAGCCTCCACTAATATAGAAGTGGCATCTTCATCCACCAATTGACATTTTTTTTCTTGCACATCCTTTGGATTATCTTCAATGAGAATAACTCCCCGTGTTTTTGGAGACTCCTAGTAATTTAGCTTTAGGCTCGCATCCCCATCTGCCACCCCCTACCCGCCTCACATTTCCCCTTGTAAAGGGGTGTATTAATCAAAGATGACTCCGAGCCCAAGAGTGAAGCATATCAAAGTCAAGGATTAAGGAGTCAGGCTTGGATTTTGAAGCAAGAAGTGCTTGTATCTCAACAGTGGAATGAGCAACTTCGGCCATTTCGAATTGGTGCTCTCTATCCTCAACATCCTTGTCATGAATGTCTGAGATTGCTCGCTTGCTGAGATTGGGTGAAAGACCAGTTTCTGGCACAGTAAAGATAGATTCCGAGGAAGTCAACTACTCCCTCCCCCCCCCGTCGGATTGCTCAGCAACCTTGTGATCTGATGGAGATTCAATCAATTATTTTCCTTTATCACCTGGCAGTAGTGCTATCGAATCTATTGTGGCCTCATTGGTAACCTTACGATAAGGGGAGACGAAGGAATGGCCAGCATCCTTGCTATCCCCGAAATTTGATTGCTCTCGTCTGATAGGTGAAGGTGGTTGTTATCTACTCACTTCCATAGAGAAATTCATGTTAGAAACCTCTCTACACTGGCCTCTGAATGGGGGAACAGCTCGACCACGAATCATACGAGGTATCATCTGGATTATAATAGTCTTCAGTAAACATTAATTTACAATATTTTCGATGTGCCCAAGCTTTCCACATAATTAGTAACAAAAGTTCAAAGACCCTCATACGTAAACGTCAACAACAGTTCCTCCCCACCAATAGATTTAAGTTTTAGAGCTCATTTCAGTGGCCTCCTAACCTTAAGAGAAGCCCGCATTCATAGTGTAGCCCCTCACAATCGGCTTGGCTCGTCCATCTCAACCTCCCAAAAAACACCCAATTTATTCCCGACCAAAGAAGCCACCTCTCTATTCATTTTGTTCATCGACAAATCATGGATGTGAACAAAGAAATCACAATGAGTAAGCGGCACGTCCATGGGGTTCTCATGTTCACAAATACCATTAAGAATTAGTATGTTTATCTCAAAACTCCATAGAGACCCCTCTAAGACCCTGTTACGATCGATGGTGTGATTAAACCGAAACAGCAGGCGGCTTTCTGGACCTTTGAATCTCCATCCCTCTCATTGGATTCATCATGCTCCCAACCGATCGACATAGGCCCTCAAAGTTGTATTGTCTATCTGATAGTAATATATGCTGTGTGGATTCCACTTCCCACAAACCGTCTAGAAGCAAGAGACAACCTCTTCATCCTCAGTAAGCTTCAGAGAACGACCAAGACGTTCCACTACTCGATCCATTAAACCTAACACCACAATGAAGATGAGATTCTACGAACATTGAACCACGGAACCGCCCAGGAAGCGGCAAGGAAGTACCAAGCCTGCACACCTAAAAAAACAATGCCAAAAACACAACAAAAACAAACCACAACGGACAGAGAAAAGAGAGAAGGCAAAGCCGAAAGTGGAGCAGAGAAACAGGGAAAAGTGTCAAAACAAAAAAGAAAAGAAACAATAAAAAACGAGGGCACCTTGAAGATGAACCTAAACCCTAAAACAATCAAAGAGAAACTTAGAATGAATGATAAACCCGTAATCAAGCGAGAAAATAGAAACTAAACCTATGAGGAAACCCACATGACCCCTGCCAAAGAATTGATGTCAGTGAAGCTTTGATCCATGTTGACTGGTATCAAAATCTCACCAAGAAACTAAGAGAAAACGTATAGATTATAAAATAAAAGAGAAGAAAGAAAAACAAAACAAAAAGAGAAAAACTCTCAGTAGAGAGAACAAAGAACTCCCATGCGCGAGAGAACGACCTTGAATACATAAAACTCATTTATAAACTAAAATAAAAGTAATCAGTATCATAAATGTATATGTGGGGCTGGGGAATATATATGTTATAATCAATTTATCATTAATATTTTCCATTATTATTACCTATTAATTAAGTTTTTTTATAGTAAAAAACATTCTAAATTTTAAGAATCACTCTTTGGTCAAAATTGAAGAATTTGGGTCAAACAATCCCCTTCACATATTATATACAATAGATTGTGAGATTTTAATATGACCATTTAAGCAAAACTATTCACAAGAGATACTACATTGAGTGCAATAAAGTGGATGTAGTAAATACTTCATTTTTTAAACACAATAAATACTCAAAATAAGACAAATCGTGATTTTTCTGTTTTGTTTAGACCGGTTAATGGTGGAATTATTCTATCCTAACGCCAACCTAACAAATATCCGTAGTTTTATTACTTATATACATCCGAACCCTACCTATGAAATAATTTGTGAATTTGGGTATTACAATTGATGCTTATCTATACCCTATTATTATTGAAGAGTTTTTCTTTTATTGATATTGCCAAGTTTTTGCTTTTTATTTGATTTTTTTAACTTCTTATTTTATTATTTTTTCACCAATTTTTTCCTTTTTTCTTTTATTTTTTATTAATTTGCAATTTTCTTGTCTCATCTCCCACGTACTTTTAACTTTTATATCTTTCTTCTTCCTTTCTTTCTCCTTTTTAATATTTTTAATTCATTCAATTTAAATTATATTTAAGAACAATAATTAATTTTTAAATTATTAATCAATTTTGCAGAGTCATTGAAATGTAATGCATGCACTATTATATTTATTTATTCTTAATTGCTGAATTGATACACACTTTCTATCAAACTCATGTCATCAACTTTACATAATTAAGCCCAGCCCAGCCCATTATTGAACTTTACACTACTGCCCAGGAATTTCATAGGCCCACTTATTGCGGACTGCAAATGATCTTCCCTTCACCTCCGTTTTCCCACATCGAAGAAATATCAAAGAGTTCTGTTCTTCATGGACGGCCGTGTGCTCTCAAATGTCTGTCCCTTCGGGGACATCCGATAAAATTGGAACGATACAGAGAAGATTAGCATGGCCCCTGCGCAAGGATGACACGCATAAATCGAGAAATGGTCCAAATTTTTTTTTGAAAATTTTCACGGATGGGAAAGTTGATTTTTGCAGGATGGAAGTGTTTCAGGGTTTGCTTGAGGTTGGTTGATGGTAGTTTCTTCAATTTTTATTTTAGTTTGTCTTCGTTCGTATAATTCTTTATGAATTGCTTCGAGATTATTTGGCTTCTTCTGATACTTGAGTCAATTTTGAGCTGATGAAGTGTATATATGATTCTGTTATCAGTATTCATTACGGTGAAAAAAGGAGGATTAGGCCTTGCCGCTGGAAGGCTCGGTGTTGGTGGAAGGCAAAACCCTTCGGCTGAGCGCGCTGCGAAGCCAGACCGCTCGGAAACACTTGTTAACCAATTATCAGTAATCTCTCCAAAAAAGAACCCCCTTTTTACAGCCCAAAAAAAAAAAAAAAAAAACCAGCTCCCCAAAAAAAAAAAAAAAAAAAAAAACTAAACCAGGCGGAAAAAAAAACCCCCCCCTATAAACCTTTCTACCCCCCCCCCCCCCCCCCCCCCCCCCCCCCCCCCCCCCCTTTTCCCCCCAAGGTCTTTAAAATCTTGAAACCCCCCCTATTTCTTTGGGGGGCCCTATGTGAAAAAAACCCGGCCCCCCCCCCAAAACACCTTGGAAAAAAAAAAAAGGAAAAAACCCCCCCCTGGCCCTGTTCCCCCCCCCCCCTCTAGATTGTTTTAACACCTGGAAAAAAAAAAAAAAAAACTGGGCGGAGGAGGGAGGCGAAAAGCAAAAAAAAACAAAAAAAACCAAACACTTTTTTTCAAAAAAACAAGAAAAGAAACCACAAAAAAGGAAGGCTGCGGGGAGAAAAAAAATACTTCTCACAAAAAAAAAATAAAAAAAACAAACAAAAAACCAAAAAAACTTTGATCAAAAGTTTAAGAAAATAGGAAAAACATAGAAAAAAAAATAATAAAGAACAAAAGAAAAATTTGGGGCGGTACTTTTCAAAAACTAAAAAAACCCAAAAGGGAAAAAAAAGAAAAAAAAACCCATTTCCATCCAAAATGGTATCCTTTGGAAAGTAACAAACCCTTTTTGATAAGTCCCCCCCTCCCCCCCCCTTCCTCCCCCTCCCCCCCCCCCCCCCCACCTTTTTTCCAAAAAAAGGGAACAAAACATAACAATAAACCCACACAAAGTAACACGAAATTAATTAAAAACAATGTTTCCGACGTTTAAGCTCCAACAATACAGGACGATAGGGTTTTTCTGCCTCATCCAAACCAACAACCAGCTCAGCGCAAGGCATAAATCCTCCTATTATTTAACCGTAAGATACCTGACCTTAGAAGCAGCAACAAATAAAGTTTCGGGGTGTAAACAAAAAAAATAAAACCAAAATAAGCCCCGAGAAAAAACACTCCCCCCCCGGTGGGGGTTTGTATTCTAGGTTATATGGGGGGGCGCCAAATAATTATAATTATTTTTATTATTTTTTATTAGTTTTCCCACCCCCCGGAAAAAGAAAACCCCCCCCCCCCCGGGGATTTTTTTTTTTTTCCAAAAACCGATGTCGGGAAGTAACCCGGGGGAAAAAAACCAAAAAAAAAAAACCCCCAAAATTAAATACTTTTTTTAAAACGGGGGTTATTTTTTTTTCTTCTTTTTCTTTAATTGGCTTTCGATTATCTTTGACCACTCGTCAGAATGCAGGCATATAGGTAAGAAACTATATGATAAAATGCATAGTTAATTTGTAGATATATGCAAATGTACTTCAGAGTGAGAAGGTGATGCACTTCCTGAGAGCCAGACCATATTAGGTCCTTGGTTTTTTAATGCTTGAAGCAGCGTTGGTTTAGAAGTATAATGACAGCAATATGGTATATTCTTCATATATTGTTTTGTTGGGAACATTGAGATTGTTTTGATATGTGATGTCTGAAATGGTGGAGTTTCAACTGCAAGATATATAAATAGGAAAATAGAGTGAAATGTGGACTTGAGTTTAGATGTAGGTTAATATGATATGGAAAAGCTCTTTTTCTGAATGTGGTATTTGACTCCGGAGTGTTTTGCATCTTCTTTTCTTCCTATCTTCAGAAAGTCGAGAACTCTGAAATGCTCAAGAAAATGGTGAGAATCAGATAAAGATTTCATGTAGTTTGGTGTGGAAACGATTGATGAATGTCACGCATGAGTGATCAAGCTAACATACTGATTTTTTGTAGTTGGTATAAACGTGTTGGATATGAAAACATTAGGTTCAGAGTTCTTCTAACAGGTTTCTTAATCCAGTAGTAGAAGTGCTTTCTATTTACTTCCCCAGAGGCACTGTGCAGGTATTCACTTTTGGTTACTGTGACGTCCATTGTTCACATGCCTGGATGCCTGTAGAGATAAATGTATAGGAAATCTAGCTAAAGACAGATGGAAAACAAATACATATCTGACGAATGTTGACTGATATCCCATGAAGAGGTAGGACAGTCGGATTGTTTACAGGCAGGTAAAATATGCTGCTAGTGCCATTCACTTCTGCTGCCATTTATATGTTTGCAAGTACAAATAGAATGAATACATTGCAACTGTATCTATAACTCACTGCTTATCAACTCATGGGAAACTGCTGTAGATTTGTTGGTAAATCTTCCGGAACGGACACATGTTAGATGTGTTATATATCTTCTATCGTTGTCATTTAGGGTGTTAAGTGCATATATTGTTTGCCCATGACTCATCTCATTCTTAATCTGATAACATATAGTTGCATGGTGAAGATTATTGCATTTCGCATTACGTTGATTTATTTGTTCTTTTAAGAGGAATCTTCCATGTATAATATGGGCTAAGATACTAAGAATCATTCGCAGCAACACTTTGTATAAGGCTACGATACTAAAACTCATTTCTTCTAAAGATAGTTTGAAAGCATACCCATAGGGACAAATTGTGTAGCTCTTTTGAAACCTAATTTAGTGGAGATATATCTTCAACATATTGGTTCTTGGAACTTCTATTTCATAATCATGAAGGAATAACATAGCCACCAAGCATCATGGACTGCAAACTTAGTTAGACCAAGTATTATGACTTTAATCTTTATTATTAACAGGGTTTTCCTGTCTCCTAGCCAAGTGATGCCTACTTAAAAGACCAAATGCTTCCTTGCTACCTAAATTGTAACGAGCTACGAGAGTCCACTCTCATATTTGTAAATCATTAAACGTCATAAGAAGTTGCTAGAAGACATCACTGGTTGGTTATCTGGATGATCTTCTCCCTTAAAATTATTGGGATCAATTTGTGTTGCTATTCAATCTATTCGTTGACTCATTCTTCAAGAATTTGAATATAAGAGTCATAAGAATAATGAAATACGAAGTATTTCTCATTTACACTTTTGCTTTTCTTCTTTCTTCTCATTTTCTCAAGGTAAGTATTTTGCATAGACCATGGACCCCTCGCAAAGAAGTTGTTGCATTAAACTTTCTCCAGTCTTGTGGAAAATTCCTTCAAAGTCTGAGCACTGGCCATGAGAGTTTATACAACGAGTATACATCTAACCAAAACTATCTTTTAGTTTACTGATCATGAGGCTCGAAGTTCCCAGGACCCTTCTGCGATGGAGATGCTTGCTGCAAGAATGGTGAAAAATGTTCCTTTACCTTTATTTCATTTCCTTTTCGAGTAGAACATGCAACACCAAGATTTGGTAAGTTGAAATGCATGGATGTGCCTCTGTCGTAGCTGACATTCATCACTACCCAAAACTTGTTTGAATTGAGATGTATATATCCACACTTTCTCTATGCTGTATTGGTTCACTGACTTACTAACCAATATGACCCTCATTTTTCTATTTTTCTCCATCAAACAGCTTTATCAGGAATCCCATCACTTGAATGACCTTGTATACCCAGAGTAGAGGAGTTCAATAAACTGGCAGAACATAGAAATGGTACCGGGGCTTGGATCACTTTGCTGCTGTTCCATAATACAAACTAGTGTGTGCGCGCACTACAAATGTGTGTGCAATTAATTTAAAATATAAATAATATAATTCTAACTCTTTTAAAATATTTATTTTAGTTAAATAAATAAAAAAATATGAAAAAATAAAATGTGGGTAGTTATTTAGATAAAATGGCGGAAGAAAAAGAAATGGAAGTTGAGAGAGAGAGGTAATTAGAAGTTTAGAAAAAAGAAAATAACTGTTGATTTTTTTATACAAATAAAAAATGACATATTACAAAATAATTAGACACCAATTAAACAAAATGCAGGCACTTAATTGGATGAGTGATTTGAGTTTTAGAGGAGTGGGGTAGTGAGAGGTTAGTAAATTAATTAGTTAATAATAAATTAGTTAATTAATTAGTAAATTAATTAATTAATACATAAATTGACAGATCAAAAAATGGGAGACACCAATTAGGCGCTCTTTTTTAATACTAGTCTTCATTGCACATGCTTCTCGCGAGCATATAAAAAATAGTGATATGAGATGGAGAAAAAAAATCATAATCAGAAAAAAAATAATATTTTATAATTAAAAGTTTAAAAATATAAAAATTTATTAAAAATAAAACATGGAGAAGTTAGGGAGAAACATAGAGAGTAGTGGGTGAGAGAAATATTTTTTTTTTATAAAATTGTGAGATTAATTAAAAATTTTAAAATTACTATTTTCATCAAATTTATTTTGAAGAAAAGAAATTAATTTGAGGATAAAATAGGATAATTTAAAGTTGGTACGCTCAAAGAATTTTCTTTTATAATAGTATAGATAAAGGTATAGATGAGGATTCCTCCACGTTCACCATTATTGCTGAGAATTAAGACTTAATTGCGTAGGAATTAAACTAAACCACGAATCTAATTGTCTTGAGATAAGGAGCTAAAATTTGTTTAAGTTTACCAAAATTAATACTTTTTTCTGTTCTAGATAAGAGTGGTGTTTAACTCAATTAGAGGGGAAAAAAAATGAATGAACAATATGCATATATAAATGGGTAAAATTCATTTTAATCCCTCACTTTTGATTTTTATTTTAAAATAGTCCTTATTTTTTCAATTCATTCCAAATTAGTCCTTCTTATGAGTGGTTTTTTTTTTTTTTTTTTTTTTATTACCCATATGAAACTCTTTTTTTATTATTATTATTATTGTTACATAAAATCATTTGTTATTCACTTTTTATTTTTAATTACAATTTGGTCCTATTTTTAAAATTAGAAAAATATAAATATTTTAATTGAAATAATTTATTGTTGGCCCTCAAATAGTAACTGGATCAATGATATATTAATATAATTATTGTGAGGCAAAATGTCACTTTTGGTCCCACTAGATAGGGTCATTCTCACTTTTGGTCCCGAGCTTTATGGGCTCAACACTTTTGGTCCCAAAACCCTAATTTTTTGACACATTTGGTCCTGTGCCGTTAGATTTAACAGAAAACGGCACGTGACAAGTCACGTGCCGTTAGTCAACGGTCAGTCAAAAGTCAATTTTTTTTTTAGGGAAAAAAAGGCACCAAAAAATTTTTTTTTACTATTTATATATGTAAATAACCCACAAACACTACATAACATTTTCATCTTTTTCTCATCACTTTTAAATTGATAGAAATATGCTAAAAGATCAAAATTCTACAAATATTGAATGCTATTGTCACAAATTGATGGCTTAAATGCATAAAATCCCTCTGTATTTTAAAAATTCAGCAAAAACCCCTTCTTGTTTTTAAAAAAAAACTGAAATTTCCTCTACAAATTGATCGTCATGCCCTTGCTTATTATATATTTTTTATTATTTTAATAACTATTGGATCTTTTTTGAATGAATAAAAGCTCTGAATTTGATCAATTATTCGTAACTGTAAAATTTTATAATTTTATAATATTAAAATAAAATATTATTCGTCAAATTTTATAGAATATTATTCGTCAAAACCGTCAGTTTATATTGAAATATAATAATTTTATAATATTAAAATAAAATATGTTTATAATTTATAAATTTGGTAAATTTAACCCTTCAAATTTTTAAAATCAGCAGTTACGAATAATTGATCAAATTCAGAGATTTTATTCATTCAAAAAAGATCCAATAGTTATTAAAATAATAAAAAATATATATAAAAGCAAGGGCATGACGATCAATTTGTAGAGGAATTTCAGTTTTTTTTAAAAACAAGAAGGGGTTTTTGCTGAATTTTTAAAATACAGAGGGATTTATGCATTTAAGTCATCAATTTCTGAATAGCATCAATATTTGTAGAATTTTGATCTTTTAGCATATTTCTATCAATTAAAAGTGATGAAAAAAAATGAAAATGTTATGTAGTGTTTGTGGGTTATTTACATATATAAATAGCAAAAAAATTTTTTTGGTGCCTTTTTTCCCTAAAAAAAAAATTTGACTTTTTGACTGACCGTTGACTACCGTTGACTACAGTTGACTACCGTTGACTAACGGCACGTGACTTGTCACGTGCCGTTTTTCGTTAAATCTAACGGCACAGGACCAAATGTGTCAAAAAATTAGGGTTTTGGGACCAAAAGTTGAGCCATAAGCTCGGGACCAAAAGTGAGAATGACCCTATCTAGTGGGACCAAAAGTGACATTTTGCCTTATTGTGAATTTAATGAATTTATTGAAATTTTCAAATTAAAAAAATGAACAAATAAGTTGGAGAAAATAGTTTGAATAGAAAAATAGAGCAAAAATATTTAAATAATTTTTTTTGCAAATTAGAGCATAAATTAAGAAAATAAATATGTCAACTGAAATATTGGAGAATAGGGTATATAAAATTCCTTAATCCATTCAGGTGTTCTTTTATTTGAAAAATTAAAAAGTTTAATAAATTTAAGATAATTATGTTGATATGTCATTAATCAAATTATTTATCTATATTTTTATGCAATTGAGTATCACCATTTCATTGTCCTCAATTTTTTTTGTTTGACTTTTTTTTCTAAAAAATATTTCATTGATTATCACTCTGTTTTTCTTCTCTCACTCTGTTTTTCAATAATTTCTCATAATTTTTTTTTTATTTTTGATTTATCAAATTAATATAGATATTTTTAAAACAATAAGTAATTTATAAAAAAAATTAAATTAAATGTGCACAAACATCTAAATTAAATTTTCTAAACTAATGTATGAAGGATCAAATTGCAATAAAAAATGAAAAGTGAAGCACTAAATAATTTTCTATAAAAAAATAAAGTTTATAGGGGTATATAGGAAAATTAACTGTTGGAAAGACTTTTGAAGTTAATTGAAAAGATAAAAACTATTTTGAAGTTGAAATCAAATGTCGGGACTAAAATGAATTTTACCCATATATATATAATGCCACATATTATAGTTCAAATTCTTTTAGGCATGGATCTATGTGAACAAAAATTTCATTGATTTGTTATAGAATTTTATACTTATAGAGAATAGCAGTATATTTTTTTCTTTATTTTGTGTGATGGGATTAAGATTACATGTGTTTTATTTGGTTAATCAAATCGAATTGAACCGATTCTCCTGAATTCGTAAACCGAAAAGCCTCGATTCGGCCGCTTTAATCGATTATAAACAAAGATATATATATAGATAATTATATTTTTGGTCCCATAGGATAGTCACATTCACTTTTGATCTTGCGCTTTACGGGATCAACAATTTAGATTTCAAAACCCTAATTTTTCGATAGATTTGGTCCCATGCCGTTAATATTTGACGGAAATGACACATGAAACGTGCCGTTAGTCAAATATTTTTTTAAAGGAAAAAAAAAGTTGACCTTGCTGCTGAATTGTGGAGAAAATTTTGGCATCAGAAAATCCTTCCCGTCCCTCTAACTTATATATACATCCACAAATACACAATATAAGGTCAAAAAAATATACCACTACAAAAATTTTATTTCCCTATACTAAAAATCCAACTATATCATTCTTTATCTTGTCTTACTTTATCCTGGTTCCACTCTATTATCTATTAACTTCATATTAATATCAGTACATTTATATATACTTTGATTATTTATAAAAAATTGTAAGTTTGATATATGTTAATAATACCTGGTTACATTTGATTGATTGATGAATTTGAATTTAAGAAAATAATTTAAATTTTTTTTCAAAAGACTCCGTATTAAAAAAATTAAATTTCATTAGTATAGTTCAAAATTAGATTTGAATAATTTGAATTTAGAATTATCCAAATAAAGTCAAATATAATCCATCAATCTAAAAATAATTTTAAAATTTGTAAATAGTTGATTAGGCACATTTTCGATTTAATAACACACGTGTAAGTGCATATATTATATACCATGTGACGTCCATAGAATTTTATACATAATTGAGACTAGTTGATAATTATTAAGAAAATCTAAATTTATATTATAAATAATTTATATGGTGAAATTAAAATATATTAAAATTTGAACGGAATAAATTGAAATTTATTATAATATTTGGGAGCAAATTATATTAATTAAAAAATTAGGTAGAACATAATGAGAATTTTTAAAAGGTTTAAAACATAAATAATAATAATAATAATAATAATAATAATATAATAATAAAATGTATTACAAACTTTTGTAGTGGTAGATTATTTTGACCTTGTATTGTGTTTTTGTGAATGTATATATAGGTTAGAGGGAGGGAAAGGATTTCCTGGCGCCAATTTTCCCTCCACAATTCGGCAACAAGGTCAACAACCTTTTTTTTTTTTTTTTTTTCTCTAAAAAAGACGTTTGACTAATGGTACGTGACTGTTTACGTGCCGTTTCTGTCAAATATTAACGGCGTGGGATCAAGTCTGTCGAAAAATTAGGATTTTGGGACCTAAGGTGTCGACCCCGTAAAGCGCGAAAGTGAGAATGAGTTTATCATGTGGGACCAAAAGTACAATTATTCCAAATAATAATTAATCATTAAGACTTTTAACTAATTGTTGCAGACTCATTCGAGTGTATCTCACGCACTATTATTTATTTATTACGGTTCAAAATCTTAGAGTAATTATATCTTGTAGATAAAACCCGAGTTGAATAAAATACCCTTATTCTTATTTCATTTACATATAACCATCTATTTGATTAATTAGTTATATTAATAATTTTCTATTCATGTAAATTTAATATTAATTTGTTCTATATTTTCTCTATTTTATTTTATCAAATAAAATATATCAAAGTTTAAATTATGCATCCTAATCGAATGTGTTTCATTTGCTGGTTTATCATTAATTGATATACACTTTCTATGAAACTCATTCCAAAGAGTTTTATCAACTTTACAGACATAAAGCCCAGCCCATTAATCTACATTACGTTGCGGCCCAAGCATTCAAAGGCCCACTTATTGTGGCCAGCAATTGAACTTCCCTTCAACCTCAATTCCCACATCGAAGAAACATCAAACAGTTTTGTTCTTCATGGATGGCCGTGTGCTCTGAATGGTTTGTCCCTTCGGGGACATCCGATAAAATTGGAACGATACAGAGAAGATTAGCATGGCCCCTGCGCAAGGATGACACGCATAAATCGAGAAATGGTCCAAATTTTTTTGAGAATTTTTCTGTTTCCAGAGGTCTGGGGGAATTTGAATTTTTCCAATTTCCAGGGAATTTAGAGGATCGGTTCGATTTTTTGTTGCCAAAATTTGAACTTGTTCGTTCTTATCATCCAAGTTTTGAGCTTCATTGGTCTTGGGGATTTGAAGTTTTCTAGTTTCTGGGTATATTTTGGAATTTGCGTTCGTTCAATCCGAATTGATTCGAGATTATTTTTACCTCTTTTAACATGATTTTTGGGATTTTTGCTTTTGATGTTTCGGGCTTTCGGTTCCAAAGGTTATTTGATGTCTTTATCATTATGATGAACAAAGAAGGATTAGTTCAGGAGACGGTGGAGAACCGACTGCCATTGCTGCAACTACGGCGGCGCAAAAGCAGAAAATCGCTGGAAATCTCGTCGATGATTTTGGGTTTCTAGTTGAGTTTCTCGGGTAAATCGTTTCTACTGCTTTTCAAGACTGTTCACAGTTTACTATACATTAATACACATTTTGCTGATTAATGGGCAAACACAAGAATTTTGGATTGGTGAAGAGAGGGCATGGTGGCACTGAGAAAGTAGTGTTTTGGTTTTGTTTTCTTCTGCTAAGCTTTGGGAGCTGAGTGCATCCATGTGCTCTATAGCATCAGATATTTCAGAAACTGCAGTAGAAATATAAAAGGAAAGGATTAGATAAAGCTCAGACTGGAGTTCTAGCTGTAGATAAATATGATCACTGGATGCATATGATTTCCTGATAGCATTGTAAAGCCAGACTGTTTATCAATCTTATTTTATTTCTTTGTTGAGAAAAAATAACAGTAATATACTGAAATTTGTTTTAAGGAATGCTTAACTAACAGGACACTGGGATCAACTTAAGATTTCTTCTAGTTTTGTGTGGTAGATTGTTGTTTAGTGCTCCAACTTTCTGTATGGATTTTGTTGAGTTAGTAGTTCAGATTTTTTGAATAATTTCTAATGCCAAGATAATGGGTTAGTTTTTTATCTATGCAAAGGCCACATTTTGCATGATTTGATATGTTGTTCTTTGAGGTCCATGTGAGCGTACATGATCAGGAAGCCGGTTTGGACGAACTTTATAGGAGAAATGTAGTATTTAGCAGCATGGTTGAGTGTTACTATCTATGGCTGATTTTCTGGTTGCTCAGCTTCATATTAGTGTGTCAATGTATCAATCGTCAATCATATTAGTGTCTTTTGGTCTCAAATGATCATTGCCCATAATAGTAAATCTCAAATTGAATATGTATGAGGGTAAGAGCTCTGTACTTGGCCTTGTATGGGAATGTAGGTGGACGGCTCAATTTTTCACAATGCATTGAACTTGTGAAGTTGAGGATAAGATGTAAGTAATTGCAGTTGGGGCATTATCACGAGTTTCACTCGACTTGGTCAAGCTTGGATATTGTCGAACTCAATTATGCAGGACCCAATGTAAGAATTAAAGAACTCATGCTCTTTGAGGAGATGACAGCAGGCCAAGCACAAGAATGCAAAAACTCAGGCAGGTAATCACAAAGAAAAGCTGTAACTAAGTATTGTTTTGAGAACGAATTCCACATATACTGCAAAAGTGGGTTGGTAACTTGGTATTTCCTCTTTCAGTCAATGCCAATTCAACAACTTTGCTGTCACATAGGTTCCATTCCTTTCTCTTAATTGCAACATGGATCTGCACAAGTATTGTCTCTTCATCGCTTCCCTTTTCTTGGTCATGTTACCGAAAAAAAATTTACTGCATGTTATTTCTGGGATTTAAGCCGTGCAATCTTCCTGTCATGCTTCAATATGGCATGTTGGTCAGTTTAAAATGGTTATAATATAACTAGAGCTGATAATTTACCCGGATTTTTGCTGTATTCATCTTCTTGCAGCTGATAGTGACCACAAATGTTGCTCCATCAGAATGATGAGCTTCACTCCTGAAGTCTCAGGTTTGTTTTCTGATGATTACGTAAAGTTCAAGTAAATCATAAATATCAACTTCTGCTTGTTGTCCGTCCTTAATGGTAATCCTCTAGCGTGCATTGTGTTTTTGGGACTATTGTTTCTTCCCCAATGAGAGCGCCAAATTCCTGTTATGGATCTATTTTGCAAAGCTCTTTCTATATTTTTCATACCTTCATTTTCAGAATGGGAGACCAGACTTAGAGTTGGGTCTCACTTTCATGCATCATATAACTTCTTTTTTTTTTTTCATGCATCATATAACTTAGGAGAAAGAGGCTCCAGAAACTAACCACAAGGAGCCTAAGTGATTTTATCATAGTTTTCTCAAAATAGTCCCTGTTTTTTCAATTTACTTCAAACTAGTCCCTCCTGGGTAATTTTTCTATATACTTTATACAATATATATATATATATATATATATATTATATATATATATATATAATTCTTTAAGCTCATTTGATGACTGTCCAATTTTTCATTCATTTTTTCTTCCTTATTTTTTTTCTCCTCCTTTTCCTCGTCTCTTTTTTTCTCTCTTAGATTCTTCTTTGTTCGGTCTTTCTGCCTTTTATTTTTGTTCTCTCTAAAATCGACTCTTGGCCTTTGTTGGATTAATATATATGTTGTTATATTTTAATCTACTTAAAGTTGTGAAAAGTTTTGGTGGACAATGGTGCATGATGTTGGTCTTTCTTGTTTGCTACATATAAACATTTGTTTCATTTATTGATTTTTGTTAGTCTCAACATCTTATTTTTGGTATAAGTATTAAAACCGCCAAACCATCCAAATCCGCCTGAAACTGCATCTTTGATTTTGATTTAAAAGTGATAATTTAAAAAATTATTTTATAAAACCGCCAATGACAATTTAATTTCAAACTAACTTTAGAAAAATCGTAACCGCACCGTGAGCACCCCTAGTTGAAACTAACAAATAACCAACAAAGTGTAATTTGAATAATTAAAGTCAAATACACAATAATTTAAGATCTTGTAGCTAAAATCTTTAACTAACAAATTATAGTAAGTTTTGGAATTATTAAAGTTAAATATACAATAGTTTAAAATATATTGCCTGTAAAAGTCTTTAAAAATATTTTAAATGTCAAGTTTCTGCTGTAATGACAGTTGATATACCAAATAATTCTGTAGTAAAAATTAAAAACTTAGCGTTGTTTGTGGGGGGGGGGGGGGGAGGGATAGAGGAGAGAGAAAGGGGAGAGAGAAATAGAGAAGATGAGAAAAAATGAAAGAGAAAGGGAGAAATTATGTTATTAAAAATCTAAACATAGAGCCCGAATCTAAGTTTTATAAAAAATGGCTTTGCAATGTTGTACTTTTGATGATATATAAATTTTGGACTTTCTATAATTTGAATATGAAAATTTTCTAAATAATTAATTAATTTTATCAAATTATTTTATATATAACTCAAAATTTTTTTTATACATTTAAAAGTGCAGATTGATTTTTCTCAGATTCTTTTTAGTTATTAATCGAAACCAAATGAAATGCGGTGTGCAGTTTTATTAAAAATACTATAATTGCGATTTGAAAAATAAATTATAAAAAATTGTTCGATTTGATATGATTCGAACGATTTTGAAATTTTTTTTTATCAACACTCAGTTTTAGTGATGCTAATGTGCTCACGGTGCGGTTTTGGTTATTTTATACCTATTTTCAAATCAAATTGCTATTGGCGGTTTTATAAAATAATTTTTTAAATTGCCACTTTTAAAATCAAAATCAAAGATGCGGTTTTGTGCGGTTTCGGCGGTTTTAATACTTATAACAAAAATAAGATGTTGAGACTAATAAAAATTAAGAAATGAAACAGGTGTTTGAATGTAACAACCAAGAAAAACTAACATTATGCACCATAGACCACCAACACTCTCCACAACTTTAAGTGGATTAAAATATAAGATCATATATATTAATCCAACAAGAAAGCACTTAATCAAACAAAGAACAATGGTCGATTCTAGAGAGAATAGAGATAAAAGACAGAAAAACAAAACAGAGAAAGAGGTAAGAGAGAAAAGGGGGAGGAAAAATGAACGAAGAATTAAGACAATTATCAAATGAGCATAGATACACATAGGTCATGTCCCAATGATTCTACTAGTATGTATACACACGGGATGCAAAATCCTGCGATATAAATGAACAAGTAGATCCTGGATCAATCAACACATGTGCATTAAAACCACAGATAGAAAAGGAACCAGTAATAACCTCGGGTGCCGTAGGAGTTTGCTCTTTTGTAATTGCATACACCCTTGCTTGGGGTTGAGGCTGATTACTTTGCGTTGTTGATGTCGTGGAAATATTCCCGCTACCTCGACCACCTCTACCTCGCCCTCTAATCGTACCAGCTCGTTGCGAGTTTTCCCCCACACTACTAGGCCCTGAGATATGAGATCCCCTGGCATTATCTCTCCATGTAGGACAATCCCTTACAATATGTCCTGGTTGATGGCAACGATAACACACAATTGGTTGGGCTCCGCAACATTCACCAGTGTGTCTCCTACCGCAGTTGGCACAAGAAGGAATAGATCTTCCACTGAATGATTTGGTTGGACCCTGTCTTCCCCCAAATCCGGTTGAGTTAGGCCCTCCTCTACCAGAAGACACTGAAGGAGACCTGCTAGTCTGACCCATTCCTCGGCCTCCATACCAACCTCTCTAGAAACCAGAATCTCTAAAGGAAACTGCACCACTTTGTCCAAGTGTAGGATTCAAATTACTTGTCAATTTCTTCCGTTTAGCTTCAGTAGAACTCCGTTCAAGGGATGTCTCTTCCGCTCTCAGTGCCGCTTCGAGCAACGCACCATAGCTCGGAGCTTTAATTGCTATTTTCTCTCGGATTTCGAGTCTCAACCCTCTCTCAAACCAGTCTCTCCTTAGTTCATCAGTACTCACCTCTTTTGGAGCATATTTTGACAACCTCACAAATTGCAACTCATACCCAACAACATACAACTCATTCTTCTTCAGTTCAAGAAATTCAATTTTCTTACGATTCCTGTAGACCGGTGGGGTATATTTGTCAGCAAATTTTTTCAATAAGTCATTCCAAGTCAAGGTGATTGGACGATTCTTACTCCCAGGAACTGTTTTCCACCAATCCAAAGCATCTTTTTCTAGCAAAGACACTGCGTACCTCAATTTTTGCTCGGAGGTGCATTTAATTCTGTCTAGCACTCTCTCCGTGTTCCTCAACCATTCTTCTGCTTCTGCAGGGTCAGTTGTACCTGCAAATACCTTCGCCCCCTGTCTCCTCACTACCTCATAATTTTTATCAACAACTACATCCTGTGGTTGTGGTTGTGGTTGTGGAGTCATCCTTTGCATAATTTCTATGAATTGTTGTATAAAAGGATTTGCTTATGGTGGTGGGGCATTTTTATATTGGGCTTCTAATCCCTGATGTTTTGATGCATTATCATGACCTTGCACAGACTCTAATGACTCAGTTGGGCCAGCAGCGTTTTCATCTGACACTTCCATCCTGTATGAAATGCACACATGAAATTAGATTCCTAATATATATTTTTTGTAATACCACATTTAATGAAATATTCCCCAGAGAATCTAATTCCTGCTCTGATACCACTAAATGTTGCACTCGCTATTAATACTACGTCTATATCTCCATTAATTATCATACTTAAAGTAATTTATTTGTATAAATATGCACATAACCATATTGCACACGTAATCACAACGTCACAACCTATATAATCACAACCCTCACCATAATATATATATACATAACAAACATCACAAAGTAAAACCATTCTAGTAGTTCACAATCCACATTTTTAATTTCCTCTCTATACATCCCAAAATGTGAATTATAATTCAACTGATGAGTTAGGAGAGAACCGCATATTGGCCTGGCCTGACTAAACGCGGGGTTTGTACCTAACCCTCGATAGGAGACACCTCAAGATATACTCCTGAAAAATGTTAGCAGAGGGATGAGCCTGCAACTCAATAAGTCAATAACTAGCATTATCTATACATGTACGTCAAATATAGTCCAGACAAGACATTATGTATATAATATAACCAATTTAATTCCAACATAATTAACTTTATTACACAATATAGTTGAGGAGACAGGGGCGAAGGTTTTGCAGGTGCAACTGACTCTGTAGAAGCAGAATAATGGTTGAGGAACACGGAGAGAGTGCTAGACAGAATTGAATGCACATCCGAGCAAAAATTGAGGTACGCAGTGTCCTTGCTAGAAAAAGATGCTTTGGATTAGTGGGAAACAGTTTCAGAGAGCAAGAATCGTCCAATCACCTTGACTTGGAATGACTTCTTGAAAGCATTTGCTGACAAATATACCCTGTCGGTCTATAGGAATCGTAAGAAAGTTGAATTTTTTGAACTGAAGCAGAATGAGTTGTCTGTTGCTGGGTATGAGTTGCAATTTGTGAGGTTGTCAAAATATGCTCCAGAAGAGGTGAGTACTGATGAACTAAGGAGAGACAGGTTTGAGAGAGGGTTGAGATTTGAAATTCGGAGAAAAAATCAATTAGAGCTCCGAGTTATGGTGCGTTGCTCAAAGCGGCACTGAGAGCGGAAGAGATATCCCTTGAACAGAGTTCTACTGAATCTAAACGGAAGAACTTGACAGGTAATTTGAATCCTACACCTGGACAAAGTGGTGCAGTTTCCTTTAGAGGTTCTCGTTTCCAGAGAAGTTGGTATAGAAGCCGAGGAATGGGTCCGACCAGCAGGTCTCCTTCAGTGTCTTCTGGTAGAGGAAGGCCTAACTCGATTGGATTTGGGGGAAGACAAGATCTAACCAGATCATTTAATGGAAGATCTATTCCTTCTTGTGCCAACTGCGGTAGGAGACACACTGGTGAATGTTGGGGAGCCCAACCAATTGTGTGTTATCGTTGCCATCAACCAGGACATATTGTAAGGGATTGTCCTACATGGAGAGATAATGCCAGGGGATCTCAGATTTCAGGGCCTAGTAGTGTAGGGGAAAACTCGCAACGAGCTGGTACGAGTAGAGGATGAGGTAGCGAGAATATTTCCACGACATCAACAGCGCAAAATAATAAGCCTCAACCCCAAGCAAGGGTGTATGCAATTACAAAAGAGCAAACTCCTACGGCACCCGAGGTTATTACTGGTTCCTTTTCTATTTGTGGTTCTAATGCACATGTGTTGATTTATCCAGGATCTACTTGTTCATTTATATCGCATGATTTTGCATCCCGTGTGCATGCATAGTACCATTGGGACATGACCTATGTGTATCTATGCCTGCTGGTGGGGTTATGTTAGTTAATACGGTGGTGAGATCTTGTCCCATAGTAGGGAGGGTGTCACTCTATATGCAGATTTGGTTGTAATAAACCTTAGGGAGTTTGACGTTATTTTGGGAATGAATTGGTTGTCTTGTAATCATGCTTTAGTGGACTGTCAAACAAAAGAAGTAGTTGCCGAAGTCAATGGGAAGATGAAGACGGTTATAGTGGGGGAAAGAAAAGTCATACTTAATTGTTTAATATCTGCTGTAACTGCCTTTAATTTAATTAAAAAGAGTGTGAAGCTTATCTAGCTAGTGTACATGATGTTGCGAATGTTAGTCCGGGTGTATCAGATGTTCCAGTTGTGAGGGAATTTCCTAATGTGTTTCCTGAGGAATTACCTAGGTTACCACCTCATCGAGAAGTAGACTTTGAAATAGAAACTATTTCTGGGCCAACACCTATTTCGATTACACCGTACAGAATGGCTCCGTTAGAATTGAAAGAACTAAAGAAGCAGTTAGAAGAGTTTCTAGATAAAGGGTTCTTCCGGCCTGGTATTTCACCTTGGGGAGTACCAGTGTTATTTGTCAAGAAGAAAGATGGGAGTATGAGATTATGTGTTGATTATAGACAGTTGAACTGAATTACAATCAAGAACAAGTATCCTCTGTCACGGATATATGATTTACTTGATCAGTTGAAGGGTGCCACTGTGTTCTCTAAAATCGATTTGAGGTTAGGGTATTGGCAACTGCGGGTTGAAGAAGGGTCAATTCCGAAGACAACTTTCAGGACCAGGTATGGCCATTATGAATTTGTTAGATCTGTGATTCATGCTGAATCTGATTTATCTGAAAATGTATGCGTGGGTGAATGATTTAACTGGAATGATGATATTGCACGTAAAATGAAAAATATATTAAAGTATTACATTTGTTGGATGATGTGTTATTGATGTTTGTAAATAGAAATATGTCTATATATGGTTTTACGTCAATAGCTGCTTACAAGGATGGTGATATGTGGAATTGAGGGGGTGGTGGAAATTGAATATAATATAATGTGAATACCCCTTGATGTTGTTGAATAGCCTATGTGGCAAATGATGAGAAAAGAGCTATGATGCGATATGAAAAAGAGCAGTAATGCGATAGAAAAGAGCTGTAATGTGATATGAAAAGAGCTATGAAGCGAATTGAAGGAGCTATGATGTGAGATGAGATTGATGAGCTGGCTGTCGAAGGGATTCACGTATGTAATGAAAGGTGAAGTTGAGTTGATGGAGAAAAACACTATATCACCTTCTGGTAAGCAGACTAGGAGAATAGGAGTTTAATTGATTGTTTTATTGTGAGTTGGCTATATTGTGTAATAAAGTTAATTATGTTGGAATTAAATTGGTTATATTATATAGATGTTATTTATTTGCATTGTTTGGACTATATTTGACGTACATGTATAGATAATGCTAGTTATTTGCTTATTGAGTTGTAGACTTATCCCTCTGCTAACATTTTTCAGGAGTACATTTTGAGGTGTCTCCTATCGAGGGTTAGGTACAAACCCCGCGTTCAGTCAGGTCGGGCCAGTATGCGGTTCTCTCCTAACTCATTAGTTGAATTATAATACACATTTTGGGATGTATGGAGAGAAAATTAAAAATGTGGATGGTGAACTACTAGAATGGTTTTACTTTGTGATGTTTGTTATGTTCATATATATTATCGTGAGGGTTGCGGTTATATAGGTTTGTGACGTTGTGATTACGTGTGCAATATGATTATGTGCATATTTATACAAATAAACAGAGTTTACTTTAAGTATGATAATTAAGGGAGATATAAGCGTAGTATTAATAGCGGGTGCTACATATGATGTATTTTAAAATGTATAAATTATTTATAGACATTCAGATACGTGGTACCACGACAGCTAGTATATAATATAAATTTAAAATTTATTTTTATGCAATTTGATATTTTTTTTTCATCTATTCAATTATGTGGTAGAGGAGAAATAAAAAAATGTTCAGTTAAAAAAATATTTTTTCCACATCATTGCTTATATGGTAGGATCTTTTTCCCACTTAAACGTTTAGGTAGCAGTTGTTTTTCTTAAAAAAAAAATCAGTTAGCAAAACCCCAAAAAAAAAGCCTCAATTTCTGTCAACATAAGCAAATTTCAGCCACTTTTAAAAATTCAGTGGTTGGAGTCCTACAATTGACAAAAAATAATAATTGTGGGGTACCTATTGCCACACCTATATTTATGATCCTTATTTTGCCTCCCCCCCTAATATACGGGGCAATAAATGCAATTAAGTCCTCTCTCTCACACACACACACACACACATACATATATATATATATATATATATATATATATATATTTGTATAAAGTCCAAAACTAAATTTTATAGAAATGGACTCTGTAATGTGGATTTTTAATAACATATGAATTTTGGGATTATATAATTCGAATATGAAATTCTTCTAAAAAAATTAATATATTTTAACGGATTATTATATATATAATTCAAAAATTAATTATATATTTAGCAGTGCGGTGTGGTTTTTTTAAGTTCTAAATTAAAACCAAATTAATAGTACGGTGCGATTTTAGTCTAAATTTAGAATTGCGGTTTGAAAAATAAATCATGAAAAACTATTCATTTCGGTTTGGTTCAGGTGGTTTCGGATTTTTTTTTATCACCTCTAGATGCTATGGCTCTTGATTTTGGACTTGTACAAGATGTGGGAACAATCTCTGCCACCATTTTAGACACTGTTCTGGCTAGTCACACCAACCTATCCCTAAAGGTAGAATATTTACAAATAGCCACAAAAATAAAAATAAAAATAAAATAAACAAAGATGCCACATTTTCATAAATTAAAAATTTAGGTAAATTCGCATATGCAAAGGCGACTTTATTTTATTTTTTTCTTGATATTAAAAGAATTTACTAAGCTGTTGCTAATTGGCTATAGTTCTATAACAATTTAAAAAATAGGGATGATTATATTTACACCCTTTGATTTATGGCATGTTCACACAAACTACTCATATCTTTTATATAATAACACATAGACTTACTAAAATATTATTATTACTTAAACAAATCACTTCTTTTTTTATGGAAAAATTACACACATACCCGCTAAAAATGTTAGCATCATTACACAAACTACTCTTATTTTTTGGCTGTTAGGGGTAGTTTATGTAATTATACAAAATATAAGAATAATTTGTACAAATAAACTATAGATTAGGGGATGTAAATGTAATTACCCCTAAAAAGATATAAATTGGAGAAGCAGCAACACCGTTATAAATAAGATTTGCAAGAGGAGTGGACCACACTCCATTTCTCTTGCAATCTTTAGCTAACATTAATACTTTCGCTTCTAACATATGCATTCATTGTGTACGATGACTAGTTTTCGTATCGTGATCTGGGCGTTTTGTTCGAACAGATAAATCATCGATCTGAATCATAGCTAGTGGCCATGATAGGAGAAACCGCTGGCAAGCCCTGCGGTTCTCCAATTTATATATATATGTTTAAGAATTAAATTGTTATTGAGGTGCATTTTGCATGGGGTTCTTTTAATATTTTTATTTTTTTAAATTATAGAACTGCATTTACATGTGTGGTTCTGCCTAAAAGGTTTTTTTTTTTTAAAAAAAGCGGTATTTTCATATAATTACACTCCTCTTTCCTAAAGTTTGGTGTAATTACACGTAGACTCCCTGTGGTTTGAAAAATTATATTTAGCACCTCTGAATTTTGTTTCCGGCTAACAAATTAGTCATTCGTTAGTCAACATTTATTAAATTTGCTGATATTAATAGAAAAATTGAATGAAAATTGATATGTACCCTCGATTGACTTATTATTGATTTATTGTAGGTCAAATAAATTTTTTTATGATCAAATTATCCTCATATGTCTTCACGCGTTAATGCATATAAAAGTTATATTTTCACCATTATAAGGGTAGTTTAGGTCCAAAATAATGTTTGACCTACAATAAGTTAGTAATAAGTCAATCGAGGGTATATATTAATTTTCATTCAATTTTTATGTTAATATCAACAAATTTAGTGAATTTTGACTAACGGATGGACTAATTTTAGACAGAAGCAAACTTCAGAGGTGCTAGATGTAATTTTTCAAACCATAGGGGGTCTACGATTAATTACACCAAATTTTAAGGGAAGGGAGTGTAATTATCCCTATTTTTTTTTTTTTTGTGGCTATTCTTAAATTATGTTGAAAAAGATATCCTTGTTGGCTTGGCGTAGAAAGAATGTATTGGATTTTTTGTTGAAAATCTTATTGCATTTTATATAGTTTTGAATAATGATAGGGGATTAATGGAACCACTCATGAAAAGACAAAAATGCCCTCATGGATGGTTAATATTGCAAGGCACACCTGAAGAATCCTAGTCAACTGAGTCGGGTTTGGGTCGCTTTGGACCTATGACCCGATCCGGGTTACACACTCTGTGGGTCCATCGGGTCGGGTCACGAGTGACTCGTGATCTTACCCGCTTCTGTGACCCGACCCATATAACACCATTACTAACCGTTAATCTTCACATCTACGGACCCGAAAGATGCCACATGGAGCCATATGAATGGACCCCTCAAGTAAGCAGGTGGACCCACCCGGGTACTATAAATACTTTATACCTAATTCATTTATGACCCATTAATTACACACCTACACACCTTAGATCGCTTTGAATTGATACTTCCCTACCCGCTCTATCTCGAACACTTTATTGAATTAGGCATCGGAGGGTCTTAGCTGGGGAACCTCCTAGTGAGTCTAACAATCTGCCCTCTTTTTTTTAGGACCACATTACACTGAGAGGAGAATGCGACCCCAGATCATTGGCGTCGTTTGTGGGAATCTGAGAAGATAACTCAAGAATTCAAGATGGAAGGTATCCCTAGAAGATAACCTACTCACGAGGAATCAAGGCTACGGGAAGAACAAGCTCTTGCGAGACGGGAGGGAGACATGGTACATATATCTAGAGAGGAGTTGCAACGAATGATTGATGCAACTGGTAGAAACGCCATAGTCGAATACAAAAGGAGAACACTCACGTCTGCTGCTCGTGAACCTCTAAGGAGATAGTTGTTCAAAGAAAATGAGATAGCGGGGCAGCTAAGAGAGGTGACGAGCAGAGCTGATTGTGAAAAGGAACAAGGACTTGAAAAAGGTCAGGAGATTTCAGATACAAGATCAAGTAAGAGAGGAAGATGGAGGGAGCCAGCAATATCCCGAGCGGAAGTTGAAGATGTGGGCAGGCAGATAGAAAGGTTGGGGTAACAAATAGACAAGCTGAAGAGACGTGGAGAAATGGTGGCGCAAAACAGAAATTCCCCTTTCACAAACAAAATTCTTACGGAGGTGGTAGATGCCAACTTTAGGTTGCCAGACCTACCAAAGTATGCGGGACCAAGGATCTATAGGTGCATGTCTCTGCATTTTAACTGGTAATGAATCTTTATGAACAAATTGACCTATAAATGCAAAATTATTTGTTATTACCTTGGCAGGTAAATTGCAAGAATGGTTCACCAGCTTACCGAGTGGAACCATAGAATCTTATAATCAGTTGACAATAAGGTTGCCGTATACATTACAACAAATCCAATGTTTCATGAGCAGGCAAAACATCTTGAGATTGACTGTCACATAGTTAGAGACAAGTTTAAAAGTGGTTTTGTCATCCCAAGTCATGTTGCAGCCAAGGTTGAAGTTGCAAATATGCTAACTAAGCCTCTAGTGGGACCAACCTTCCTCTATCTGAAATCCAAGTTGAACTTGTTTTCCCTACACTAAAGTTCAACTTGCGGGGGGATGTTAAAACTTGTCAAGTTGCTGCAAAAGTAATTGAAGCCACCAAACATAGCAAGAAGTTGCAACTCCCTTCAGGAGTCATGTTAAGAATAAAACTATTTTAGCTCAGAGTCGTATCTTTGGTGTTAGTAATTTAAATAGTGATTTTGCACTTTAACTATTCAATTGTCTATTAAGTTAGTTTGTAAATATTATACAGTTAATTAGTTAGGGATTGAGGCTAGTTAAACTTTACAATCGTCTTCCTCTGTACTGGTGAATTGTAATCTTATAATCAATTGATTGGAAGATTTTATGGTTCCGCTCGGTAAGCTGGTGAACCATTCTTGCCCTTACCTACCAAGGTAGTAACACATAGTTTTGCATTTATAGAGTCAGTTTGTCCGTAAAGATTCATTACCAGTTCAAATGCAGAGACTTGCTCCTGCGGATCTTTGGTCCCGTCATACTTCGGTAGGTCTGGCAACCTAAAGTTGGCATCTACCACCTCCGTAAGAATTTTGTTTGCTAAAGGGAAATTTATGTTTTGTGCCACCATGTCTCCATGTCTCTTTAGCTCGTCTATTTGCTGCCCGAACCTTTATATCTGCCTGCCCACATCTTACACTTTCACTCGGGATATTGTTGGCTCCCTCCGTCTTCCTCTCTTACTTGATCCTGTATCTAAAATCTCCTGACTTTTTTCAGGTCTTTGTTCTTTTTCACGATCAGCTCTATTTGTCACCTCTCTTAGCTCCCCCGCTACCTCCTTTTCTTTAAACAATTGTCTCCTTATAGGTTCACGAGCAGCAGGCGTGAGTGTTCTCCTTTCATATTCGACTATGGCGTTTCTACAACCTGCATCGATCATTCGTTGCAGCTCCTCTCTAGATATATGTACCATGTCTCCCTCCCGTCTTGCAGGAGCGTGTTCTTCCTATGGTCTTGATTCCTCGTGAGTCGGTTCTCTTCTAAGGGTACCTTCCATATCGAATTCTTGAGTTCTTTTCTCAGATTCCTATAGACGGCGCCAATGATTCGGGGTCGTACTCTCCTCGCGTCCTCTGTGTAATGTGGTCCTGAGAAAAGAGCGCAAATCGTTAGGCTTACTGGGAGGTTTCCCAGCCAAGGCCCCGATGCCTAAGTCAGTAAAGTGTTCGAGATAGAGTGGATAGGGAAGTATCAATTGAAAGCGATCAAAAGTGTGTAGGTGTGTAATTAATGTGTCATAAATAAATTAGGCATGAAGTATTTATAGCACTCGGGTGAGTCCACTTGCTTGCTTGAGGTGTCCATTCATATGGCTCCACGTGGTATCATCCGGGCCCGTAGGTGTGAAGATTAATGGTGGTTATATGGGTCGGGCTATAGAAGCGGGTTGAATCATGGAGCACCCGCGACCCGACCCGATGGACCCACAGAGTGTGTACCCGGGTCACGGGTTCGGAGCGACCCGATTGACTTGGATTCTTTAGGTGTGCCTTGCAATATTAACCATCCATGAGGGCATTTTTGACTTTTCATGAGTGGTTCCATTAATCCCCTATCATTACTCCCCCAATTCTTATTAGTGTGATGAATGGACACTAATAAGAATTCGAATAGTCGCTCATCCGTAGCCGTTGGATCTGTTAGTCCTTTCCTCATCCTCTCATCCGTTTTGGGGCGTTACCTATATATATGTGAGCCATTTGACTTGTTCCTCACTTTCTTCCCGTGAGCCGCTTCTGAAATCGCGACCTATCTATCCAATTCTCAAGTACCCTCTTCTTTTTTGTTATTGCATTACGTCCGTCGATTCTAGTTCGAGTTTGGGGTCTAGCTCTGATTCTAATTCTTCGGGGTCATCCGCGACCTTGCCCCAACACCTTGGTAAAATAAGTCCGTCAACTGAACCTAAGGTAGAAACCCATTTAGAGATCACCGACCCTGAAGAAAATACCCTTGAATAGTATGAAATCATGATGTCTAGGGATCCTTAGGCTAGGATCGTTTGTACATTGTCCATTTCTTCCCAATTCATTCGAGAAAAATATTACATTCCCCGGGACTATGACATTCTTCTTCCTCGATCATTCGATATGATGCATCTCCCCTCGAAGGATACTGTCTTTTGTCTATTGCACATCTAGATGTCAGACTTCGTTTTCCCCTCGCTCGATCTGTATCTAAGATATTAAGTCGTCTAGAAATTTGTCCCATGCAACTGGCCCCAAATGTCATTCGCCATATACTTCTATTCATCTTAGTTATGCGTGTTCGTCATCTTGAACCCAACTTTGACACCTTCTGGTCGCTGTATAAATTCATGACCTCCACAAAGACCAACGATCGAGGCTTCTTTTATCTCACCGTGAAACCCCATTGTAGATACTTAGATAAAGTTAAATCTAACAAGGTCCTTGCAAGGATAAACTTTCTTTGCCCTCCATCTAATCAACATTGGTCTTTTCCCTGTGATTGACGTACCTCCAAGCCCGAACCTCAAACCGAAAGAGGGGGGCTGGATGATGATGTACTCAATAACCTTACCTGTCACTGGTACAAGGCTAACTTGCTCTTGACTGAGAGTGTCCTGAAGTTGGCCAACCTCTCTCCAGCACCCCTCCAAGTTCGGGGTTCATTAGGTGATGGACTTTAATCGCACCTGCTTAATTTTATGTTTTCTTTCATCTGTAATACTCATGTAATACTCTTTTGCAGGCCATATTATAATAAATGCTTGAATCGCTAATAGCAATCGTGCCAAAAAGGACACCCTAACTGCCATAGGAGTAGGCTCTTCTCATCCATCTGCGTCAAATAAACATGTGATTGGTGTATAAAAATTATATAATTTATTTATTAAAAAAGTAATTTTATACACGGGCCATTTGTACATAGCCTTAATGGATTGGGGTAATTGAGGCTCCACCCAGATTTAAGGTGCACAGTGGGTCGGGCCGACTCAGGACCGTTACGGACCAGCCCGAAAAGCCCGGCCTAGGACCAACCCACTACTTTTCATGACCGGTCCTGGGGTGGTCCTGGGCCTTTAAATGGTGCCCAATTGGGTCCATTTATAAACCTAGGCCTAGCCCGTGAACCAGCTCGGTTGAGGCCCGGACCAGGACCAGACCAAGCCCAAATCAAGCCCAAATGTGCTTATTTTATTTTTATTTTTTTATAAAATAAAAATTTTCTTTTGAACAATTACATAAATTATATAGTAGTATTGTAAAATAAAATAAACAATAAATTAAAACACACAAAAAATCATAACTATAAGAAATAATAGTTAAGATTACATAATGAACTTAAAAGATAATAAATTCAAAAATAATTTATAATAAACTTTGAAGAAAATAAATAAAAGATATTAATTAATTAAAGTACTAAAAATTTAGAAATTGAACAATAATGATAATAATTCTTAGAGTTTCAAAAGTAAAACAAAGCTATTAGAATAGTTAGTTTAGGAAAATAAAATAAAATTTATATGTCATGCATTATTATTATATAAAAAATTGGCCCAGCAAACCCAGCTCAGGCCCGGCTCAGGACCAGGTGGTCCTGGGCCGCTGGGCTAAGCTGGTCCTAGGTTTCAGTACTTGGGACCGGCCCAGGACCAGCCCAATCCCAAGTGGGCTTGGGTCAACCCAGCTCATTTTTTTATTGGTTCAATTCGGTCCTGAGCCGGGCTAGCCCAGCTCGGCCCACTGCGCATCTTGAACCCAGATTTTGGAATTGTGTGACAGCCCCTCGAACATCATTTTTAACTAATTAAAAGAGCATATTTGATGTGCATGCGTAATTTTAACCTATTATTGGTCTTATTTATTTATATTAGTCATTTTTGTGTGCGTATAATGAATAATTTGTTATGCTTTAAAATATATTATAAATAAGCAAAAAAATACATAAAATATATTAATTAGATAGTTAAGGTAATGTAAAACGTAAAAGGTTGAATAAATTAGTTATCTTATCAGTTAAATTGTATTCTTGGCATCACAAAAAAGGGTGTACAACTCACATGCACAAGGTTTGGTTAAATTAAATAAACCTTATGATTGGCATTGTTCGACTAAATTTGATATAGGTAAAACATTTTCCTCTGATGTGTAGTATGTGAACTTGATATGATGTACTCAAAATATTAAAACAAGGGATAAAATTTGTTTTTTTTTTTTCGAAGTTTTGTTATTAATGTCATTTTCATACTTGAGTAAACTCAATTAGTATTTAACTTCATTATTAATATCATATTAATACCTAATTAATATTTTTTCTATTATCTTTTCAGTAATGACCATTTTATTTAAAATGAAAAATAATAAACATATTTAAAAAATGTGCATAAATATCAATTAATATTTTTTATTTTTATTCTTATTTTAGCCCTTCTACTCTTATTTTCATATTGGTTATTAAAATAGTTTTATTTTTTATTGATATTTTTACTACATTTTTTTAATATTTTTTTTCAAAATTTTTATTAAATAACTTATATAATAGTCAACTTATTCCACTCCAGGAATAGATTTAAAGTAGTAATCTTAGATATAGGATATATGTATTTTTATTCATGCACATGCATTTGTTTGCTTTTAATCAAGATACTAAGATCTGATTGCAAAAACTTGCATTTAAATCAAGAGCTTAAATTTTATATTATAATTTTTTAAAATTAAAATAAAATTGAATTTTTTTCAAGGTTGCAATATGTTTTTTTTTTATGTTAGTTTAATTAAAATTGATTACTAAATAATGAGTTAATAAATATTTATAAATAAAGTTAGTGAAAAATAACCCAAAAAAATATATTAGCAAGTATAATAATCAAAATAAAACTTGAAAGTCAAATAGTTTAAATAAATAAAAAATATATTGATTGAAATTTATGCAAAAATATATTAATTACTTTTATGTTAGTATCCAAGGGTAAAATGATTATTACATAAAATTATAACATAAAAAATATATAAAAAAACATCAATGGAGTACCTAAATGATGTTAACTGTGAAATTCGGGTATCGAAATAAATATTACTCTTGTTTTAAAAAAAAGAAATAAATTTTACTCTTAAAACAATTCATTCTTAATGTACAGTTTTACTAATAGGTATTGAAAATATTTCTCTTACCAAAGATGTAATCATAATATTTATTTTAAAAAGTTGCGTTGTTCTATCAATATATTACTTCACTCAACCTGCATCGTTCCTCATAAACAAGTCTCAAATTTGAGTAACAACTAGGGGGTGACTTGCCCATGATTTTAGAGGTCATGGGTTCGAACCCTACTAGGTGCATGGTATGTTGTTTGTTGTATAGTAAGACTTGGTCTACTGCATAGTCGAAGTTGTTGTCTATTGTAATAGTAGGTGTTATTGAGCAGGATATGGTTATTGTAATAGTCTTTGTTACATGTTGAAGTCGACACGAATGATTGTACTTGTACTCGATTTATTTCATTAATAAAAATTCATCGCTCTTACCTCAAAAAAACCTTATGAGCGACCTATATTTCTTACACTTTATACACAAAACATTGAATATTGTATGAATTTAAAGGACATCGCATCCTAAAAATTCAAGGGGCCGTTTCTGGACCACTTTGCCCTTCCTCGGACGACCATTTTAGCTGATAAAGGGGTATGCTACGTTAGTTTTCTTGGTTGAAGTTGTGATTGCAGAGCGATCCAATGATGTATTTTCATGATGCAAAGTGTAAATTGCCCGAACTAGGTAAGTTTTAGAAAGGTAAATTACATTGACACCTCTTTAAATTATATTAAATTAGGGTAAATTGCAATCTATCTATTTGTATTATGAAAAGTAGCAAACAACCCCTTTATAAAAAATAAAATAGCAATTCATTCCCTTATGTTTTTCAAATTTACCTCCATGTGTTGTTAAATTTGAAGTAAGGAGATAGATTGCTTCATTTTTTAAACCACAAGAGGGTAAATTGCTATTTATTTTTTATAAGGGTAATTTGCCTATTTTCAATATCACAAGAGGGTAAATTGCTATACACCCTATCAATTATACAAACATCTCCCGTCCATTATAAAATTACAAGTACATCTATTAAGATTGTATTTATAATTATATATATATATATATATATATATTCCTATTCAATAATGAAATTTTACACAAACAACGCGTAGGATATGATTTGCCCAAATTAAAATAAACCTATAAACAAAAACATATATATATATATATATATATTCAATGTCTTGTATAATATATTATAAAAAAAATAACACATGTATAGAGTGCACAATGGTTTTTTAGAACAGTTTGGGCCTTTCCGTATATGAATCCACGAACAAAACATTGAAAAAAAATGGAACTGGGAAAAGAAGAAAGTGAAGAATGAGAGAGCGAACAGCCAACCCATTACCCACTCTTTATGGCAATGCTGCTGACTTTGATGGATAGCGTAGACTTCACCACAATTGCCTAATTATTTAATTCAGACTGCTGCCCATTCTGTCGACGTCACAAACCGTTGGATTCATCCTCCAAGGATCTGACGGCTTGACACGAAAGAAAAATCCTGCTGCAAAAGTGGGGGAAGGACCCCCGTCAACGGGGCCAATTGTTTTATGTTGATTAATATTTTTATAGAGAGCTCAAAGATCAGTTGTGTTCAGACGACCAAATTTGAGAGAGAGAGAGAGAGAGAGAGAGAGAGAAGAAAGAACAGAGTCAATTTTGGTAACCAATAGCTTGTTTGTTCCTGTTCTCTTCACCAGCTCCCTCCCACAGATTGAACACCCGGCTATTAAATCTTGCAATTCGTAGTTCAAGATTTGTCGATTTCTGACGTTGGTTTGATGCTTCTGCTTCACTTTCTCTGTTCTTTGACGCCGTGCTTCACATTTGGGCTTGCTTTTTTACAAGAATCTGGGTTTATACAGGTTTTTTCATCTCGTTCTGTAGCCTGCTATAGTCTTTTGAATTTGAAATTTCGGCATTGAACCGAAGCTGTTCTTGGAAGAATCAAGGATTTTCAATCTTCTGTCTTTGTTGTTGAGATTCACTGATTTTGTAGTTCTAAGGTGTTTGGATTGGAAGTTTTAAATTTTGAGCTGGTAACCTTGTTTCTTGTCTTCCAATTTAAAAGCTTATCCGGGTTGTTCAAGAATTCTCTTTTTTCATATATTTTTGAAAAAAAAAAAAAACAGGAAAGAAAAGTGTTGTTCTCAAATGTCTTGGTTTCTCTTTTTATACTTTTTTTTGTGATTCCTCTGTTTTGATTGGCTTCCTACTCTTTTCTGGGTTCGTTTCATTTGAGTCATGGGAGTTCAGAAAGATAGGGTGAGGTTTAACGTTGGTGGCCGAATCTTTGAGACCACTGCGACGACTCTTGCAATTGCTGGTCGTGATTCCCTGTTCGGGGCTATGTTTGATGAGAATTGGGATCTTCAACCCAATGTGACGAGCACCGAGCACTTCATTGACCGAAACCCTGATTGCTTTGCTGTCCTTCTTGATCTCCTTAGGACAGGAGAGCTTTACATTCGTTCAAACATTCCCGAAAAATTACTATACAGGGAGGCCCTGTTTTATGGCCTCTTGGACCATGTCAGGGCTGCTAGGTGGGGACCATTTGATGGTAACAGGCTGCATTTGGCACGGTCGATAATGGGTCGGGCTCCTGGTGATGGAACTGCTATCCGGGCAGGGCCGGATGGGGGCTGCTGCGTGGCTCACGGCAGTATGGTTCATGTGTATGATTGGATGCTGGAGGAGCACCCTCCAATAAGTCTTGATTACCAGAGGGTGAATGATGCAATTTGGATCGATTCAGAAAGCGTTGTGATCAGTGCTTGTGAGAGGTTGGGGCGGGACGATGGGGGGATGGGGTTGTTCAGCGCGTCAACGGGAGAACTAAGGTATAAATTTCATGTCACACATGATAACCAGGTAAAGAGTTACACGGGTGGTGCATTGAGCTTTAATTCAGATTACAAGCTGTTCTCCAGCTGTAAAGGTAGGAGCAATGAATATGGGATCGGCGTCTGGGACCAAGTAACTGGAAAGCAGATAGATTTTTTCTACGAACCACCTGGATGGTCACTTGGTGATGCAGACAAGTTGCAGTGGTTACATGGTACCAACTGTCTGCTGGTGGCTACTTTGTTTCCAAGGAAGGATAATTGTTACATCAGTCTGTTGGATTTTAGAGACAAGAACATGGTTTGGTCTTGGTCTGATGTAGGGGCTCCTACAACAGACGAGCGACGGGTCAGGGACGCAATAGCTATGGAGGAGACCAACTCTATATGTGTTGTGAATGAGTATGAGGATTTGGGATTCATGGACTTGAGGAGTTCTGCTGGGATAGTCAGGTGGAGCTCAAGAAGTCGGCTGATGAAAGGCAACATGCCCGACGAGCCATGCTATCCTAAACTGGCATTGCACGAAGGGCAGCTCTTTTCATCAATGAACGACAGTATTTCAGTTTTCTGTGGTCCGGATTGGGTACTGACATCGAGGCTACGAAACAGTCACGGTGGTTCCATATGTGATTTTTCGATAGGGGGCGACAGGCTTTTCGCCCTACACAGTGAAGAAAATGTGTTTGATATATGGGAGACTCGTCCCCCACCGATTGTATGATTTGTTATAGAGGAAAGATGAATTGTTATATACAGATATGCCCTAACGACAGAACAAAAAACCGATTGCTCAACAACGTTACAACCCGAAATTTGTGGATGCTTCGACGTCTAAGAGCATCCTCTAATACTAATTGCATTCATCACTCTGTTGGTCTTCTTTTGAACCAAATCCTCAATGGCAATCATCTTTTTACACCTTTTACTTTTCTGAAAAAAAATGATTCTTATCCTTGTAATACTTTGGACATTGCATTGTAACTTAACTCCTTTCTGTGAGATTCCTCTGAGACAAGCAGATAACAAGATGCTTTGTGCATGTGAGTTGTTAGAGCCTGCTAAGCTGGCCAAGGTTTGGTGAGCTTTGGCCTTCACTTTTTACTTGTTCTTCTAGGAGTGTTTAGGATGCTGGATAGACGCGGAAAAATAAATTGTCTAGGGAGAATGGATTGATTACTGAAAATTCTTCTGTCCAAACAAATGCTTAATTCACTTTCGACCGTTTATTGAAAATGAGCAAATTATTTCTCTATAAATAAAAAAAATTAACAATTTATCCCCTTTGTTTTCTTCAAGGGTAAATTGCATAACACCTCCCTGTGTTTTAGGAAAATAGTGCAAAATCCCCTGTTTATGTTTATAGACAAAAAAACCTCTGTGTTATTTAAAAAGCAGCAAAATACCCCATCTCCATTAGAAATTAACGGAGAGTGGACTTCTTTTTAATACTTTTTTATATTATTTTATGTTTACAAATGTCTATTTTACCCCTTTGTTTGATATATAAGAGAAAATCACTATTTTAGTTTAAATATATTTTAATAAATTATATACTGGTAATTGGTGGCACGCATTATTTGTGTACAATTTTTATAAGTACTATTTAAAATAAAATATTTAAAAAAATTATTATTAAATAAAATATATACTAAATAATGCGTTAATATTAAATTTGTATAAAAAAAAGTAACAAAAAGAAAGATAAATAAAAATTATAAAAAATAATAATAACTATGAAAAGAAAATGGGGGAGTGGGGAGTTAGATGAAAGTAAAAAAATAAATTAAATAAAAAAACAGACAAAAAAGGAGAGACACCAAATATGTGCTCTCCCTTAATATAAAGATATAGATTATTAATTAATTTTATTTATTATTTTTATATTTAATAAATTTTATTTACTTATAAAAGATATTAACTAAATATTAAAATACCTAAAATATATAAATGTTAATTTAAAATTTAAAATTAACGAATTACAACACAAAATTTAATATACTTGATGCGTGCAAAAACCGCACGGGTCCAATGGATTTGGACAATTGTTCAAGGCTTGGGCTGAAGTGAACGCAAATTTTGAAGGAGGGGCCTGCAAAAAAGGAGTTAGCACTCTGACGCCCAAGTTAGTATGGATTTGAGATGAATTAAAGTGAAAGAGTAAGTGAATGTGATAGAAAATCGTGATATAGTATATAAGATTGATGAAAAGTGTAAGAATACTTTATAATATGCTTAGATGAGCTTAAGATATAATTTAGAGAGTGAGAGGGGCGTGAGAGAGGTGTGAAGGATGTCTTTTTCAGAGTACCGGGTGTGTGAGGAAAGATGTCATTCGTGTGGAAGACCAAGACTGTATTTATAGAGGGAGTGCCCTTGTCTGCTGGGGGTTTATCCTCCTTTCGAGATTCTTGAGGAAGTTGGTTGGGATAGTTAGGATAAGGGATAAGTCGTCCTTATCTATAGCTAGGAGTATGATTCTTTAGTCTAGGGAGGTCCCTCGCTCGCAAGAAGCCCTAACTGCCAACGAGTCCTAGTTGCCAATGAGTCATTCCTTACTTGTTTTGTCATTCTAGGGCTGATGTGGTCCGATGTGGCTGCTGACACCTGGGTTGATGAGGTGTCACGTGGGAGAGTGGGCTGCCATGTGTGTTGGTCTCTTTGTGCCAATTTATTTTCATGCACATCAATACTAAAATTAACTTTTCAAGTTTAAATATAAAGTAAAAATCAATTATAACAAATATATTAATAACAAAATTAAATTATTATTTAAGTTAAATATATTTTAGTAAATTATAAAAAGTATATAAGCTATTTTAATTACAATTACCATATTGAAAAATAAAAAATTAATAGTTCTTTTATTATTTTAAAATTGAAATAATAAATTATTTTTACTTCAATTTTCAAAAAATAAAATTTTCAAATTCAATTTTTTTATATGTATATTAATATTACAAAATTTATATAAAATTTAAAAGAAAAAAAGAAAGAAAAATGTATCATTTCCCAAAACTTCCGACCACCACCACTGCCTTCCCTACTGCCTCGCCATAGATCTGGGTGACGGCGAGGTCGCCCACCTCCGTCGCCCAATTTATTGGCAGGGGCAACGACGAGGTCGTGCACCTTTGTAGCCTAGATCGAGTGCGAAGGCGAGGTAGGCGACCTCGTCATTGCCCGATTTACTGGCAGGGGCGACGGGATTGAGCGACCTTGCCATCACCCAGAGACAAGGTAGCGATGCTGGTTGCTGCCCAGCCGCCTCATATATATATATATATATATATATATATATATAAATATACTGTATATTATATATAGCTATATGTAATAAGATAATATATATTTAAAATACTATAAAATTTGGATTGTTCATTCTTATCTAATAAAGATCAATGGCTATAATCACAAGGGCATAACGGTCAACTCCTTAAAAAATTTAACGCCTTTAATCCTAATTAACGGTGGGGGAGAGTGTGCATTATTTTAGAAAATACAGGGATTTTTTTGCCTATAAAATTAACACATGGGGTTTTGAGCTAAAAATTAAAAATACATGGAGGTTTTATGCTATTTACCCTACTTTAAAAAATACAGGAGATAAATTATTATATTTAAAAATACACGGGCATAGATTCCTATTTATTTTTCATATGGGTAACTTGTTCATTTGCAATATCACGGGTGGTTGCTTGCGTTTTTTTCGTTGGGAATAAATAAGATAAGCAATAATAAAATTGGAAGTGTTTGTTAACAAAATTAACAAAAAAAAATTGAAGTTGTAGAATGTTTTGAAAAATATCTTAATACTTGCAATTTTACGTGTAGTATCTCGCAGAAATTAATGGAACTACTTATAATATTTGGATTAAATCAACTTAATTAAGTAGTTCAAAAGTAAAATTTGAAAAATAAAAATCCTGTTTTCAACAAAGCTCATATGTGTTTATTTTTAGATATTTTAAACACTCTCTGGCTTTATAAATGCTTTTGTATTCCAAAATCATATTTAAATCTCTACTTTATTTAATATATACTTGCTACATTTGTTAAATTACATAATTTATTTTATTTTATTTTTCAAAAAATACTCTTATATAAAAAAAATACAAATAAAAAATTCGATGAGCAGCTCTTACTTTTTAGGCACTGCAGCTGAGGAAATTAAGCTGACATCCTTTTATTAAAGTTTAACATATTATAAGCTGCATTCCGATTTTAATTAAAGTTGTAGGCCCCAACCCACTCAAATAAAATTTTTGTGTTGCAAATATTATTTAATTTTCTACACCATTTATCATACACACTATGTGTATACAAATTACATTATATATTTTATTGGGTATATATAAAACAACCTCCTTTAAATTTGGCATAATTCTAAATACCCCCTTATTGTTTGAAAAATTGTAAATACCCTCTGACATTTGACGAATTTATATAATCCTTCAATAGATATATGAAATTGTCGATTTTGCCCTTACTGTATTTGTAATTTTTTTTTTAAAATTTAAAAACTTATAAAAAAATCAAACGGGGTGGATGAATTTTTTTTAAAAATTATAAAAAAAAAAAATATCAACTTAGTCTGGTATGTACAACCCAAGGAATTTGGCCCATTGCATATTTTAAAGGAGTCCTTAGCCGCAAGAGGAGGTCCTAGGCTTCCCCCTACCAACCCAGCCGCATACGTGGAGAAGAAGGCCCAACCTACCCACTAGCTCGACCCAAAGGCAAGGCCCAATCACTGTTGGCCTAATACAAGATTGCCCACATAAGCTGCCACCTAAAACTACTTGTCCTACCTGGAAGACATGGGGCCAGACAAATCCTCTCAACATTTCAGACTCCTAGTGCCCCAAATAACCCATGAAGACAAGGACTCCTTCTCCCAGCAGGAGCCTACAAACATATCTACAAGGATAAGATAACGTCAGTACCTGACCTCAACCACTTTTATTCGTTCACCCCCATAACTCGGGGAACGTGCAGACCCCACACAAAAGGGGACACTCCTTCTATATAAGCAGGTTTTGTTCCCGAGTAGGGGGACATTCTCATCTCTCTCAAATTCTCTACTATTATAGTCAATATTTTGCGTTCTCTTGGCACTCTGAACACGATACATATCACGGATTTAAGTATCCTATCACGATTCTTTACTTCAATTTTATTTCTCGTAATTATTTTCTCTTTAAACCAATACTAACTTGAGCGTTGGAGTGCTAATCCATTGTTTTGCAGGTCTCATCTCTTAAAGCTCTCTCTTTCGTGGCCTAGGCTCGGATCGTCAGTCCAAGGCCGTTGGACCCGTGCTACTTTCGCACGCATCATAGTCCGTAAAAAAATAATTAAAATTAAAATTTTTAATCAACAATGGCATTTTGGTCAGTTCACTACAAAAAATGGATGAAAATCTAACGAATTGGGCTAATTGTTAGACGACAGTTAAAATCAAGAGGGTATTGGTAATTTTTCAAATAACGAGGGAACATTTGTAATTATGCCAAACTTTAGAAGAGATCGTTGTAATTTACTCTATTTTATTTTAAAAAAAAGTTTGTACACATAATATGTGTATATTAAATAGAGTAAAATATAAAAATTTTGCAATAAAAAATTCAATCCGCACGCCACAGGATACTGAATTTGTACTTTGACTTTGGTAGGCAATTAGCGTGAAAATAGGAAATAAATAAGGACACATCTCTAATATAATTTAATACCTCAACAACGCGTTTAAATTATTGTCAACCCCTTCTACTATCATAATAGTTCATGTTTTTGTTCTAAACAACCAAATTTAATGGTAGGTATAGCTCAAAATTGAGATTCTATGATATTAGGGTTATTGGTTTGAATTTCTCAAGTGTATGAGATGTTATCTGCTATATAGTAGGAGTTGATCTACTTGTAATCTATTTATTTTAATTAATAATAGTTCATCGCTTTTACTTAAAAAACAAAATCTAATATGCGGATTAACATTTTTCCCTAAAAGAAGTTTTTAAATTTATACTTATAGATCCTCCGAAAATTTTGATTTATATTTGACCCCCTTTTATTAGAGTCTGGACGAAAAATACTGATGTAAGCAAAAAGAATTATATAAATTTTGAACTTTTTCTCTCATATAACATTCTCATGTAATAGTTTTGTATTTATAAATGAATAAATTTTACTTATACTAGCATTATAGCACGGTGTCCCCATGTGCATATAATAAATAATTATTTATGTTTTAAATATATTATAAATAAGAATAAGTTATATAAAGCAACACATTATATTTAAAATAAATTAAAATTAATTTAGAGATATTGTCTACACAAAAAATTAGTGTGGGTAAAATTTTCATATTAATATCTGTATAGATAGTATACACAAATCATAGAGATGAGATTAAGAATTCAAATAGGGATGGTTGAAAATACATATGGACATTATTGGTGATTTGAAAAATTGGTGTCGATGTAAGTAACCGTCATTTATGAGTGCGGGGTTGCTTTTTTATAACCAACACACGCGGTCCCCACGCACATGAATTTTAGGTGTAAATGAAAAAAATATAATATTTTTTCTAATTATAAACAAATGTACCATTTAATCAAAATGATATAAAATTACACATTTCTTCTTTTAGCACCATAATTTATAATTAATTATTATTAATATGTTTAAATTACACACATGCTATGCGTGAACCAATAAATATATGATTCACGAATACATAAATATAATATTTATAAAAGCACAATTATAAATGTTGTTAACAAAATTATACAACATTTTTCCTTTTGCCTACATTGAAGAAAAATTAAATTATATAAGCATTATAATATTATAAGTTTGTATACTATAATCGAACTTATGCAATAATAGAATTATACATTTCTAATTTGATTATGCATACTCATATATATTTTTTTTTCTAACTCATTCATTGAACTAATATATAATGGCTTGATTTTAAAAGATTATTCCAAATTACAAATACAATTAGTATCTAAAAATATCACATAACAACTGAAATATAAGATTTTGATTAATAACTTATAATATCAAAAACTTTAAATAACTAAATAAAAGATTCAATTATCTAAGAAATATAAATATATATAAATAAACAACTAAAATCAAATCCAGATATTTTCAAATGTAAAAGTATAAAATCAAAGGAAAATAATGTACATACACATCGCTGCAATAGAAATGTAACAATGTAAGAAAACCAAACTGCATTTTATACAATGAAAAAGCATAGAAGAACATGTACAGAATCTTGCAGTATTCAAATATCAAAAGAATTGAAGAATATTTTAATTTTAATTTTAATGTGGAACTCAAAATTATGTTCTTCTTCTTCAGTATTGTAAAAAAAAAAAAAGGACAAAAAAATGGAAGAAAGAAGTAAACATTGTGAACACCAATATCATCAAGTTCTCAATTACTTACTTTGAATTTAAAAATTATCCAAAATGGGCGGGTAATAGTTAGACTTAAACCTCGTGACTGATAATTAAAGAATACTACCCAAATCCTATAAATTGAATGAAGGAGACAATCCCGATGCTGGGTTTTTAATGGCTGAATAAAGTAGTTAAATTTTAGTTTTGGTTATGCAAAGAGAGAGAGAAAAGGGGGAGGAATGGTGAGAAACGTGAGTGGGGTTTTGGGGTATAGGGGGTATTTTTTATAGTTTAAAAAATTGGTGTAATGGTATAAAAACTTCCATTGTGAGTGAGGTTTACATCACTACTATTATTCTTCATAAGTATAAAATTATTACATGAAAACGATAAATGAGGGAAAAAATTAAAATTTATGCAATATTGTTTGTCAACGCCAATATTTCTCATGTAAATCCTAACAAAAATTAAAGGAGTCACGTGTAAATAGTGATTTTCTGGAGAGGTATAAGTGTAATTTTAAAATTTTTTAGGAGAAATTATAATTTTACATTTTTAATGGGGTCTAAGTATAATTAGTCTAAAACTCGAATTGGCACAAATCCTTAAAAAGAAGAATAAAAATAAAAATATATTTCTATATTTTTTAAAATATAGGAAGTAAATTACTATTTATTATGAATATATGCATATATGAACGCATACACACTTTGGCATTCCATTATAATGCCTAATACCCCTTTGTATCCCCCATGATGTATTGTAATTATAATTGTCATTAGTGTAGTTTGTAACAATAATTTTGGTGGTCTATAAATACCACCATGTAATTCATTTGTAAAATGAGCTTTTGGAAGAATAAGAAAGTGATTTGGTGGAGAATACATATATTATTTTTCTTTATATTCTATTAGAGTGATAGACTAATAAACTTAGAATTTCTCTAAGTTTATAACACTATTTCTTTTTTTTTAATTCTAAGATAATTTCCTTCATTTACAATAATTTACTCAGTTACGCTCGATCAAGTTAGAATGTTAAGTCTTCTACGTTTTTATTCTTTATTTGTTTAACTCTACATTATCATAATTACTTTTATTCCTTATTATTTAATAATATGAATAATCATATTCTATATATCTCAATGTCTCCTGAAGTAGACATATATATGAATAAAAGTTCTATTATATTTGATATTGCCTCCAGAAGTAGGCTTATAATTCTTGATTTCATCCCCTAAAGTGGATATGTTCTATATAATTTCATTGCTTCCTGAAGTAAGTAATGAATTTAAAATCACCTCCAGTAGTAGGTGAAATATTTTATACCAATTATTTGCAATATTATCCCGGAAGTGATGATAATATAATATTTGATTTTCTCACCACCTGAAGTTCTAAGATAACGACTTGATCAAGAAGCCCGAAGCTTCTTCGTTTATCTGGGATAACTTTTGATTTGATGTCATAGTATAGATATTGTGAATAAAATATGATTAACTTGATGTTAATTTAATTAATTTACTTTACCTACATAGTTTTCTTGCATATGTCTATGTATGTGTTTTGCATATTTTGCTAGTATATTTATATGCAATAAATTTAATTATTAACAAAATAATTTTGACAGGAATACCATTTAATTGTCATTCGTAATTATAAGAGTTATGCGAAACTTAAATATATTTTTGATTCCATGAATGCATGTTGTAATAATTCAATTTAATTACATGGTAACTTATATGTTCCTTATTGTTAGTGATATTTTTATATAATTTTTACTTTATATTTATGTGTAAAATATTTGATTTTATTAACATGTATATGTTAAATGTTATACTAAAAGTGCATATTAATTTTGTAGCTTAATGGCCAATCTTATGAAATTGGATTTCATTGCTCTTGATGTTTTTGGAATAAACTATCTGTCATTGGTCCTTGATGCGGAACTGCATTTGGCAAGTAGCAAATTGGAGCAATAAAAAAAAAATACTACTGCTTTTGAGCAAGACTATGCTAAAAAAGCTATGATTTTGTTTCGTCATCATCTCTATGAGAGACTGAGGTCTCAATATTTAACAGTTAAAAATCCTTTTCAACTATTGAAGAGTTTAAAGGATCAGTTTGACCATCAAAGACTGTCATATTACGTGCAAGATATGAGTTGATACAACTACGATGGCAAAATTTCAGACAATCACTTAATATAATTCTGAGATGTTTTGAATTGTAACAAAATTGAAAATATGTGGAGATGGCGTGACATATGAACAAATGTTAGAAAAATAATGTTTACTTTAGTTTGTTTGGATATTTTTTTTCAATATTTTAATGCAATTATGGTTTTATAAATGAAGTTTTTCTTTTACTCATTCTATGTCTATCTTATTTATATAGAATGGATCAAGCCATTACAAATCTCAATGACAAGGATTATTGCCTTGTTGATAGTGCCACTACGCATACAATTCTGAGAAACAAGAAAGTTTTCTCAAACTTGTTAATGACAAGAACCAATGTGAGTACTATTTCAGGAGTTAGTAATCTTATTGAAGGCTCCGGAAGAGCTACTATCTGTTACTTGAAGGAACAAGATTATACATAAATGATGCCTTATATTCTAGTAAATCACAAAGAAACTTATTGAGTTTTAAAGATATTCGACAAAATGGTTTTCATATTGAAACCATGAATAAAGACGTTATGAATACCTACACCTTACAACATATAAAACCGGCCAGAAGCCAGTTTTAGAAAGAATGCGAGCATACACTCCTGGTTTATATGGCACATTGATAAGCTCCATTGAAATACATAGTATCACTAACCCGAAGTTAGTTGATCAAAGTACTTTTACTTTGTGGCATCATAGACTTGGCCACCCAAGTAAAACAATGATGTATAGGATCATTAAAAATTCAAATGGATACCCACTAAAGGACCCGAAATTCCTTGTTAAAGGTGATTTTATATGCTCGGCTTGTTCTCTTGAAAAACTAATTACAAAGCCGTCTATGACAAAAGTGAATTTAGAATCTCCCATATTTTTTAAACGAATTCAAGGAGACATATGCGGGCTAATAACACTGTCATGTGGACCATTTAAATACTTCATGGTGTTGATTGATGCATCAACACGTTGGTCACATGTAAGCTTGTTGTCAACACGAAATGTTGCTTTTGCAAGACTTTTAGCTCAAATTATTAAATTGAGAGTTCATTTTCTTGATTATCCTATTAAATAGATAAGGTTAGATAATGCGGGAGAATTTATTTCTAAATTGTTCAATGATTATTGCCAATCAACTGGAATAGTTGTGGAGCATCCAGTTGCTCATGTACATACTCAAAACGGCCTGACAGAGTTGTTAATTAAGCGATTACAATTAATAGCTAGACCCGTATTGATGAGGTCAAAATTGCCTTCATTGGCATGGGGGCATGCAATTTTGCATGCAGCATCTCTAATTCATTTTAGGCCTACCATTTACTATAAATTTTCCCCATTACAATTGGTCTCCAACAGAGAACCAAATATTTCTCATTTAAAGGTGTTTGGTTATGCTGTGTATGTCCCGATACCTCATCCTCAAAGAACTAAAATGGGGCCACAAAGGAGACTAAGAATTTATGTTGGTTTTGAGTCTTCCTCAATTATTGAGTACCTTGAACCAATGACCAGTGATCAATTCACTGCTAGGTACTTGGATTGTCAATTTGATGAGACAATATTCCCAGCATTATGGAGAGAGAGATAAGGAGATTAAAAGGAAAGATATTGCGTGGAATGCAACATCTATGTCTTTTATGGATCCACGGACAAATGATAGTGAACTTGAATTTCAACGGATCATACATTTGCAAAGTGTTGCAAATAGGCTACCAAAACATTAATAGATACCAAAAAGGTCACAAAATCACATATTCCAGCTGAAAATGTTCCAGCTCGTTTAGAAGTCCCTGAAGCGACTCTTACTCAATCAAAGGCATCTGAGTCATAAGTACGCCGAAAACGTGGTAGACCACTTGGCTCTAAAGATGCAAATCCTTGAATGAGAAACGAGCATTCGTCTCAATTAATCATGATGCTAATGTGACCACTAGTAATGTCTCTGAGGATAAAATTCCTGAAGTGGTTTTATCTGAAGACTCTAAATGTAATGAGTAAGATCTCGAGGATAGTTACGAGATGTCTATTAATTATGCTCACATTAGTTTAGGTTGGTATAGAAAAGAAATTGAAATGAATAATATTTTTGCCTATTTTATAGCCGTCGAAATCATGGATGAAGATGACAATGAGCTTCAAACTATGGAGGAATGTCGACATTGAAATGATTGGAAAAGTTGAAAAAAAGCCATACAAGATGAGCTTGACTCGCTAAATAAGCGAGAAGTATTTGGACCCATAACTCCAACTCCAAAAGGTGTCAAACCAGTTGGCTATAAGTGGGTGTTTGTACGAAACAGAAATGAACAAAATGAAGTTGTAAGGTACAAAGCTTAGCTTGTGGCCCAAGGCTTTACTCGAAAGCCAGGAATTGATTATACTGAAACATATTCACCAGTAGTGGATGCAACCATACTTAGATTTCTAATCAGTTTATCAGTAATCGAACAACTGGAAATACAAACTTATGGATGTGGTAACTGCATATTTGTATGGGTCATTGGATACAGATATCTACATAAGAATCCCAAAAGGATTAAAAATGCTTGAAGCATTAAAGTCAAAGCCCCGTCATATGTACTCCATCAAATTAAAAGGTCCTTGTACGGACTTAAACAATCAGGACGTATGTGGTACAATCGTCTTAGTGAGTACTTAATAAAGAAAGAGTTTTGCCATAATCAAATAAGTCCATGTTTATTCAGTAGTCAGCTGTGTATTGATGATTTGAATATCATTGGATCTCTTGAAGAGATTCGAAAAGCAGCTAATTACTTAAAAAGTGAATTTGAGATGAAATATTTAGGTACTACAAGCTGCATTCGAACATACTAAAGGTGGAATTTTCATTCTTCAATCGAACTATACAGAAAAAGTGCTTAAGCGTTTTCATATGAACAACGCTCATCCTTTATGTACACCTATGGTAGTTCGATCGCTTGATGTTAACAAGGATCTGTTCCGTCCTCCAGCACATAATGATGAGATTTTTGATCCAGAAGTACTCAATAATTGGGTGCATTGATGTATCTTTGCTAATAATACCCGACCAGATATAGCATTTTCAGTTAATCTACTAGCAAGATATAGTTCAACACCAACAAAGAGACGTTGGATTGGTGTCAAACAGATTCTACGTTATTTACGTGGAACAAGTGACATGAGACTATATTTTGAACAGCATGAGGATGCCAAAGCAAATAATTTAGTTGGCTATTTAGATGTGGGGTATTTGTCTGATCCACATAAAGCTATATCTCAATCTGGATATGTATTCATGTATGGTGGAACTGTTATTTCATGGCCTTCAAACCAAACAGACTTTGGTAGCTACCTCATCAAATCATGCAAACTTAATTGCACTGTATGAGGCTCGGCATGAATGTGTACGACTTAGATCACTCATACATTATGTTCGTGAATCGTGTGGACTAGAATCAATCGAGAAAAGTTCTATAGTAATAAATGAAGATAATGCAGCGTGCATTGCCCAAATCAATGATGGTTATATTAAATGTGACAGAACCAAGCACATATCACCAAAATTTTTCTCCACACATGAGATTCAAGTGGAAGGTAAAGTTGATGTTAAGCAGATTCCATCAAATCAGAACTTAGCAGATTTGTTTACGAAGCATTACCAACAAAGGTGTTCAAACAACTTGTACATGCAATTGGTATGCGACACCTAAAAGATATCTGCTTAAATTGAGGGGGAGATTATATAACTGTAGTATTTTCCTTAGCCTTGGTTTTTTGTCCCATTGGGTTTTTCTAGGCAAGGTTTTTAACGAGGCAGGATATATATGATAAGAGGTATGCATTCAAGGGGGAGTATTATGAATATATGCATATATGAATGCATACACCTCTTGGCATTCCATTATAATGCCTAATACCCCTGTATAACCCCCATGATGTATTGTAATTATAATTTTCATTAGTGTAGTTTGTAACAATAATTTTGGTGGTCTATAAATACCATGTAATTCATTTGTAAAATGAGCTTTCGGAAGAATAAGAAAGTGATTTAGCGAAGAGTACATATATTATTTTTCTTTATATTCTATTACAGTGATAGGCTAATAAACTTAGAATTTCTCTACGTTTATAACACTATTTCTTTTTTTTTAATTCTAAGATACTCATTTACAATATTATACATTTTTTCCTTCTTTAAAAAGATTTTGTATTTTAGTATTTTCACAGAGAGTCCATTACTTGCATTTAGAATATTGGCACTTTCACAGTATAAGAATAAGTTAGACTAATTAAAGGACTCCAATACATCTGAAAAAGAATCACTTAGTAAAGGTCATGGATGAACAATAAATCAGTTTTCTTCTTCAACGAAATTATTTTGTCTATATGCACTTTAATTTTAAAATTAGGCGTTAATACAATTTACCTCTATGTAATATTATAAATGAGTATCCTTTATGAAAAAATAATAATAATTTATCTTCCTGTATTTTTCAAAGAGATAAATTGCTATTTTTTTTTGTAGAAAAATAATTTGTTCATATACAATATCACAAAGGGGTTGCTTGCAGTTTTCCATTAAGATTATGTAACTTATATTCTTCTCTAGATTTTGAAGTTAGTTATAATATAATTGACATATTATACTTGATATAAGTGAATGATTACGGTTGTAATTGATGCGTACGTCCTAAGGAGAATTAGCCCAAGAGGAAACAAAAGACCCATGTCGAATCCAACCAGGCCCGTAACACTACAACAAGAAAAAAAACACACAACCTCATGAAGGAGGCCCGACGAGAAAGTCCACTAGGCCAGAGCGGATTCAAGGCCCAATACAAGGCACCCCCCACGTGGCATCAACATAGACCAACCATGCCCAAGCACCTCCTACGTGACACCCATGACCGCCAAATTGGCCCTAATTAGAGCTGGAATTCAGGGAAGAGCCCCCAACAAATTGAACTCCTCGAGCAGAATGACTCCTTGTCGGACAAAGAGTCCCCCTCGGTAGAAAATTCCTTTTTATACGAAAACAGGAACGCAATAACAACTAATTCAGGATGAAGATTAAATTAAAGCTTATCCTAACAACCTTTATCCATTGTATAGAGAATAAAGGCTAATGGAAGAGTCCCCATTCGAGATAAGTTTTTCTTCACAAGTACAAAATTATTAGATGAAAACGTTAAATGAGGGATAAAATAAAAAATTTATGCAATTTTGTTTATCAACGTCAACATTTCTCGTGTAAATCCTAACAAAAAATTAAAGGAGTCAGGTGTAAATAGTGACTTTTTGGAGGGGTTGTAAGTGTAATTGTAAAAAAGTTTTAGGAGAAAGTATAATTTTATATTTTTAAACGAAGTCTAAGTATAAGTAACCTAAAATTCTAATTGGCACAAAATCCTTCCGAAAAGAAGAATAAAAAATAAGAAATAAATTGTTGCATTTTTAAAAAATAGATGGTAAATTATTATTATTATTATTTTTTTTTAATTTTAAGATAATTTACTCATTTACAATATCATGCATTTTTTCTTTTTTAAATTTTTTTTGTATATTAGTGTTTTCATAGAGAGTATATTACTTCGCATTTAGAATATTCGCACTTCCACAGTGTAGGAATACGTAAGACTAATTAAAGGACTCCAATGCATCCAGGGGCGAGCCCAAGCCCTGTCAAGCCCATGCGGCCGACAGGGCTTGGGTTTGGAGAATTTTTTGGGCTATATGCCCACTAAGTCTTTTTTACATATGTGAAATGGGCTTCCTGACAGGGCTTAGCCCCAATTGAGTAAGGTGGAGATGGGTTGAGTGAGTTATGTGATTGGGCTCATCAATTATAATTGGGCTCATCAATTGTAAAATAAATTTGGATGATATAAGTTTGTTAATGGAGGAGCAACGTCCCCTATTTTTTTTTTTAGCAAAAACTTCATCCATTATATAAGTCCACTCAAATGAGTGGGAAGAAAAATCTGAACAGAAGAGACCGAAACCAGAACGAAAAAATAGAGTCCTTAATGCTGACCAATTTTTTTATTTTTGGTTTTTACATTTTTTTTAATGATATTCAACTAGTTATAAAAAAAAAAAAAAAAAAGTCTCGAAGATGCTTAACTATATATGGAAAATAATTCCATATTAAATTTATTGTACCCCAAAACCCATATTTGTACAAGGAAATATAAATTGCCATCTAATTTTCTTCATCAATATAAATTATCATCTAATCTTCTTCATCAATATAATTCTCATATAATCTTCCTCATCAATATAAGTTGTTATCTAATCTTCCTCATCAACACGCGAGCGACTGCTGTACAAGGAAAAGAAAATCACAATTTTCTTGTACAAGAAAAGTTTGTTCCATCTCGTGATTTTTCTCAAAATCAGGTTATAATTCTTCCCAAAGTTTCTATTACTTTTATATTTATATTTTCTTTATGTTATTTTATGTAAATCTCTCAGAACAAATAAATTAGTTTAAATATAAAAATTATTTATGAAATTTGTGATTATAATTTATATAAATATAGCTTTTGATTTTTCAGGGAATGGATAAATTTGTCATTAAGAAACCGCGAAATTTAGTTTAATCTTTTGTTACATCACCTGTAGAAGTAACGCCTAATGTGGAAACAAAAACACATATTTCTAGTTCTTCTAAAAGTATTAGTACACAAAAAGAAGTCGTGATGAGTTTAATTCAGATGATATTGTTGCTGATCCTGGTACTTGAAAACCAATTGATGAGATTGATGTTGCAATTAGAGATAGGGTTAGGAGAGAGTATTTGCTAAAAGGTGCTTGTCAACCAATTGGACATAATTTTCATAAAAAAAAAGTATGGAAACGAATGGAGGGGATTTAGAGCTGCGTGATTCAAGAACAATGATTGGTTAGAGTATAGTGTCGCAAAAGATGCAATGTTTGTTTATATTGCTATCTTTTTAAGCAACCAGAAAAAAGTGCAAAATATGGGGGTGATGCTTTTTCAAAAATTGGCTTTAGCCATTGGAAGAGGGCAATCAATGCCTTTAAAGAATGTTGGTAGGGTTGGTAGGGCTCATAATTATGCAAGACGACAAAGTAGAGGATTTTATGAACCAAAGACATAGTGTATCTCATGTATTTTCATCTTATGATCGAAAGACGAAAGAAGCTTATCGAACTCGAATTATAGTTGTTTTACATGTGAGATTATTATGATGCAAGGTCTTGCTTTTCGTGGTCATGATGAGTCGGTTACAAAATAGGGGAATTTTTTTGGAGATACTTAATTGGTACGGGAACAGGGTTGATAACGTTGGGAGTGTGCTTAATGAAAATGCACCAAGGAATAATCAAATGACTTCTTCACATATACAAACAGATTTGGTGAGGGCTTGTGCAGCAGAGACAATGTCGTATATTATCAGTGAGATTGGAGATAGTTATTTTTCTCTTCTTGTTGATGAGTCCCATGATAAATCAATAAAGGAGCAGATGGTTGTGATTGTGAAGTTATAGAAAGATTTCTTAGTGTTGAACATGTTAGCAATACTTTAGCTTCTTCTCTATAACTCTTGAAGGTACGTTTGCTCGTTATGGTTTATCTATTTCTAGATTAACAGGACAAGGATATGATGGTGCATCAAATATGAGAGGTCAATTTCATGGTTTGAAGATACTAATTCAGAAAGAAAATCCATTTGCCTTTTATATCCATTGCTTTGCCTATCAATTGCAATTGGTGGTTGTTTCTATTGCAAAAAATATCTTGGTTGTTTATGACTTTTCCAATTATATTATATGATTGTGAATATTATGGGCGCTTCATGTAAAAGAAGAGATGCATTACTTCAAATTCATCATGAGAAGATTGTAGAGAATTAGAACAGGGTGAGATTTTTTCAGGAAGAGGCAAACATCAAGAGACCACTCTTGCTAGACCAGGTGATACACGTTGGGTTCTCATCATATAACTCTAGTTTGTCTCCTTAGTATGTGGGATTCAGTGTTAGAGATATTGCAATATGTGTGAGATGATGGAAATATTGTGGAGCAAAGAGGAACAACGTCGGGCTTGATTGAGAAAATGGAAAGTTTTGAATTTGTCTTTATCTTGCATTTGATGATAAGAGTGATGGGAATGACAAATGAATTATCTACTGCCTTGCAACAAAAAGATCAAAACATTGTTAATGCAATGGGGTTGATTGTCACCGTTAAAGATCGCCTACAACACTTGAGAGATAATGGATGGGATGCATTCTTAAAAGAAGTTGACATGTTTTGTAGTGAAAAGTCTATTCTAGTTTCAAGAATGGAGGATACTATACCTATCCGAGGTCGTTCAAGGCGTGAGGGGCAACGGGTAACTTTTTATCACCATTATCATGCTGAGATTTTTCTTGCAGTTATTGATTTACTTGTTGTTGAAATCAATAACAGATTTAGTGAGGCGTCTACAGAACTACTCAGATGCATATCGTGTCTTGACCCGAGAAACTCATTTGCCAAATTCGACCATGACATGCTCATTCGTCTAGCTGAGATTTATTCTGATGATTTCTCTTCTTGTGATATTGTTTTATTGAAAGATCAACTCGAACCATATATTTTCGATGTGAGGCGAAGTTCTGAGTTTTCTAGTTGTTGTGATCTTTCAAGTCTTGCTGTCAAGATGGTTGCAACTAGAAACATGTTATTTTTCTATTGGTGTATCGCTTTACTGAACTAGCATTGATATTACCGGTGGCAATATTTGTAGAAAGACCTTTTTTAGCAATGAATATCGTCAAAAGCGAATTGCGAAATAAGATGGGTGATGAATGACTGAATGACTTGATGGTTTGTTATATTGAGCGGGAGATATTTGCTGATATCGATAATGAAGTGATTTTGCAACATTTTCAAAACATGCAAACTCATATATTTCAACTTGCCCCTCGTTCTCGAAGTAATAGTGATAGGAATTAGTTGTATTTATTTCATGATATGTACGTATTTAGCTTGCATTGAAAACTTATAGTACTTTAATTTTTTAGATGAAGTTCTAATAATTATATAATTTTGACAGGGCTAAGCCAAATTTCTGGCTTCGCCACTGAATAAATCTGAAAAAGAATCACTTAAATGAAGGTCATATGGAGGGATAATTACACTTTTGGTTCCTAAACATTATCATTTATTCGATTTTTTTTTCAACATAGGTCTGTTACAATTTTGGTTCTCAAGCATTCATTTTTTTCTTTTACTTTCAGTCCCTACCGTTATCTTTCCGTTAAACTTGACGGAGGAGTCTCATGTGTGACTCACGTGAGGTGAAAAATGCAGGAAAATTAGCAAAATAGTTACACTTTTGGTCCGCAAATATTACCACTTATTTGATTTTGGTCCTCCAACATAGGCGGTTCTAGTTTGATCCTCAAACACCCAATTTTTTAGATTTTGTAATTGGATAATTTTTATTTTAATGTAATATTTTTTCACTAATTATTCATGTTTCATAATGTTTATTGCATTCCATTATTTAATATTTATTCAATTAATTAAACTCATACATATAACTAAATTTAATAATTAATTGTAAAGTTTAAATTATTATTTAAAATTATATAGTTAAAGAAATTTAGGAACAATTTAGTACTAACAAACAAATATTAAATTTCAAAAACAACACCATTCCAAAAATCATTGCTAAAACAATTACAAAAAGTATACCTAAACAGGAATAACCATTCCTAAACTAAGTTTGAGTTGAAAAATTTAGGAATGATTATTCCTGTTTAGAAATAGTTTTTTAGAATTGTTTTAGCTATGGTTTTTTGAATGTGTTGTTTTTGAAATTTATAACATTTTGTTTGCAATTACTGAAACTGTTCATAATTTTTTTAATTATATAATTTTAAAAATAAATTATAATTAATTTATAATAATTATTAATTTAAGTATATGTACGAGTTTAATAAATTAAATAAATATTAAATAATCGAATGCAATAAACGTTATGAAATATGAATAATTAGCAAAAAATATTATATTAAAATAAAAATTATCCAATTATATAATGTAAAAAAAATGAATGTTTGAGGATCAAAACTGTAACCGGCCTATATTGGAGAACCAAAATCGAATAAGTGGTAATGTTTGGGGACCAAAAGTGTAATTATCCGGCTAATTTCCCTCCATTTTTTGCCTCACGTGAGTCACACGTGAGGCTCCTCCATCAAGTTTGACGGAAAGATGACGGCAGAGATGGAAAGTGTTAAAAAAAAAAAAAAAAATCGATGTTTGAGGACCAAAATTGTAACGGGCCTATATTGGAGAACCAAAATCGAAAAAGTGGTAATTTTTGGGGACAAAAAGTGTAATAATCTCTAAAAAAACCTTTCACAATTGAGAAATTAGTAATATTTAATGTTAGCAAAAATACAAAAAATGAAATATTTTAAATAAACACATTCAATGATTCATACAAATTAAAACCTAATAAAGATTCCTTTTAAATTAGTCGTATATGTCCGTTGAGGTCGCACAAGAGCTTGATCCTTCTAATTCTGAGAACGACAATATCATTATCAATAGAGTTAATATATATTTAAAAGCATAAAATAAAAATAAATATATAAGTAAATCATTTACATTTTTCAAATTCTTCAAACTTTTCAATATCCTCCATTATTGCACAAGATCAATCCTTGGAGTAGCACGTGACCAATCTTGAGTGCATATAAGGGCATGCATTTTTGAAGAAAGAGAACTCCTAAATGCATGAATAATACGATCACTTGTGCTAAAAGTAGACTCCGAGGCAATTGTAGAAACTGGAATAGAGAACATATCTTTTGCAACTTTGAATAGAATGAGGTATTTTGAACTGTTTGATTTCCACCATTGTAACACATCAAATCCTTTATTTTTCACAACCATCAAATATATATTTTGTCACTTTCGATTTGCTTTCAACGTATTGCTCTTCTTCCAAATGTTTTAGCAAATTGAGATTTTAGTAACTCACTTGGGTCGTCTTCACCATCCAATTGCATGAAAATATAATTTTGGATTGAATTTTTATCCTTACTAGTATGTTTAAAACTAGAATGTGCATACTGTTTATACAACAAATGCAGCATATATACTATCTTTTCTATCATTCTTTTCAAAAAAGAAGGATCACTTTCATGTACTGTAGCTAAACCAAAGTTAACATACTTCAACTTGTACCTTAGATCCAAAAGAATAGCAACAAACAAAAATCAACATGGCGTTTCTCACGATTTTTCACACGGCTATTGTAACAACTCATTTTTTTCATTGGCCGTTGCAAAATTAACTAGTCGTGCCAAAAATCTTATGAAAAATAGTAACGACCAAAAATAATTAACGTGTTTTGTAACAGTCTTTCTATTTTAAAACTTTGTAGTGGCCTTTCATACATTCTGTGTAATGTCTAACATTATAAGAAATATTGGTCATCCCTAAATTAATAAACAATTACAAAAATCGTGACAAATTGTAACAGTCGTTGTGATGTAACGGCTTTTGCGATATATTCATGTTGTAACAGCCATTTAAACGGCTTCGACCGTTACAACTTAGCGAAATTTATATTATCACCTATATGATGTCAGCACAACTTATCCATTACAAATTTGTGCCAAAAATTATGTGTATTAGAACGATCGTATGGCCGTTACAAAGTGGCTGTTACAATCCCGAACTTTCTTGTAGTGGTTGAACTCGAAACATATCCTTAAAACTTTCCAAGTTTTGGATTACCTTGCAAATCTGTTGGCCTATTTATACGAAGTTCTAAAATTTTCCGCTCAAATTCAAGTTGAGGGTCACAACTATTATGGGATAATTTGGTATTCCCTTTTTCATTGATTTATTGTTTAGTATGTTGCAGTCTTAATTAGTTTCAAAGTTGAAGAGTGCACTAATATATTTAGATTAGGTGTTGACAATGGAAATATATATATAAAAAAAAATGCAACAAGAGTCGAGAAGAACACACGCAGACCTTGTTCTCAACATGGTCGACTTCATGTCACCCCATTTTTTTCATCTGCTTTAACAACCACTCAACGAAAATGTCCAAATTGGTTATTAAAAATTGACAGTCGAGGATCAAAATTGTCGTCTCTAATTATTTGAGAACCAGAGTCGGATTAGTGGTAAAGTTTGAGAACGAAAAATGTATTTTCAATTGGTGTTTAGAATGGAGATCAACAAAAGTAGGATTACAACACGAGCCAGAGGAAATGCACCTAGATTGGGTTATCCAACATGGTTGTGTTCTTCTCAGACAAATTTTTCATTAGTTTTAACGAATAGTTGACGAAATTGACTAGTTTTTCTTATATATCTATACTGTATAAAAAAGAAAACTCCTTTTTCACTCATAAATGACGGTTACTTACATCGCAACACCAATTTTTTAAATTACCAAAAATATTCCCATGTATTTTCAACCACCCCTATTCAAATTCTTATTCTCATCCATATGATTTATACTATCTATCTATATTAATATAAAAGTTTTACCCACAAGATTTTTTTTTAATATCGATAATATCCATAAATTAGTTTTATTTGATTTATTTATTTCAAATGTGATGTGTTGGTTTATAATCTTATTCTTTTTTATAATATATTTTATAAGTGTAAATAATTATTTATTATATGCACACAAGGACGAACTAGCATAACGGCTAGTATATATATATATATATATATATATATATATATATATATATATATATATATATATATATATATATATATATATATATATATATATATAGACAATTTGAAGATCAAAATTGACGCCTCTAATTGTTTGAACATCAAAGTCGAATTAGTATTAAAGTTTGATGATAAAAAGTGTAATTTTCCTTCTTTTTTTTCCCTCCTCCGCTGCATCACGTGCAAAAAAACTTGACCTCCATCATTTGGTTTGACGGACACTTGACGTAAAATACAAAAAGCATAAAAAAAAGTGTCACTTTAAGAACTAATACATTAATCTTAAATTATTTGAGGATCAAAATTAAATAAATGGCGTAGTTTGAAGAGAAAAAGTGTAACTTTCCCTGTAATTTACTATAATATACAATAAAACAATATAAGATACTATGATACGCTATAAAAATTTAATTGATTTTTAATGATTCTTTTTTCAAATTTTTCAAATAATTTTATGTGTTTTTTAAATATCTCCACAAGAATCTCAACTTGGCCGCCCGCTGAAGTAAATAAGAGGTACTTGTCGACTGCTATAAAAAGAAGGCGGACGATTCCTAGAGCACTTGCGCGTAAATTATAAATTTTATATTTTTTTTTTGTAGTTTTTGTTTTAGATTAAATTTTTTAACAATTACAATTTTTTCACATATTAATGATAATTATTTTTATAGAACTATTTTCTTTAATACATTTAATTTCAAAAAAAATTATTATATTAATAATTTTAAAAAAAAAAATACGATAGATAAAGAACTGTCGTAAAAATGTTACTCATGGATAGTATCCAACGGCTAATGTTTGACAATACCCTCTAGATTTGGGACAGTTTTTTCAGGGCAAAATGCAAGCAACTCCCTAGTAATATTGTAAATAAAAAATTTATTTTATATAAAAAATAAATAACAATTTTATCTTATGCTTTTAAAATTGTAGCAATTTATTCCCTGTGTTTTTTTAAATTAAGCAATTTACCTCCGTAGGCAGAAAGGTAAATTGTTCGTTTTAAAAAATACAGGGGATAAATTATTATTTTTTTTATAAGAGAATAATATAACTTATTCATAATATCAGAGGAAGTTAAATTATATTAAACTCATTTTTTCAGCGATTAATTGTTGTCGGAAATTTATCGATTAATTTTCAAACAATTTAGCCATTGAAAACATCTATACAAAAAAACAAAAGTCGTCGAAAATGTATAGAAGCAACTGTCCCAACTAAAATAATAAAAATTTCTACAAATCCCATTAAAAAAGTTGTCGGAACATCATGTTAATTTTGTCACTCGTATGTTGGATGGATTTAGACGATTTCTTGGTGTCCGTCGAAATTTTCTAAGAGATTGTGTTCTGACGGAAAATTATTTCTGGTATGTTCTTTTTCGATGGAAGGATTTTCAAACAGGAAAACTCCAAGAACCTTTATGATATTAAAAAATATTTAAAAAAATCCTTAAAATAAAATAAAATATTAATTAAACCCCTTATAATATGAAAAAAAATTAAAAATTCCCTAAAATCAGAGAGTGTAGTACAGTCGCCCAACGCAATAAAGGCAACCGACGTCCCTCATGGAGCGAGGGCGAATGCGTCGTCCAAAAGAGGGGGGCGGACCCTCTGTGGGGGCGGAGGAAGGCAATGCCGGAGGCGATCGGGGGTGGTGGGGGTTGGGGAAGGGGAAGCTGATGGAGTGGGGTGGGGTTGGGGGAATAATAATTGTACTTCTATAAATTATAATAATTGATGTAATATAATTTTACCCAACATGTAATCTACTCATTTTTTTAAAGCTATGTAGGACTAAAAACCCCCTAAAAAATATTCACTTGGCATGCCATGTGATTTTTTTGATCAAAAATTAAAATTTTCGCCACTTAAAGACTAAATTTCATCAATTTTAGAATTTAATAAATTTTTAAAAAAAATAGGCTAATTTTTCGGACTAAATTAACATTGAGCAAATTTCACAGACTAAGAAAAATAATTTTCTCTGTATAAAATTTAAGATAAATGATTCTATAGGTATATTTTGATAGATAGTTTTTTTTTTTTCTATATAAAATTTTTTCTATAGATATTTTTTCTATATGAAACTTTTTCTAAATAATTTTTATATATTATAGGTATATTTTAATAGGCCTAGGTTGATCAAATTGACTAAGAGGGGAATTTTAGTCACTGCCTCTATAAAATCAGGCTCTCTTTAACTAAGGGGCAGTGTGATATAGTGTTGTAACATAAGGGGTGAAACTATTGAAAATTCATGTGATGATATAGCTTCCTAGGATGGTGATTCCTCTCTTCAAGCACTTGCAGACACCTCCATAACTCATATCCTTCGTTTTGGTTCTTTTGACTACGGTTAGTGGGACTCGTGTTTTGGCATACACATTTTTGCTTAAGTTGTAATAGGTCTTTTATGTTGGCACTTATATGTATTCTTATTGGGCCACGCTGGAGACCAATCAGTTATAGATTACTTAGCAGAGTTGGCGGTGGATTATTTGTATTTAAAGGAACTGTACCCTCCATTACTGAGTGCGGAAGATATTATACAAAATTTCAGATTATTATGGATTCCTCCCTCTACAAATTTTGCTCTCTGTTCATGAACTTCGTCAAATCTCTCTACCATTTTTGCTCTTTGTTCATGAATTTCTTCATGGTATCAGAGCCTTCTTATTGAAGGTCTCTGCATACTCGGCTTCGATTGTATAGCTGAATCTTTATTGTAGTTTTTTTTTCTGTTACGTCAATGGTGGAAAATGAGAGTTCGAGTATATCAACTACTGATTGCCAATATGAGAAGGATGCATTGTAGGTTCATCCTTCAGAATGCTCAGGTATGTCTCTGGCGACTTCACCACTTGATGAAAACAATTTTTTTTGCCTAGCGTAGATCTGTCTACGTATCACTCGGTACCAAGCTTAGGCTTGGTTTTATTGATGGTTCCTTTCCAAGACCTGCGGTTGGATCTAAAAAGTTTGAGCAGTGGCGCCGCGTGGATCTGATGGCGACTTCATGGCTATGGAATTCCATATCAAAAGACCTCGTCGAAGCGTTTACGTATGCTTCGACATCTCGCGAGTTGTGGCTAGAACTTCAAGGAAGGTATGGTAGAAGCAATAGACCGATGATCTACCAAATACAAAGAGAACTATCCACAGTTTCGCAAGGAGATTTGTCAGTAATAACGTATTTTACAAAGGTAAAGAAATTGTGGAACGAAATCGCTTGCCTAGCTCCAACTCCAAAATGTACTTGTGGAAAATGTACTTGTGACATTGGAAAGTTGATCTCTGTACAGAATGAATCCACACAACTTACGATATTTCTCATGGGTTAACATGAGGTCTATCATAGCGAACGTAGTCAAGTGCTTATGATGGATCCCCTACCGGATGTTGAGAAGGCCTACTCAATGATTTTGAGTGTCGAGAAGTAGAGATATGTTAATTTAGGAATAGCAGATTCTCATGTAAGTCACACTGCATGTCATGTTGGGATTAGAGACAGTAAGAAGGTTTTTCCTGATAAATTTCTATAGAAGAAAACGCAGTTTATGGATAAAAGGTCTTTGGTCTGCAATCACTATCATAAACTAGGGCATTCGAAGGAATTTTGCTTCAAGCTACATGGCGTACCAGATTGGTACAAGGCTTTATCTGAGTAGAAGAAAAAGGGAACAGGGGACAGATATATTGCAGCGAATGTTGAGAACAAAACTGGCAACGATGGCATCAATTCACAAGCTCATAACACTGCTAGTCAAAAACATTGCATAGATGATGACTGAAATCCTTAAGTTAGTCAAAGGACAACAGTTGCCTTCAGATCCTTTGACGACAAACTATACATATTGTGACGAGTTTGCAGGTAATGTGTCTACTAATTCTGCGAAGGGTTTTGGTTGTTGGTTAATTGATACCGGAGCTACTAACCACATATGTGCAAACATCACGCTTTTCCATTCTTATACACAACCTACATCTCCTCAATTTATTCACCTTCCAGACGGTAACAGCAAATCTGTTACTCACATTGGTTCTGTGGATATTTCACCTACTTTAACACTTGATCAAGTCCTTTATATTCCTGAATTTTCAGTCAATCTTATCTCCACTAGTCAGTTGTGTTCTTCACTCCATTGTGTATTTTCTTGCTCTCAAAACTCTTGCTTTTTGCAGGACCAGAGTTCTAAAAGAGTCCTGGTAAAAGGTTTAGTTCTCAAGAGGCTATGTGTTGAGACACAGCCTAATAATAGTGATTTTTTTCCTCCTTCTTTACCCTTTAACCCTGTGTCATATCAGCTTCAAGTAATTGTAATGAGCTCAATTGGCATAAGAGACTTGGTCACTCTTCTATGCAAATGAGAACCACATTTCTGATTGTAATCTCTCCAATGAGTCTTGTGAACTTGTATGCGATATATGTCCATTAGCAAAACAATCAAGATTCTTTCCCTTAAGTGATTCCCATGCATCCTCTTCCTTTGAATTGTTACATTTAGACTTGTGGGGGTCTTGTAAAGAACATAGCATTTCAGGTGTAATTATGTTCTCACGATTGTTGACGACCACAGTTAGTCAATTTGGAAATTTCTTCTCAAACAAAAATCCCAAGTTCCATATATCCTATCTACTTCTTGTAAAATGATACACACTCAATTTTGAGAGATTATTAAGGTCTTTATAGCCGATAATGGTTTAGAATTCTTGAAGAAAGAATGTCAGTCTCTGTTTCATAATTTAGGCATTCTTCATCAAACTTCTTACATCTATACACCTCAACAAAACGGTAGAGTTGAAAGAAAACACAAACATATCTCATAAACCGTACCCCATCTCACAAACTTCACGGAAAACACCTTACGAAATCCTACATGGTACACCACCTCATCTACAGGATTTTTTGGTGCTTATGTTTTGCTACAAATGTTGATCCCCACAAGTCAAAATTTCATCCACGGGCCACTAAGTGTATTTTACTTGGTTATGCAATATATCAAAAAGGATACAAGTTATATGATTTACAAAATCAACATTCTTTACATCACGACATGTAATATTCCATGAAGATAAATTTCCATACATTGTTTCCACTATTCCAAAATTTGCATGTCTTTTACCTTTAGTTCATTTAGTTTCAGATTCAATTTGTCCAAACTCTATCACGGATTTTTCTATACATGAGACACCTACTCCACTCCCTCCTTCCTCTGTTTCTTCCCCTGTACTTCCTACAGTTCCTCATCCACCCGTTAGGAGATCTGCAAGAACTAGTCAAAAACCTAGCTGGTTAAACGATTTTGTTTCCCATCACACTAATCCATCCTTACTATGCTCTACTAATGCTGCCTATATATCTTTTGTAGCTTCGTTGTCAATTTTACAGGAACCGAAGTCCTTTGCAAAGGTTGTTCGACACACGGAGTGGCGGGAAACTATGAATCATGAGCTTCAAGCTTTGGAGATGAATTGGGAAGAAAGCGATTAGTTGCAAGTGGGTTTACAAAATAAAGTTAAAGGCTGATGGTTCAGTGGAACGGTACAAAGTACGGTTGGTAGCGAAGGGCTATAATCAGGTGGAAGGGATAGATTATATAGAGAGTTTTTCTCCAGTGGCAAAGGCGGTCACTGTGCGTATTTTCTTAGCCATTGTCGCTGAGCATTCCTGGGCCATTCAACAACTTGACATAAATAATGCCTTTCTTCATGGGTACTTTGATGAAAACGTGTATATGTTTCCTTCAGAAGGCTACCATGCAGCACCAGGTTTGGTTTGCAAGTTAGAGAGGTCCCTTTATTGGTTAAAATAGGCCTCACGACAATGTAACTTGAAATTCACAGCAAAATTGAAAGCTTATGGGTTTAAGCAATCTAAAAATGATCATTGTCTTTTCACCATGTTTGTGGATTCGGGGCAGTTGTTTCTGTCATTATATGTGGATGACATACTTATCACGGGTCCTTCTTTATGTGCTATCCAAGAAGTGAAAGATTACCTGCACGACTTATTTACCATCAAGGATTTGGGAGACGCTCGTTATTTTCTGGGACTAGAGATTGCTTGCAATCCTTCAGTGACATATGTTGCTCAAACTAAGTATGTCATTGACATTGTCAAAGATACTAAACTCTTGCACTCGAAGTCTGTCTCTACTCCTTTTCCACAAGGATTAAAATTAAGTGCAGATTCTGGGGCTAAGCTAGAACATCCTAATGCTTATCGTCGCCTTGTGGGTCGTTTACTCTACCTCAGTTTTACTCGACCCGACATTTCACATTGCGTCCAAGAACTTAGTCAGTTCCTTAATCATCCTTGTAAAGATCATTGGGTTGCCGCACTCCATGTCGTTAAGTACCTCAAGGGCTGCCCTTCAAAGGGGATTTTTCTTCCCTTTGATAATGATTTTGTTCTCACTGCCTACTGCGACGAGGATTGGGCCTCATGCACAGACTCTCGCCGATCACGCACTAGATTTTGTATTTTTTTGGGTTCTGCACTTGTTTCTTGAAGACAAAGAAACAAACCACCGTTTCTCGCTCGACAGCGGAGGCCGAATACAGAAGTATGGCTACTACAGTCTGTGAATTACGTTGGGTTTCATATCTTTTGAAAGATTTTGGTATCCCTGTTGTTCTTTCGTCAAACTTTATTGTGATAATCAAGTCGTTCTTCACATCATAGCCAATCCCGTTTTTCACGAGCGAACTAAATATATTGAATTGGATTGTCACGTTGTTCGTGATGCCTACAAGTCTGGCTTTGTTGCTCCTTCTCATATCAAAGGGGTTGATCAATTGGCTGACATCTTCACCAAGGTTTTGCCGTTGAAATCTTTCTACACCTTGATGTCCAAGTTGGACTTGTTTCTCTATCTCCAGGGGGGGGGGGGACTACTGAAAATTCATGTGCTGATATAGCTTCCCAGGATGGTGATTCCTCTTTTCAAGCATTTGCAGACACCTCCATAACTCATATCTTCGTTTGGTTCTTTTGACTACGGCTAGTGGGACTCGTGTTTTTGGCATACACGTTTTTACTTAAGTTGTAATACGTCTTTATGTTGGCACTTATATGTATTTTTATTGGGCCACACTGGAGACCAATCAGTTAACAGATTAGTTAGCAGATTTGGAGGTGGATTATTTGTATTTAAAGGAACTATACCCTCCATCACTAAGTGCGGAAGATATTATACAAAATTTCAAATTATTATGGATTCCTCCCTCTACAAATTTTGCTCTCTGTTCATGAACTTCCTCAAATCTCTCTACAATTTTTGCTCTCTATTCATGAATTTCTTCAATAATTGATATTTAATTTTTTTATATAGATTCTTTTTATTTTTTTGCATAACACAGGGGACAAAATGAGTTTAATTCATTTTCAAACCATCAGAAATTATAAATTTTTGGTCAATCCGTCGGAAATGTTGTCACTATTAAGCATTTTCCTTTTTTTTTTTTTAGTAGTGATTACATATATAATACATATAATTACCCCACGAGCACATCCTCAAAACCACAGCCTCGATGTTTATAGTTAATAAATAATATATATATATATATATATATATATTTTTATATAAATATGCATATTATATATAATATAAAAATAAATGCAAATTGCCTATATACATTCTAATTAAATACACAAATAATTCATATACGTGCATTCATTAAAAAATGTATTTAAAAAATAAATCAGAACTTTAATTTTAGAAATTAATCTATAAGAAATGAGTTCAAACTTTGATCACAAAACGAAGTCTAAATCCAGTACTGTAGGAAATTACTATATTTTTTAGAGATGTTATTAAAATGAAAAGTTAAGATAATGTCACAAATAATAATAATAATAATAATAATAATTAATGGATAATATTAGAAGATTAATGTGTTCATGACAAATAAATATCTTAGATATTTTCTAGAGAATTGTAGAAAAAATCCTAGATAATTTTTTAGCAACATTCTAGAGTGCTCAAAGTTTCTTGAGCAAAGCTTCTAATTGTAACCACAAATACAATTTCAAGAAGCTTCTATGAGCAACTATAAATAGGCATATAGTATGAGGATTTTGTTGTAGTGAGAAAGAAAGCATTGCAACTAACTACAAACTATCATTTTCCAAGTTCTAGCTCTCTTGCTCTTCTCTTGTTGATTTAGCTAACTACTCTTATTCTAGCCTTGTTCTCCAAATCTCAAACCAATATTCCTTCAACCATCATAACCTTTTTATCAAAAGTTAAATACTAACAGATAAAATAAATGATGACTTGATTTTGATTGTTTAGTCTTATCTCTGATCTTTTTGTGATGCCGCAACCTCATCTGTAAAGGAAATATATATATATTACTTAATTCCTTCTACACTCTAAGAATTCTAATCTTAATTAATCATTCACATTAATGTGTTAAGTATTACTAGAATTAAACAAACTGAAAGTGGGGTTTTTTCAAAGTTGGCCCCCCAAATCTATAAAAGGATGGCCCCAGCTCAGAAAAGAAAAATTAAAAGGTTGCAACTTTTAAACTAAATATACGGGCTTTACATATCTTATATAATAGTATAGATTGTTATGATGAGTGAACCATTGAAGATAAACCAAAATCAATCACTATAATAATATCTGTTGGAAGTCAGACAAGAAGTGATCTGCGGAAGAGTACGTAAGTTGATTTGAAAGGCAAGTCCGAAAGCATGAGACACAATGCAAGTTGGGTAAATCTAGTTAGATAAGGTTAGCTAACGTTGCATTGGTCTTCTTTAAGCTCGCCACTATACCAGATCATATTAGAGGGATGCACCTGCAGTCAATGTTCAAGTTTCTGAATTATGCATTACAGTATTGATTATATTGATTGCATTTGCCACCGTGACGCCTATATTCTGACAGCCTGTGTTTAATAGATATGTGTAGCATAGATGAAGGTCTGAGGCGCATGATTTTCTCCGGCTACTGCTTAGAAGCAGGCACTGTTGGGACGAGAGCATTTTTGTGATGGGTCAGTGGTTCAACGAGAGCTGGTTTACAATTACGGATGGAGCTTGCGTGGGGAGTCTTGTTGGAGCTACAATGTCCTTACTGTGTTTTTGTGCGTGATATAGGAATGGGGAACAGTAATTCTGTAACAATGTAAACTAAGAGCGGTGTGGCCCGTCACTTGGTGGAGCCAGGCTGTTTATCCTTGGACCAGTTTGCAAGTAGATGAAATGCCTCTATAGCACGATTTGCGCGTAACGTGTTAGGAGAGGAGCATTGTAAAAGAGCTGGATAGTGTTGTATTTCTGGTTTATGAGATATGGGTGCTAATGTTGTGTCGGGGGGGGTGTATGGAGGCTGGGTGTCGTTGTGAGATTAAAAAACACGCGGCTCTGCTGACTTCTCAAACCTTCTCACTTACCAATGGCATTCAAATTGGTGACCTTTAATTTCGGGATTCCTGGTATGTTTGTGTGACGGGAGCGCTCGCTATTAGCTTGGCAACGATGAGGACGGGGATTTGTCATACAAGATCCATACAAAAGGGGAGATACAAGTACTAGGCAAGGAAGAGGAAGAGGAAGGGAAGGATACAAGTAGTGATGAGGAAGAAGATGACAAAACAGATGGTGGAAGTGATGATTAACCTTTAACTGTTATGTCATGGCTATTAATTTACAATGGTGTTCATGAATGACTCCATAGTCAAGGATCTGGTCTCTTCAAACACTCCAATATTCTGAGTTCCTCTTCAGAGTATCATCAATTCAATTAAAGGTCGGTTTGATTCAAGTGGGTGAAAATTGGAAGTGGAAGGGGGAGGGGAAGTGAAAGAGGGAGGGAGGGAAAGAACAATAATTTTCCTTCAACTTGTTTGATATCATTGGAAAGGGGCGTAAATCTCAAATATTTTCCCTTGTTTGGTACGAAAAAACAAATTGAAAAGAAAATACTAACTTTTATAATTTTACTGAATTACCCTTCTCACTACTTTGTATCAGAAAATAAATAAATTAATATTATACTAATATAATATTTTGATATATAAAAAATTTTAAAATCTTATTAATAAAAATATGGCAAAATTATATTTTTGGTCCTGTAATTTTAGGTCGTTAGCACTTTTAGTCCTGTAACTTTTTTATTTACACATTTAGTTTTTTTGATGAATTTAGTCCTGAGCATCTCACATTTGGTCATTTTTTGACAAATTTAGTCCCATGTTGACAATTTTGGTCCCATTCATATTATAATAAATCTCATTTTTGTCCTATAACTATGAGTCGTTATGATCAAAATTGTCAACACAGGACTAAATTTGTCAAAAATTATCCAAATATGAGATGCTGAGGATTAAATTCGTCAAAAGAAGGACTAAATGTGTAAATGGAGTAAGTTACAGGACTAAAAGTGCTACTGACCTAAAGTTATAGGACCAAAAGTGTAGTTTTGCCTAAAAATAATTATCAAATAAGAATAAGAATATTTTTTATTAAAAATATTTATCAAAATAAGTATTGTTCATTTATTCTAAACTATTTAGTTTAAATAAATAAAAATTACTAACAATATTGTTTACTAAATTGTTGACTTTGATATAGCAGTTTTTTAGCGATTTTGTTATTTTTTTCTTTGTTAATTATGTATTGTATTATAACGAGAATGAGAGAGAATTTGAGAGACATTATATATATAAATATATATATATATATATAGATATATGTGGGTATTAGAGTAAATAAAAATTATAATTTTGTCTTTTTTGTCTTATACTTCCACTTCTCGGCTCAATTTCGGATGATAACAAAATTGGACTTCAGTGGAGTATCATATACATCAAATTTTACTTTACCCCCATCTCTTCCTCCTAATCAAACGCAAGATTATGTCTCATACATCTATTTTTGTTTTCACTTCTCTTATTCCTTCATTTTTCACCCCAACCAAACACACCATCTATCTATTTCAAATAAAATCAAAATCGTTTGATTGGAAAATTTGTCTCTGAATGCTCCCCAGGTTGCATGGTTTTCAATCTGAAACACAAATTAAGCTCCTTACTAATTGAAAATTTTCTTGTATATAAGGGTGTAAATAATTTCGAGTGGAGCCGAACATTTATGCTTCCTTGAATTATTATCGATCTTCAAAAATTTTGTTTGAATTTGGTTTTGATTATTATTCTAATCGAGCTCAAAAGTTTACCGAACAAGATTTTCGTTCAAGTTTGGTTTGTTAAAACCTAACAAATCGAGTTCAAACAAATTTTTATCGATCGATCTCAATTGAGTTTCGAATAATTTGATTATTTTTTCAGCCCTATATATATTATATGTTGATTCGAATTCGAAGATTCGGTGCATGATTTACACTCTAAATTTGCAAGGGGAGTTTGGGGTTCGTCAAATATATTAGTTTCATAAGATGTAAATATACATGATGGATTGGTGGTAACTGATACCATGACCACCGCTTATGTACCAGTAGACACTAATGGAGGTATTTGCGTTACAATCATACGCTTGGTGCACGTAATCGATACGATCAATTTGCATTGTATCTTTACTATCCAATATTTGCAAAACTCTCACCATCACCTCATGCATAGCATAGACCATATGCCACAGCTCAGTGTGGATTGTTCACAATTTCATCCTGTGTAAGGGAACCTTGATATCTCAAGTTATAATTTGTCACAAATTTGAGCCCCCATGGTCCAATTTTTACAGGTTTAGCATTTCTGTAAGAAAAAACCTTGTTATATTGTTCCAAAATAAACTGATAAATAAGAAGCTACTGACTTATGGAAATACAAGAAAAATAGTCATTTAAGAAAAGACTAAGCAGCATCTGTATTTATAGGAGAGAGACTCAAACTCCAGAACAAATTATATCTGAAGGAAGTGCTTGTTGATCTTGATTCCTACTTACTGAATTGAGAATCAAAAGCATTTCATAACTTTAATGCATGTCCAGTGTGGCTTTTCTTTGCTTCAATGTATTCAAGCATGTTTTTTTTAACCTTGTGTTGCCAAGGTTTAATTCTCTTCATATTTGAGCACGATCAAGAAGGACACAAGAGATCAAGGACATGCATGTACTTTTTGTTTTTAGGATCTACACAATCTACTTGGGGTGCAAACGAGCCGAACTCGGCCAAAAATATGAGCTCGAGCTCGAGATCGGCGAGCTCAGAAATATAGGCTCACGAACATGCTTCATTTGCAAAACAGAAAATACAAGGCAGGAGATGGTGAAGTCGCAACAGTCAATACATATAAGATATAACAATACACATTTACACAATATACAAAATCCAAATCCAATACATATAACAATACATCATTTATCATTTCCCAACTACACAAAATAACAGTGATACAAAAACTCAGCCAAAGTCTAAGCACAACCAAACAAAGTCAACAAAAATCCAATCAGGCATTTTATCAAACTTCTTAAAAGCAAAACTTGCTCCAAAATTTTCTTAAAGAAAATTTACCAAAAAACAAAAAATCACCTGTTAATGGTGGAGTCGGAGCGAAGGTGCGCCTTCTGCCGAGGATTTCGTGGACGTGAAGTTGGTGTTCTGCAATTTTTTCTTTCACTTCGCAGGAGAGAGAGAGAGAGAGTTCTTCAACTCTCACATTACATATTTACTGACTCAATCATACCTTTTCTTTTCTATTTCTAATTTTAATTTTAATGAATTATTGATTATTTATTCATTTGATAAATATAAAAACAAATAATATATTTACTTATATACATCAAATAAATATAGGGCCAAGATAACTAATAACAAATGTATTTTGTTGTAGCGGATATCAAAACGTACTAAACTTGTTTTTAGATAATATAAATCGAAATATCATATTTTAATATCTAAAACTAAAATATGATTTATTGACTAACAATTCTAATTTATGATAATTTTTTAAATACATGCATTTTGTTGTAGTGGATATCAAAATTATAACAATAAAATTCATATGTATTGTATTAAACATTTATTTACAAAAAAACTATCAAAATGCACTAAATTGATGATTAAGCCTTTTTTTAGATAATATAAACCAAAAATACTATATTTTAATATCATCTAAAACATGATATATTGACTAGCAATTCTAAATATATGGTGAATTTTTTTTAGAAAAAAATATATTTTGTTATAGTGGATATTGAAACTATAACGATAAAATTCATATGCATTATATTAAAATTTTATTTTAAAAAAAATTATTGAAATGTACTAAATTGTTGATTAAGTTTTTTTTTAGATAATATAAACTAAAATACCATATTTTAATATCATCTAAAATTAAAATATGAGATGTAGACGAATATTTTTAATATATAGTGAAATAAATGCATTTTGTTGTAACAGATTGAAATTGAAACGATAAAATTCATATGCATTATATGAAATATTTATTTACAAACAAATTATCAAAATGTATTAAATTGTTGATTAAGGTTGTTTTTTGATAATATAAACGACACCATATTCTAATATCATCTAAAACTAAATATGATATATTGACTAACAATTCTAATATATGGTGAATTTTAAAATAAATATATTTTGTTTTAGTGGATATTGAAATTATAATGATAAAATTCATGTACATTTATATAAATACTTAAAATGTATTAAATTGTTGACTCGGCTTGACTTTTAGATAATATAAACTAAAATGCATATTTAAATATCATCTAAAATGAGATATTGACTACTAATTCTAATTTATGGTGAATTATGAAAATTTATATATAAAAAAAGTATCAAAACTTAATAAATTATTACTTAAACTTATTTTTAAACAATGTAAATAAAAATATCGTATTTTATTATTATATAAAATTGAAATAAGAGACGTGTTGACTAATAATTATAATATATGGTGAATTTTTAATATAAACTTGATATTCGAGACGAACAAGTGCATTCACACATACAATTTGTTATAGAGCATGAATTCCTTGTATAAATACAGATTCCTCCTTAACTCTTCTTACATGTATATTTTTTCCTTTGTCTTCCATAAGTAGCATATTTTGTTTATCTATCTATTCTAGACCATGCAACATGTTTATAACGAAATTTCACTAAACTTGGCGGAGCTCAGAGTTAATATGGCAGGTTGTAAATTGAGATTGAAGCAGGATAAAATTGTCAACAATTCACAATCAGTGCTAGTCTATAGCCTTGATTATACTGGGCATGAGATAATTGTGAGAGTTGTGTGAATACCGAATTGAAAATCTACCACAAATAACATACCAAGACTTTGGTAAATCGAAAATTAGGTACGCCAAAATGTTGGATCCAATATTAAATTGAATTAATTTGTTCAATCTCATAATTACCAATTTTTTTGTCGGAACTTGGTTTGACATTTTGATAAACCAATGCTTTGTTTATAATTTCTCCATAAGAAAGAGATACTAATATTTTCATATTTTTCTTTGATTTTTTCCCAGTCTTTTTGTGCAAAAAATTTTGATAAATCTGAAATAAATTTTTTCTTCCCAAAAAAAAATTATCTGCATCACTTCTTTCATAAATTTTGGATATGAAGACATATTTATACCACCTAAAATCATGGCGTTTTCCACACTTTAGGCAAAAATTCTGTATTTCTTTCTTGGTATATTTGGAGATTTCAATAAAATGAATAATAATAGTATGTATTAAAGAAGATATTGCATTAGAAATGGGTCTTCCTTCATCATTATTAATAATATTTCCTTCTGAATCTCTTGTAACACTTGAAAAATTTTGAGTTTTTGCTTCAAGTTATGATGTTATCCCACCATCCTTTTAATCGATCATTGAATCCTAATATAAGATTTTTTACAGCATCTTCATCCGTTAGACTTGCTCTTTCTTTATAAATATTTGACACCATAACCATTTGTTTATACAAACTAAGAATTTGATATTCGAATAAGGTATCTAAATTCCATCCATATATTGAGATTTCATTAAAAGACCTAAAAGGAAGATTATCAGTTGTAACATGAAGAGTCGGATCCTTAGAAGTTATTACAAAGGAAGATGAGGGATTTGAATCTTTTTTTTTTTTTTTTTTCGAAAACTTCTTCAATCCTATTTTCTATTCGATCTAATTGTTTTCCTATAGAATGGAGAATTAAATTTGAAAAATTATTTTGTTTGATTTGACGAGTACTTAAGTCATTGCTGGTTGGCTCACTAACTAGGAGACATTTGATAACTTGGCCTTTTATGGAGATCCCAAATTCTTCTAAAGGTGGATGCTCGTTGTAAATTATTGATCCATCTGTTTTGGTCCATTTTTCTAGAGTTTTTTGGGTGACTCTTAATAATTTATCCTCTTCATATATTTGGAACAGATATGAGAAAAAGGGAATATTTTTTAATATATGACATGGATTCATACCATTCAGCTCTGATGTTTGATCTTTCGGACGAAGAGAAAGTACTCAAACCATTTCCTATTGGAAGTATTTTCTTCTGAAATGAAGTCGTTTTTAAAAAAGATCTTTATCAATTGAAAATTCTTTGGTAATTGTGAGAATTTGTGAGGGTGCTGACTTAGGAGATTTTATTTCCTCATAATCTTGGTAAATTGATTGTGCAAGATTTTGATCTATTCTTATTCCCTGAAATTTTGAGTTAGTATGTCTAATTATTTCTGAAGTTGAGTGTCTAGAACGAGTAACAGGATTGGAGTAAAAGGTCCTATTTGTTTTTAATGAATTTTATCTACAAAACTCGATTCCTACAAATCCATCAGGATGTTGGGTAATTTGATCAATTTTTGAATTTTCTATAGATTGAATAGGTGGTATTGACCCTGGAGGTAGATTCCATGTTTCCGGTAAGCTAACATTTTTCCACTCTATGGTTTTAGGGACCATAAGATTAGATTTGGATCTATTTATTTCTGAAATATTGTTTGTCCTGGTGACTTGGTGCGAGATATGTCTTGGATATCTAGACCAGTATTCATGATTTTGTAATGAAGCCTATAAAATATTTCATAAATATGAGACCGTGACTTTATTTTATAATTGTAATTTTTTAACATTTAAAGTAAGAATGCCAATAATATCGGGATCATTAAGAGAAATGGTAAAATTTAAAAAAGAATTAAAATAAATTGGACCTTTACAAAGATTAGTTTTTACTAATCCAAATAATTAGAGTCATAGAAATCCAGGTGTCTACAATCTCGCAAAGCGAGAAACATAGTGCTATCTAATCATTCTCTTGTTAAAGATTTAATAGCAATTTGAACAAGACCAATATGCATAAATTTATATCCATTCTTAATATGTTTAATAATTGAAGATTTTAAAAATAAATGTAAAGTTTGTTGATCTGAAACTAGTGGTAAGACTTGTTCTTCAGTTTTTATATATGCAGATTTAAAATCAATAAATGACTTTTTATAAATTTTTTTTTTTGCTAATCTTAGAAGGTTTTCGATCAAATAGATATTTGTCTTCTCATAGTATTTTTCCTGTGATAATTATATTCGAATTCTCTTGGTTGTCCCCTGACGAGGGGGCTTCAGAATTCATGCTTCTTATGAATTACCACAGGGGAAACAACGATTTATTGCGGATATTATTTAGGATCAAACAACGATTTATCGCAGCACAGGTAATAGCCAAGTAAGCCGACTTACTACCTGGCGAAGTCCGATTCACAAATTATAAATGCTTTTATATGGATATATCCAAAAGTTGCATGGCTCTGATATAATATAAATTATTATAAATTATATAATATATAGTATAATAATATACTATATATTCTTAATATCACTAATAGAATAAAATAAAAATTGGTCATTCGGTTTGGTAGGGTTAATCGAATACGAAGAATTGTACTAACCAAATAATCAATTTTTATTTCTCCAAAAAAAAAAAAACCGAAAATCAAATTGAATTTTTGGTTCGATCGACCAAAAAAATTGAATTTTGAACACCCCTAAACTCAAGTATTATCGCAAAAGTTTTAGCATACCCCTATTATACTTGAACTAGAAAAATGCAGGTGAGACATGTGAAACCAGTTAACCAGGAAAAAAGTATGTTGAGAGAGAGGGCCAAACTGCATTGTCTTAGATAAGAGGGTTGATGTTCAAGGATTTTTTAGAAAATGACTACCAAGAGAACATCTTAGAAAATTTTGTCAGGATTTAGAATTCTCAGAGTACATTATTGACTGTGCAAGAACACATTAGCTGAAAATTTGTTAACTACTTACAAAGGTTATTAGGGTGAAAGAAGACAGAGGGTTTACTAATCTAGACTATTTGAGCTAAACACAGGGTTAGGCACCATCTCACAATTGAGGAGGCAACACAACTTATATTGCCCATTCAAAGTAGTGTGTGTAAATGTGGTAGTCTTTAGTATTGCAGAGGATAAAGGTTTTTCAACTGGGTTTTATAGAGCAGTATGGCCTATAATTAGGGAGGGGATCACAAGAACAGTGAAAGTAGTTCTTTACTAATGGTCAAATGTTAAACAATTAACACTAATTAATGGTTTTAATTCATAGGGTGGAGTTGTCAACAAAAAAAAAAAAAAATTGGAATAAAATACCAATTAAAACGCCACAATAAATAATTGGGTTCTACGGCACCCATCGAATGAAATCATGATCTAACTCACCAATGCATCTGCGATGGAAGGATGAGTCAGCCAACGTCTATATCAATCGTTGGCGCACTCTAAGGCTTTGAACTGGAAAAATAAATTGTCAAAGACGTTGACGATAGAAATGTGCATTCAGTATGCGTTGTATTCTTGTGTACACCTTGTAGGTGATCGAGCCTAGAATTTTGCAAGATTGGTTACCCGCTCACATGGGATTGAGTTAAGCATCGCCAATCATAAACCCATATTCCTAATTGACTATTAAAAAAAAAAGAATCGATAAGGGAGGAAAAATTCATCACATCTAACGTCAATGAGTCAATGTCTATTAAAGCAACTCGTGTTAGAATCCCTCCTAGCGGAAGAGTGAAGAGCCCAAAGACCAAAGTATGCCAAATGACACATGTTGACCTAAGCTTGAAAACTACTAGAGAAAGAGTTCTCGTTACCTAACTCATATGTACCCTACATCTTCGACTAGCTATTGGCAAGAAAATTAATTGAATTGCCTAAATAAAAAGGCCCAGAAGAAGTTCAAAAAATGAACGACTGTGAAGTACCGAAAATATCAATCAACTTTAATGGTTTTAGTTATACGATATACACACACACACACACACATATATATATGTACCTGGAGTGCTATGCTTATAGACGACTTTCCATTTGCTTGGCGTACTCTCAACTATAACATACTCACTACGTGCATGTCGTAGCAAGTGATCTTTCACCGCTCCTGTCAAATATTTTTTATTTTTTAAAATCATCCTACTTCAAGCCCGTCGTTATTAGTATGAACAAAAAAAAAAATTCATACTTCAAAGTTGGGACATCAATGGAATTCGCAGGTATCTTTGGGAATGTTCGATTAATGAATGGAATAGAGCAATAAAACGGTTACTCAGTAGTTGTATTTGGCATAGTCTGTCCATTTGATGATGACATGCCTTGTGCCAATGTTTCGGTCTTGACATTTATGTCAACATCGTTTTCGGCATCTCAGGGGGAATTGAAAATTCCACTTCATCTAATTTATAATTATGATACGAAAAAATTACAGAACTGTCAACTTCAGTGTCTTCTACATCATCCGCGCCAAGCAAGAAATCTTCGGCCTCGTGGGCATGTGATGGGGTTGCCCCTGTATAGTGGAGTTCAATGTTTTCAAGGCCTTGTGTAACAATGATTACATCGGGGGAATAATATTTTACGCCATTATTAAAATCGTGATTACAAGGACCTGTAAAAAAATCAACCAAATGCGAATGCATTTGAGGGTCACGATTGCAGATTAATGCAATTATGCTCCATATAGCAAAGGTCGAAATTTCTCGAGACACACCATTCAAAAACATTACAATATGCACGTGCAGTTGTGTGTTCCTACTGGGTGGTAGGTTGATGTGTCCTGATTCATCTAAAAACCTGGTGTCGTTACTATATCTTATAAAATTAGAGGATGTAGTAGAAGTCAGGAACTACAGTTGGGATAGTATTGTCCTTGCATTCTGATACCATGAACTATGCAATGCCAACACCAAAGGTAAAGTTGCAATTGATGGTGTATTGCAATTGTTATAGGTAATATTAACTTATTATACTATAGACAGATATTTTATTTTTAAATGTTAAAGTAATAGCACAAATTTACATCATTTTGTAGATTTGGCTTGGCCACGTAAATTCCACTTTGCCCCAGTCTTGGTTTAGAATGTCTACATATGGGCCCAAGTCCAAACAAACTATAATTATTTGCTCCCAATAACACCATATGGTGTAATGTGGAACTATGAACACAGTTTCACCCTAACAATACGAACAACTATCCGACTCATAAGAGATATATTAGATAAGATGCAAGTTGATCAGGTATTTGATATTCAAAATAGTACATACAATTTATACAAGTATTAAATGCACAAGAATTATCATCACATTTATTACAGTTTATCTAACAATCATATGACTAGAATTAAACCGCATTATGGCCTAAGCTGCTGATTTTAATCCCTTGTTGTGGACATCAATATGTCATCTGATATTCTTTGCAATTATGGAAATGCACCATCTCGAAAGAGTCCTTCCCCAATTCAAAATAAGACACAATATTTCATAATTGCTAGATATTCATAACATGAACCTGCATCAAATCTCTCATAAATTGCCCACAGGCATAGATTGGAACCTGCAACACATACAATACGTCACTAGATGGCACAAACAATATGATATAATTGTGCGTAAACTAGCCATTTTCAACGAAAGTAAATACAAAACGCAAATATTGGGAATGGTACAACAACATAACATGTCATTTCGTGTCGCCATTTATTGACAGGCATGTCGAAAGTGGGCATCAACCTGAAGATGCACCCACATTCCAAATTGTGGTATGTTATATAATAAAATATATATATATATTTTTTTTTTTGTTTTTTGCATAAAAATTCATTATTTTCTACACTTTTCAGGCTAAACAACTACAATCTCTTTAATTAAGTTTTCGTTCTATACCACAGGAAGGATACAACTAATTGGTGGACCAATTCGAGAATACATTTTAAAATGTCCCAATCACTTAGAGAATACTAATTGGTGGACCAGTTCATCAATTAGCCACAACAAACTGCAACGGCATCAGAGAATGTCCCAATCACGTCCCACAGGCAAAGGAGAAGTTGTAGCCGAATATCTACTGATTTGTTGAACGTGATAATATTGGGATGGATATAGTTGGTCTTTCTACAGTGTATACACATCAAGATTATTACATGCCTCAACCGCCACAATGAGATTATTGATTTTAATTAACTCCATACATGCCAAGTCATGCAGAAGTTTATTCTGCACATGTTGATTTTGACCTTAGCATTGGCATTAAGCAACTATATGCACCATGATATGACGTTTCACCAATTTTATTTTCATCATTTAGTGCATATTGTGATTATGTGGAGTCCAGTTCTGTAATATCATCAAGTCGGTTGCACATTAATGCCGGAGACGATGAACAAAATGAGCCAACACAAAATGTAGATGAGAAAATAAGAAGATCTCGGAGACAACGTCACTGATGCAATTATGGAATGGGTGGACATTTTTTAATATTTGTAATAATTGATTGTAATTTTTTTAATTACTACATTTTTAACTTGATTATTGATTATAATTAGTAAAACATTTTAAAGTTATACTTAAATAATTTATTACCTATAACAACAATAAATATACCTATTTTAAAAAGAAAAATGTGGAGTCATCGATCCGATCCACAACTCTGAGTCGTGGCAGACCTTGACTTCGCATTTAAGTCATGGACCTTTTTATGTTATACATTGTAAAAATATTATATTTTTGTTATTTTTATAATATTAAAATAAATCAATTATGGGATATTTATGTATTTTGGTAGGGGTGGCAAATGGACGGGTTGGATAGGGTTTGGATTGGTTCCAAAATGGATCTGGTTCAAAATAAATTTAAATAAATTGGTTCAAAATGGGCCAGGTTGCAAATGGAATGTGTCGAATTAGTATAAATTATTTTATTAATGTAATCTAAAATTTTAAAATTTCACACAAAGGAAATAAAGAAGGATAATATTTGAACTATTGAAAAAGATAATTAGTACTTGTAATCTAATATGACTAAACTTGTATCACATGTCATTTATGTCTAATAACCATATATATTAAGATTCATTTGCTAAATTATAAAGCAAAAACTAAATATTTATCAGAATAATTCATAATATTTTTTGAATGTCCATCTTGAATTAACACCAAGCTGTGCAACTAAGTTTTTTATATTTGTTGAGAGACAACTTTTATAAACGTGTTAGAGAAAAAGAGTGGTGTGTGAGATATATATATATATATATATATATATATATGAGAGTGTGTGTATATGAAGAAAGAGAAGTTGTGCGAATGGATTTTGTGTGTGTGTGTGTGTGTGTGAGTGAGTGTTTGTATGAGAGAGAGAGAGAGAGAGATGTAAGATAGTGTGTGTGTGTGTGTGTGTATGAAGCAAGATGAGTTGTAAGCATATTTGATTGTGTGGGAAATAGATGTAAGAGAGTCTGTGTGTATATGAGGAAAGAGAAAATTATGGGGTTTTGTTTTTTCTGAACTCATATTAAACTTATCATCAACCCATATCTAACCAATACAAAATATAATTTTATTTAACAACAACCCGTATCAACTTATTTTAAAATATAGGATAAATTATATTTTGCCATCTGAACTATGACCGTTTTTACACTTTGGCATTTAAACTTTTTTTTGTGTCAACTTACCATCTGAACTTTACGAAATTTTACACTTTACCATTTATAACTATTTTTCACCAAGTTTTTTGTTTAAAAAAACATCATATGCAATGCACATGTGATATTTAAAGGTCATTTGATGTGATATTTTTTACATATGCACAACATGTGATGTTTCTTCGATAAAAAAATCATCAAAAAGACGATCATATATGGTAAAGTGCAAATTTTCTAAAGTTGAGATGGCAAATTGATACAAAAAAAAGTTTAGATGCCAAAGTGTAAAAGCGGGCTTAATTTGGATGGTAAAATACAATTTACCCTAAAATATAACCAACCCAATGCAACCCAACCAAAAACTAATTGGGTTGGATTGAACTCATGGATCTTTTAACTCATTTTGCCACCCCTAGTGTTGGTATAACCTCAAGAGTGTCAATTAAATATATCCTAAATATTTATACGGTTTATGCGTGTGTGAATTATATATATATAATATATATATATATATATATATATGAATTAGCTAGCTGCACATATTTTTGTAGCATTTAAAAAATACTTAGGAAATAAGAATTTCTGAATCAATGAAAGATTTTGTCTAATCATAAAGACAACCGATAAAATAATTAATAATAAAAGTACTATTACAATAAATTCGATCGTGGCTATGATTTTTCATTGTACATATGTTGAATTAATTTTCAATAAAATTATACAAACTATAATTAAATGTATGAAACTTATTATTGTACTTAATATTAATAGACCTCTCAAGCTAAGTAAATTTTTGGTCGAATTGCACAAAGTGTGTATATATATATATATATAGTTTTTTTTTCGAAATTGACAAAGTATATAGTTAATTATAATAACATGAAAAAACGAGCAGAAAAAATCCAAATAAATGCAGCTCCCAAGAAAAAAACAAGAAGTGGGACATGACTGCTCAAGGCTCGAGCTCATTCAGAAAAGGAATCTCTCCTTGGTCAAATAGAGAAAAGGGGTCATTGGTATTTTTATTTATTTATTTTTTAATAATATATCATTGATTATTCGATAATTTTAAATTCAAAAATTGAATCAGTTTATTAATAATTTAAATCAATAATTATGTTTAAATGAGACAAAGAAAAAAAAAAGAATGGACCAAGACAGAATTTTAATTTGTTCAAACTAGTCGTTGTTGCACGCCGTCCTAACATGTATAGAAATAATTTTTTATATTATGAAAGAATATATTAATTTAATTGTTAAGTTAATATAAAACTTGAACAGTTGAATAAGATAGTCATCTTATTAGTTATAGGGCGTTTTTTGGATCATAAAAAATTGGTGCAGCAGTGTCAAAACCGTTATTTTGTATCTATAGCAACTCCTGTTTTTTAGGATAAGTAATTGTTATGGCATGTTGTTCTTTGTGCATATAATAAATAATTATTTATACTTTAAAAATATATATTATAAATAAGAATGAAATATATAAACAAACATAATATTTATAAATAATAAATAAAATTAATTTATGGATATTATCGATACAAAGAAAAAAGGTATCACGATATTACAAACTGTCATTTGTGAGTGAAACTTTCATATTAGTATAAGGCAATTGAAAATATATAAGGATATTTTTTGTACTTTGAAAAACTGATATCGCGGTGTAAGTTGTTTGTGAGTGAAAATAAAGTTTTTTTTATATATAAAAAGAGATATAGTTAACAATTAAGGTGAAGTAGGGTTAGGAACGAAGAATCTCTCTATGATAAACAGATGCGTACCAATTATCCGCCAACAAACCCTTGATCGATTTGTAAGGTCGAGGCTTCACAATAAAAAAGTTGTGAGTTCGAATTATATGAACATAGACGTACATCTACTTTTACAGTAAACCAAGTAAAAAAGATTGATAGAAAATCGAACCATCTGAATTAATTCATTCTCAATAGTTATGAATGTTTCTTCTGTTGATGAATGCTCCTATTACGTCTTTAGTCTGTGAAGGATGAGAACCAATTATATAAGATATGCATGGAGAATTTTACTATTATATACGTCATTAGTCCGATCCTTTGTATGTTATATATAGAGAGAGATATAATCATATCAATCTTAGGATAATTTAATTAATTAATTAATGTGGTAATTAAGGATGTAATTGTGGGGGCCACATGATTAGTTACAAGTTTTAAGACATTCTTCTAACAAGTAATTGCGGATGAATAGGATGATCAATGCCACTGACACCTTGATTTTTGTGCTTTATTACCGTAATTTATTACTGATTTTGCTGCAGCTTTGACTAATATAAATAAGGGATAATTACACTCCCCTCCTATGATATTTTGGTCTAATTACACATAGACCCCTATAATTTGAGAAATTACATCTAGCACCCTCGAGATATGCTTTCATTTAACAAATAAGTCTCTATGTTAGTTAAAATTCACTAAATTAATAGATATTAACAAAAAAATTAGAAAAAAAATTATATTAATCTTTAGTTGACTTATACTGACTTATTGCAGTTCAAATAATTTTTTTATAACCAAATTACCCACATATGTCTTCACGCGTTAATGCATTTGAGAACATATATCTTCACCGTTATAAGGGTAATTTAGTCCAAAAAATTTATTAACATGCAATAAGTCAGTAATAAGTCAATCAAGAGTTAATATAGTTTTTTTTCTAATTTTTTTTATTAATATTAGTCAATTCGATGAATTTTGACTAACGGATGAACTTATTTATTAGATGTAGGCAAACCTCAGGGATGTTAGGTGTAATTTTTCAAACCACAGAGAATCTACATGTAATTAGATCAAATATCAAGAAAGGGGAGTGTAATTATCCCTGTAAATAAATATTTTGGGTAAGTGAAGATGTTTAAGCTACAAGTTTCCATATAGGTATCTCAAAATTAGGTATGATTGTTAGAGACAGAAAGTCTTAAACATTTATTAGTACGTATTTAATTTTTTTTTAATAAAAGGCATAATTATATTAATATTTTAATAAATTCATTCAGATGTTAATATAGAATAGAATCATGAAATAAATTATAATAAGGGATAATTACACTCTCCTCCCATGAGGTTTGGTGTAATTACACGTAAACCTCCTGTAGTTTGAAAAATTACACTTAGTACTTCTAAAGTTAGCTTTTATCTAACAAATAAGTTTCTCAATTAGTCAAATTCACCAAATTAACTAATATTAACAAAAAAAATCAGAAAAAAATCTATATTAATCCTTAATTGACTTATTACTGATTTATTGCATGTCAAATAAATATTTTTATGATCAAATTACCCTCATACGTCTTCACGTATTAATGTATCCGGAGACGTATATCTTTACTGTTATAAGGATAACTTAGTTGGAAAAAATTTATTTAACATGCAATAAGTCAGTACTAAGTCAATCAAGAGTTAATATAGATTATTTTCTACTTTTTTTGTTAATATCAATCAATTTGGTGAATTTTGATTAACGGAGGGACTTAGTTGTTAGATATAGACAAACTTCAAGGGTGCTAGGTGTAATTTTCTAAACTACAAGGAATCTACGTGTAATTACATCAAACTTCAGGAGAAATGAGTGTAATTATCCCTTATAATAATTGAATAATACATAAATATAACAAAGGATCCAAACATAAATTATAATAAAACATACATAATATAAGATAAATATCAACGCGAGTAATGAGATTCGAATCGATGACTTCGAGCTTATTTACTGGATCTCAACTTAAACATTAGTTTAAAGTGAATATATATATATATAGAGAGAGAGAGAATTTTAAGACTAATGTTGCACCCAATGCAATAAATACATAATTTTTATCTCAAAAGAATTATTATTGATGCATTAAATTGTGACATAATAATTCACGACACCATCTATAGTTACAGCTTATGGAGAACATACATATTATCCTAACAATTTATATTTGTTGTCACTATATATATGTCGCTCATTATTTATATTGAAAATTTTACGCATAACTTTTTGGTCGTACTTATACCTAGTGACAATAGTGTCATTATTAAAATTATAAAAATCATAGTGGTGACAGAATAAAAATTAGTATCACTTAACAGCGGAAGAAATATGACTTCTTTGTTATTATTAATTAGGAAAAAATGCAAGCAACTATATTGTGATATTGCAAATAAGTAAATTACCCCCTTATGAAAGAAAAAGTAGCAATATGCCCCCCCCCTATGTTTTTTAAAATGAAACAATTTACCTCCTTAGACAGGGAGATAAATTGCTTCATTTTAAAAAGTATGGGGAGGTAAATTGCTATTTTATGTTCATAAATGGGTAATTTGTTCATTTACAATATCACAGAAGAGTAAATTGCTATTCACCCTTATTAATTGTTATGGTGAAAAGTTTTAAAAAAATCATGGGGTATACCAACTGATCATGTATGACTTCATAACGGCTATTATTTCATCATTGTTTATGCAAGGTCAAAATATTAGCCATAATCATAACAAATATTAATTACTCATGGCCAATAGTTTTTATATCAGTTATGTTTGACCATGGTAGAATATTAATTTGTCATAACTTTTCTTAAGCCATAGTGATTCATAATGTAGGAAATAATCCATTTTTTTATAGAGTTAAATTAATTTTGATCCCCTGTTATATGAAAAATATTAAAAAGCCCCTATAAAAATTTAAGTATAAAAAATCATCCTTATGTTATGAACAATGACTCACACATCCTCCAGGTCTCTGGGGGTTTTTTGAATACTTTTTATTTCATAGGGAGTGTAATTGATATTTTATTTTTTTCAAATGATATTTTGAATAGTTCCAATATAACAACGGGTCTTTGAATTTTTCCCCATTTGTTATATTATAATACATGTACCTAGTAACAATTTCAATATAACCCCCCAATTCTATTGCTAACATTTTCTTTTTTATAGTAAAATTTTAGTTTTTTCAACTTTCATATAAAATTTTACTAGCATAAAGTCATACCATACCTCAACATATCGAGTAAACAAACACTACAAGGAATTATGATATTAGTGGTGAAATATCAAATGAAAATCTAAAACTATCACTAAAAATATATATCAAGTGTCAATAATTTTTATGTCGCTGTATAAGTATTAGTAACAAAAATTGTATATGAAGTTGTCGGTGAACACAATTAATGAAACATCTCTAGTGACAACTTAGTAACAACACATATAGTGGCAACTATGGAAAAATCGTATTTTTCGTTCCATATATTAAGTTTATTTTTAATTTAGTCTCATTTGTTATATTTTTCTCACATTTAGTCCAATTTGCTAGACTTTTATCACAGTTAGTCCCATTTGTTCGAAAAATATCTCAATGGTTGTTCCACATCACTTTTTCGTCTAATTTCTAATGGAAAAGTGACGTGAATTGAATGGAAAAGTATTTTTTTTAAAAAAAAATTGAATGAAAAAGTGATTTAGGACTAATATTGAGAATTTTTTAAACATATGGGACTAAATGTGAGAAAAGCCTAACAAACTGGACTAAATTGAAAATGAGCATATTATATGGAACCAAAAAAAAACAATTTTCCGACAACTATTATTTGACGTCGCTAGATCATCGCTATACATGTATCACTAATTGTATTTAGCGATAATTTTATGGACATCTATTGTCTAAATACAGATAATAAGCTTTATAAAATAATAATAATTATTAAAATCATAAAATTTATTATTGTGGAAAAATAAATATATATTAATCTTGTCAGTAAAATATATAATTAGTAATAATAAAAATCGACGTTTGATTTTTTTTATTTGTTTTTTGGGAAATTTAGAGAAGTAAGTTAGGGTGTGATGAACACGACTTTTGAAGCCACTTGATAGTATTATTATTATTTAATTTCTTATTTATTATTAGTATTGGTTGTGGTAAATTTTATTTTTATTGTATTAGTTGGCCAAACTTAATTTTATATTTCAGTAATGTCGGTTGATTTTCTATAAGCTTTCAAGATTGAATCCACACCCCACAATCACTGCAAATCATTAAACTCTCCCCTCCCTTTGTCCTTTTTTTTTTTTCATTACTTTTTGTTTTAATAAATTATAGTGACAATTACACTATCTTTTTTTAAATTTGGTGTAATTACACGTAAACCTCGTATGACTTGAAAAATTATATCTAACATCCCTGAGGTTTGCTATTATTTAACAAATAAGCCGGCCGCCTGTTAGTCGAAATTCAACAAATTGTTAATATCAATAAAGAAATCGGACAAAAATCTATATTTACTTTCCATTGACTTATTATTAATTTATTGCAAGTCAAATAAATATTTTTATGATCAAATTACCCTCATACGTCTTCACACATTAATGCATATGAGAAGGTATATCTTCAACGTTACAAGAGTAGTTTAGTGGAAAAAAATTGTTTGACTTGCACTAAGTCAATAATAAGTCAATCGAGAATAAATACCAATTTTCTTTCGATTCGTTTGTTATATCAACAAATTCAATTAATTTTCACTAACAGAGGATCTGTTTGTTAGACAAAAATACATCTTAGAGGTACTAGATATAATTTTCAAACCATAGGAGATCCACATGTAACCACACGAGAGGGTAGTGTAATATTCCCTAAATTATAATGGGACCTTGTGAAGTTTATATCTAATAATACAAATCATGTCTTCTATCATTTAAAAACTTACAAGTACATCCCTTAAAATTATAATTGTAATTATAAGTACACCTCCTATTCAGTAGATAAATACACACACAACATCCCATCTAAGATGCATTACACTAACACTTTCGATGAAATTTTATGCAAACACCCTTTAATATACGTTACGCTAATACTCCAAAAGTGTGTACTTGTAATTTTAAAAAATATGATGAATGTTTATATAAAATAATTTTTTAGGGATGTCAATGTGAGTGTTTTTTTTTTCTTTTTTTTTTTTTAATATTTTAATTTTGTTCTTATTTTTTATTTTTTTCCACGCTGTGTCAGTGTTGGCGTGCAGTTGTCTGCCTCCTTTGCACGCATAAAATTATTGTAGTATTTGCATGTTAGTTTTTCCAAAATGTTTTTTTTTTTTTATATATATTTTTTTTCGAAGCATGAAAAGTTTTGTGAACATTTTACCTCTGTGTAAATTGTAATGTTACATTTTCAAACAAACAAGTTATGAATTGAGTAACATTTGCATTTGTTCCGTGTCATTGTGTGTTCATTTGTCAAATTTGAAATAATATTACATAATTAAAGGGTGAACAGCAATTTATCCTTTTGTAATATTGAAAATGAGCAGATTATCAATATATAAAAAATAAATAGCAATTTACCTCTCTATATTTTTTAAAATGAAGCAATTTACCTCCCTGTCCAATGAGGTAAATTGCTTTAATTTTAAAAATATAGGGAGGTAAATTGCTATTCTATTTTTTCATTGAAAAGTAATTTGCCTTTTTACAATATCACAGGGAGATAAATTGTAATTTTTTCATATAATTAAGAGGGGGTTTCGACAAGCTTATAAGCTTTTAAAAAAAAAAAAAATGCTTATAAGATTTAAAAAATATGATATTATGGACTTATAATTTAAATTTCTTTTTTAAAAAAAGGTAAGAATTTCACAACTTATTTTTATAAATCTTATAATTTAGTTCATTTTTTTAATATTAATTACAAATTTATTATTAGTAACATATTATAATTAACTTTTAAAATCTTATTTTTAAAAACACTAGTGTTTAAATTTTCAAATAAGATTTATAAGTATCTTATAAGTTTCAAAAATATCTTATTAGATGTATGATTTTATCAGATAGTTAGAATAAGTTTAGCCAAACACCCAATTCTCTTATGGTTGTGATCCAATAAACAAATTTCATTTTTTTCTTTTTGCCAAACATAACAACTTAGTTAGAAATAAATCCAAAATTTTTATTATAAATTGGTGTTGTATGTATTGCATTTTATACATACATATTGCGTGTATGAAATTTCAACTTAATTAGAAAAAATATATATTGTATACATACAACATAAGTATGTGAAGTGCGACAGGATATTAAAACATACACTAAAAAAAATATGATTTTCCGCTACGATTAAAAATTATAGTCAAAAGAAAAAAATTATGGCAAATATAGATTAACTACGATTTCGCAACGGTAGTTAGCCTTTGCTTCTGCCAGTAAATTATTAGCCATGGCCAAAACCGTGATAAATATTTTGGCTATGGCTAAAAATCATAACGAATATTGTTTAAATGTGATAAAAATATAAATTTTTATTTTGTTTTTACTTAACAGTGATTAATAGTAATAATTATCATGATTTTCAAATCATGGTTATTAATAGTGTAGCGAAAACTCAATTTTGTTTAGTGATAAAAAATAAATAATAACACAAACAAGTATTATAGTAGAAAAATACCCTCGGATACGTGCTATTAAACCCAAAACCTTGTATGAAATGAAGAGTTTTGAAATTTGACTTTTTTTTTAAAAATAAAAGTAAGGATAATTACACTTTTCTCCGTTGAGTTTTTTTTTTTTTTTTTTTCTTTTTAAGCTTTCCTCCTTTGAGGTTTAGTGTAATTAACACAAAAATTTTGTGGTTTGAAAAATTAGATCTAGCATCCTTAAGGTCAAATAAGTCCATTTATTAGTTAAAATTCACTGAATTTACTAACAAAAAATGAATAAAAAGTAAGCAAATCCTAGGGGTATAAAATGTAATTCTCAAACCATAAGAGGTTTATATGTAATTACACCAAATATCAGGAACGGAGAATGCAATTATATCAAAAAGTAATAGTCATATAATTATATTAAAATATTAATTAATAATTAATATGTGTACCAACCATAAATGTGTATGTAAAATAATTTAAATATATTAAAAAAAATTAGAAGAACAAACCAAGGTAGACCAAAAGAAACCGAAATAACCGTTTTCATGAATTTTATATTAGTATAGAGTTGGTACAATATTTTCCAAAAACTATCACGTCATGAAAATAAAATTAACAAAAATAATATAAACTAAGGTAAAATGAGATAGACATCCATCTATATAAATAAAAATACACTTTTATAAGTGATTTGGGTTGAAAATCGAGCTGATCTCGGGGATAGTTGAATTTGAATAAGTGGTTGAGCTATGAAAAATGAGCAGATATTAAACTTATTGGGTGTGAAATCAGAGAAAAAGATTAAGAATATTTTCTAAATAAATAGCGTATATTAGCCCTAAAATGATTTAGAGTATTTATAAAATCAAATTGTTATATTTGTACGAATTTACGTGTCGTGATCTTAGTCATTCAAGTATTGAATGGACATTTTAGTGTCTTACAGCGGAGAAATTATTGTCTGGACTTGGTTCGGCCAAACCTGAACCAATCATATGGCAAATGCAATACACTTGTCATGTGATTGGTGTACAATTTAGAAAAAATAACCAATCACAAAGCAAATATATTATACTTGCTCTGTGATTAAATTGATTTGGCCGAACCAAGTCCGTGCAATATTTTTTCCTTACAGAATACTTTTTCTTTCGGAAGCCCTTCTTCTTATACCCCTAATAGGATTTAAGATTTGTATCATCATATTTATGAAGTCATGAAATATTACAAAAACAAAAGGAAAAAAAAAAGAACTACATATAAAATAAAGGGATAATTATATTTTCACCCCTCACTTATGTTCTATTTATTTAAAATCATCCTTATCTTTTAAATAATTACATATACATTAGTCAAAAACATCAACATTATTTACAAAAATATTCTTACTTTTTAAAAAATTATACATACATCCCTAAAAAAACGTCAATATCATTACACAAACTATTATAATATTATATAATTAGAAAAAACAAAATAACTGATTTATATGAATAAGAGACGTAAATATAATTATGGGTAAAATAAAGTGATGACATGTAACTGGGGTTTGAAGACTTAAACAACACGAAATTGAGATGAGAAGTATGAGATGGTTCAGAACTTTTTGGTAAATGTGGACCATTGATTTTTATGATTGGTCCCATGAAGACTTTGAGATGCATGCCTGCTCCTTCATCTTTTCATTCTAAAAGTACCCAAATAGAAGTTTTAGGGATAATTACATTTTACACCCCTTAATTTATGGTATGTTTATTTAAATTATTCTTATTTTTTTAGATAATTATAAATATACTTATCAAAATATCAATAACACTTACACAAACCATCTCTTAATTTTTTTAAAAATTACACACACACACCCTAAAAATATTAACATTATTACACAAACAACCCCTATTTTTTGACTATCTAGAATAGTTTCTGTAATTTTACATAAATAAAAAAATGATTTATATAAATAAACTATAAATCACGAGTGTAAATGTTATTATCCCTAAAAGTTAAGAAATTTTCCGTCCCGCTTGACTCAACTCACCCTAATTACTCACTCATTGAATTTTAAGTATTTTACTTGCGGTTGGTTCATACTTTAGGAATTACAATATATATAGAATAAATTACAACAATCTCCTTTGAAGTTTGACCTAATTATGAATACTTTTTTACTGTTTGAAAAATTACAAATACCCTTTTAATGTCTGATGAAATTATGTAATCAGGTATGAAATTGTCAACTTTGCCCTTACTTTATTTTTTTATTTTTTAAAAAATTTAAAAATTTATAAAAAATCGAACAAGGTGGATGAAAAATTTTAGAAAATTATAAAAAACAATTATCCACTTAGTCCATAAAAAAAATTTTTTTAAAAAATAAATAAAATTACTTTTAATCTACAAGGACATTTTTGTCAGTTCACCATAAAAGATGGATGAAAACTTAATGGATTTGATTAATTAGTAGACGGGCATTTGTAATTTTTCAAACAACAATGGGGTATTCGTAATTACGTCAAACCTCAATGAAGGTCGTCGTAATTTACCCTATATATAATTTTTTTATGTGATTGAGTTTGGTGTAATTAAATCTTAAGAGATAATTTATAAATAATACAATATTTGATCTGTAAGTCCGAAATTTGAAATTAGGTATAAGTTTTTATCTGTGATATCTTCTCAAGTTGGACTACGCTCGTAGAGGCAGATTACAACAGCTTGCCCCCAACCGGGGGAAATAGCCATGCACTGGAAAAGCCAAGCTCGCTCTCATTTTAGAATCTTTTAAAATACTTTTTATTGTACCGTTTAGAGACTATATAATTACTTTTAATTTAAAGAGAGTTTTTATAATTTTTTAAATAACAATGATGTAGGCAAGTGTCTCATATTGATTGCAGACAAGGAGCTTGAGTGGCTAACAAGCCCCAAATCCTCCTCTTCCTAACGAGGCACCTTTTCAGAACAAAACCGTGAGGCTCATACGAAGCCAGAGCAGACAAAACCCCGCTCAACGGGACACCAATCGAGTCACGGGCCACATCAAACAAGAAGTATCCGGTAATCATGCAAACCTCAAGAAAACTTACCCATAATCTTATTCTGTCCAAATAATTTAAAAACAAAATTTTAAAATAAAATTTAAATATATTATAAAATATTTGAAATTAAATTTAACCAAACAGGGTCTTGGAATAAGTCCCATATTAATTCTTAGAGTGGAGGAAATAGTCCAAGAAAGGAAAATCAACTTTGGGGTTGAATTGGTCAAAAATAAGTAGGAGAATAAAAATTGTGTGACTTTTGGAAGGTAAAATAGAAAAAGCAATCTTTCCATTTGCCAAACACTGCCCAAAGTTTCAAGCAAAGTCAACTTTACTTTCTAACACCATTCTTTTTCCCCTTCAACAAAGTAAAATATGTGTGCCCCTCCATTTCTTTTATCTCTCTAAGCAATGTGGAAAATTCTATTTTTTAAAATTGAATTAAAATTAATTATATGATAAATAATACAGTAATTAATATACAGTTGAGAAAAAATAAATATTTATTATTAATTAATTGATTTAGTCGAGCTTAATTTGAATAAAAAAAATTATTCCTGATTTAGTAGGGAAAGGTATTAAGAAAATATGATTTTTTTCTCGTTATTCTTAGTTTATGCAATATATATTTTTATTAAAATTTTAGGAAAAAATCATTATGTCTGCATCAAACGTGTAATATTAAATAGTGAGAATCATATCGTATTAATATTAAACGTGTAATATTAATTGGTATTATTAAATCATATTATCGTTGATTAATTGGTTAGTCGAACTTAATTTGAATAAAAAAAATTCGATTCTTGATTTGGTAGAGAAAGGTATTGAAAAGTATGTTTCTTTTATCTTGTTAATATTATTTTATGTAATATATGTTAGTAAAATTCTTGGAAAAAATCATTATATCTACATCAAAAGTATAATTGAAAAAAAAAATACTAAATTAGAAAATGATTCTGTCTACAAACATAACTGACATGAATTAAAGTATCAAAATACAAAATAAATTTTGAAAAAAGAAAAGATAATTTACCCAATGTATTTGATCATTTCCCATATATAATCATTACCCCCAAAACAATTGTTTTGCATCTTATTAAGGAAATTATGACACAGAATCAACTTGAAATCAGAGAAAATCAGATTGAATTCTTTATTTCAAATTTTATTTTTTATTTAATATATACACATTATATGTATATTTTTTTCTAAAATAAAATAAATAGTATAATTTTATATAATTGGGATATATATTAAATTAAAAATAAAAAATAAAAAATCAATCTTGGAGAAAACAAATGATGAGAGACACACTTCTTAAATGCAGCATCATTGAATTTCCACCAACAGCTCACTGATTTTATGCACCAACCCAAAAAGACATTTTCTCTTCATATCTTTGTCATTTATGAAACCCCAACTTCTAGCAACTCCACACTCTCAATTTTACCACACATGAACACTAATACCTCCACCCCCACCCCCACCCCCACCCCACCCCAAATGCCTCTATGACTGGAACTCACCCTTTTTTTATGCATTTAAATATGAACTATTTGCAGAAAATTTTGAGTCTTGGCCATGTTTTCTTTGTCATCACAAAGACAAAAACTACTCAGTTGAGTTGTTTTCTTTCTTGGCTGCATTAGAACCTGCCCAAGAACCACCACCAGGCAGGTACACTCGTTAGCAGTCACTCTTTTTTTCTCTACACACCCCCAAAGAAATTCTTCTGTCTTCACAATAAGTGCAACTCCACTGTTTTCTTGGGGTTCTGGTGGGAAAATTTAAGTAGCATTCTGTGGTGATGCCCTCAGGTTGGCTGCTGAGTGGTTTGTGATGGTGGCGGTGGTTGTGGAGTTATTGGCGTTGCAGGTGCCTGAAAATGGTTATGGAAGCATTAATGATGCAAAAGTCCTGGTCTTGAAGGCCTGAGGAGTAGGGGTTCTTGGGGGGTGGCTGGAGGGTTGTTTGATAAATTAAAGTTTCCAACTTTTTTCTTGATTTTTGTGTGTTTTTAGGCCTTGGGAGAAATGGGATTTGGAATCTTTGGTTCTTTTTTTTTCTAACGCTGCTCTTTAAGCCTTTGGTTTGCCAACAGCCCAACACAGATGAGTCCTTTGTGTTTGAATTCTTGCAAAAGATGGGCTTAAATCCCCCTAAAGACTATGGATTTTCTGGCGCATTTTGTGAATGGAGAGGTGTGTTTTGTGATGACAAGGGGGAGAATGTTGTTAGGTTGGAAGCCTCTGGTTTGGGTTTGTCCGGTGTGATTCCTGACACCACCGTTGGGAAATTGATAAAGCTTGAAACTTTGGATCTTAGCAATAACAGAATCACTGGTTTGCCTTCTGATTTCTGGAGTTTGGGCTCACTCAAGAAGCTTAACCTCTCACATAACCAAATCACTGGGAGTCTTTCTAGTAACATGGGCAACTTTGGAAGACTTCAAAGCTTGGACCTTTCTTTCAACAATTTCTCCGGGAGTATCCCTGAAGCAATCAGCTCCCTCAGCAGTTTGCAAGTTCTGAATCTCAGTCACAATGGATTGGAGTCAGTAATTCCAATGGGGATTGCTCAATTCCGGTCTTTAGTTTCCGTTGATCTATCGGAAAACAGTCTCAATGGTTCTCTTCCCAATGGTTTTGGTGCTGCATTGTCACAACTGAAATTCTTGAGCCTATCAGAAAATGAGATTGTGGGCCGAGCTTCCGACTTTACAGGGATGAAGTCTATCAGCTATCTTAATATTTCGGGCAACCAGTTTAAGGGTTCTGTTGTTGAGGTCTTTGAAGGGCCATTGGAGGTGATTGATTTGAGCAGAAACCAGTTTCAGGGCCACATTGCTCAGGTAAACTTCAGTTCAACCTTCAAATGGTCAAATTTGCTGTATTTGGATTTGTCAGAGAATCAGTTGAGTGGTGAGTTTTTCACTGACTTGAGTCATGCTCAGAGTCTTAAACACCTCAATCTTGCATACAATAGATTTACCAAACAGCAGTTCTTTCAAGTTGATATGCTCACCAACTTAGACTATCTGAATTTATCTGGAACTAATTTGATCGGTCAAATTCCCAGCAATATCTCGAGTTTAGTTAGTTTAAGAACGCTCGATCTTTCTAAAAACCATCTCAGCAATCATATTCCTCCAATTCTTGGCAAGAACCTTAAAGTTCTTGACCTTTCTTCCAACAATCTAACAGGAGACATCCCATTAATGCTGATAGGTGAACTCCATGGGATGGAGAGTTTCAATTTCTCTTATAACAACCTAAGCTTTTGTGCTTCACAATTTTCCCGCGAAACCCTTCAAGCTGCTTTTATCGGATCGGTGAATAGCTGTCCAATTGCTGCAAATCCGGACTTCTTCAAGAGAAAAGCTCCAAAGCATAGGGGCCTCGAGATTGCATTAGCTCTGACCATCTCAATGGTTTGTTTGCTTGTGGCCTTGCTCTTTCTAGCATTCAGATGTAGAAGAGAAACTAGAATGTGGGTTGTGAAACAGAACTCATTTAGGGAAGAACAAACTGTCTCGGGACCCTTCTCCTTCCAGACAGATTCAACCACTTGGGTAGCTGATGTTAAGCAAGCAACGTCGGTGCCAGTTGTAATCTTTGAGAAGCCGTTGCTGAATTTTACATTTGCCGACCTCTTGTCTGCCACTTCTCATTTTGATCGGGGTACATTGTTGGCAGAAGGCAGGTTTGGGCCGGTTTATGGTGGACTTTTGCCGGGAGGAATTCATGTTGCTGTTAAGGTTTTGGTCCATGGCTCCACCATGACGGACCAGGAAGCTGCGAGAGAACTTGAATATCTTGGTCGGATTAAACATCCTAACCTCGTTCCACTAACTGGATATTGCTTGGCTGGAGAGCAGAGGATTGCCATTTACGATTACATGGAAAACGGAAACCTGCAGAACCTGCTCTATGATTTACCCCTTGGTGTTCAAACTACAGAAGACTGGAGCAATGACACATGGGAAGATGAGAATAACGGTATACAGAACGTTGGCTCTGAAGGGTCCCTAACGACTTGGAGATTCAGGCACAAAATTGCACTTGGCACCGCTCGTGCGCTTGCATTTCTTCACCACGGCTGCTTTCCTCCTATCATTCACAGAGACGTCAAAGCAAGCAGTGTATATCTTGATTCTAACTTAGAGCCAAGATTATCAGACTTTGGAATTGCCAAGATTTTCGGGAGTGGACTCGAGGATGAGATTGCTCGTGGATCTCCAGGATACGTGCCACCAGAGTTTCTTCAGCCAGAAGGTAGCTCACCAAAAGCTCCAACACCAAAATCTGATGTATACGGATTTGGAGTTATTCTTTTCGAGCTAATTACTGGGAAAAAACCTGTTGATGATGCTTATCCGGATGAAAAGGAAGCAACATTAGTAAGTTGGGTGAGAGGATTAGTGAGGAGAAACCAAGCGTTACAAGCTATCGACCCCAAGATCCGTGGAACAGGACCCGATGCACAAATGATCGAGGCTTTGAAGATTGGATACCTCTGCACTGCTGAAATTCCTTCTAAACGGCCCAGTATGCAACAAGTAGTCGGACTACTCAAGGACCTTGAACAGATTACCCTATAGCGAAGACATTGCACAGGATTCAGCTCTTTCTTTCCTTTCTTTCTTCATTGGTTCTTTTAGTGTTGTGAGCTCTATGCTGCATGAGAAGATTGTATAGCAGCCGAGTTTTGTTTCTGACTTTGCCATGTTTCTGATTTCCCATTTCGTGTTTGTGGCTAAAATGTCTAATTCCATTCACCCCTGTTTGATCCTTACGATCATATTCGTCGTGCTACTTTCATTGTTGCTTGCTTCTTTATGAACATCGTGTGTATCGTAAACGGAAAATTCTCTAACAAATGGTTCTGAACTAAGATAAAATCGACGCAGCTGAACTTGAACTACGATTTGCATGCCGTGCGCATGTTAATGTGTGTAAAAGAAAATATTACATAATCGTGTTACAGAAAATTCAAGATTAGGTACTTCCTATGTGTGGATGTTAGGAGTTTTGCCCTCTGTGAAGGGGCATCGGATAGTAGTAGATTGTGGTGGACCTGTTGTTGGGCAGAGAAGCGTCGTTTCTGTATGAATAACTGCAGCTGAAACATGGAGGCCCCAAAGAGTCGCTTCTTGAACCACGTTAGTAACCATTTGCGAATGAGACAAAGACATGGATGACCAAACATTATCCAACATTGTTATTCAGCTGAAAATTCTTACCGAATTAGGTTTGGTCGAATACATTTTTTAAATCAAACACCAATCACACGATAAATGTATTGTACTTGCGATATAATTGGTTCAAGTTTAACCGAACTCGCCCCATTACCGATTAAGTTTGTTCGAAAATGAAAAAATTCTTGCCCAAACCAATCACATGAAAAATATATCATATTTGTTATGTAAGTAAGTGGTCACTATTTTTTAAATGTAATGTTAATCAAACGACAAATATATTACACTTGTCATATAATTTATTCAAGTTTGACCAAATTCGATTTGAGTAAAAACTTCTACACAAATATAAACCATAACAAATTTGTAATGAATCTAAAGGACTATTAAAAATCAGCAATCTAACTCGTCTATCATCTTTTAGTGTCACACTGACTGACATACGTCCCTTTTAAAACGGAAAAAATTCAAGGACCCCCCTGTAATATTGGGAATATAAAAAAAAAATATCTGAGAAAAATAAAGTATCAATTAAATCCCTTGTGATATGAAAAAAAATTCAAAAAAATTCCTGAGACCAAGTTGACCAGGGGGTTGTATAAGTCATTTTCATAACATGAGGATGATTTTTTATATTTAAATTTTTACAGTGAGCTTTTTAATATTTTTTTATATCACAATAGGTCAAAAATAAATTAACTCCTTTTAACATTTAAAAAATATAATTAAAAAAATTATAATTTTAAGAATGAGATCGCATACCACGCATGTGATGGTGACGTTATATGGAACACTAAAATATTGTAGAAAAACAATTACAAAAAGAACAAAAAAAATAAAAACTCGTTAAAAACAACTCATACATAAACTCCAACATTTTATTTGGATCTTACAAACTATTCATTCAAAAAATTTATCAAAATAATTTTCTAATATTATATAAAAGTATTTTAAGAAAATTACAAATCGGCCCCAATTTTTGTTTAGAAGTAAACAATAATAGAACCCATAGGGGCCAGATATACATGACGGAGAGGACAACCTGCATTTGAGGGACTCTCATTGCAGTGTTTTACCCCTCCTAATTAGGGGTGTTCACGCTTCGGCTAACCGACTGAACCGGATCGGCCGGTTTCGAAAATGTGGTTCGTGTCGAATATCAAATCAAAATGTTTAGAATTTTTGTTCGGTATAATTTTTTTTAAAATTTTGATATTATTGATACTTGGTTCTAACATATCCTATTGAAATTTTAAAAATATATTAAATAATATATAAGATTTACGATGGACTTTTTTTTAGGTTTAATATAATTATAAATACCTCTCATTTTTTTAAAAATTATAAATATTCTCTGAATTTGTGGTCGTATAACAAACACCCACTCGTGACAGTCTATTGTAATGGGTATTTATAAGACGGTCTTTAATTTTAGGAGGGTATTTGTAATTTTTTAGAAAAATGAGCAGTATTTTTAATTATATATGGCAGACCTTAAAGGAACTCGTTATAATTTACCCTGTAAATAATATGTAAAATAACAATTTATTAAGAAAACTAAATTGTATTATTTTAATTAATATAACTATTACATATTAACCAAAACTAATTTGGAATACTACACTACAAGAAAATTGTTCAATAGCAAAAAAAAGAAAAATAGCATCGAGATAATTAGCAAGTAAAACTCTCGTTGCTAATTTATATCATTTAATACAAAAAATTTACTTGCTAATTGAATTTAGCAAGAAAAATTAACTTGCTACAAGTTAAGCAACGAACTAGTTAGAAGATATATTAAATTAAATATAGATCAGTAAATAAAAGTTTTACTTGCCAATTAGCTCGACGTTGATTTTAGTATCAATTTTTTTTTTCATCATTTTTCTTGTAGTGTAAAATTTATGAATTCTTTTAGTAAATGATTTATTGATAAAATAATAATATTTTAGCACCGAATAACGTAAGACGGAACCTAATAATATTTGTCCTTAATTCGGCTATTATTATTATACCTATATTAATGTTTTAATAATTAAATGCAATAAAAGTTGGCGCCTAGCTAGCTATAATGTGGGCAATATATATATATAGGTAGATTTGTATGGTCTCACCCTATTTAATTTAATTAATTAATTACCAAACATATGTCCTCTCGTGGTTTTGACAATATTCCATAATTAATTAATGAGAATTTATTTAAATAATGTCTTATATATTATTTGCATGATTGCATGTTCATGAGTGTTGTACGTACGTACCCTTATCTGTAAAAAATAAAAATATTAAATTAGATTATTTTAATTAATTTGTTTGGTTGTCGTCCAACATGAACAGATTCGTTTGACGGACTGTAAGAAGATGAAGGGGATGAGATGGACGAAACTTCACTTACTTCCATGCATTTATTCATAACATATTCGGAAGGAGCACCAAATCTTAGCTGCATAGCCAGATGATGTCGGAGGAACTACCTACTTTAATTATTATCAGTTAATTGCAATGACAACCTTTTAAAATGCCAAATTATACTTTCAACCCCTCCAAAAATTATCTATTTTCATTTGAGTCCCTTTCGTTAAGATTTAGACGGGATGATAATGTTAAAAGAGAATATATAAATTTTTAATTTTATCCCTCATTTAATATCTATATATAATATATTAATGCTTAGGGGGTACATATATATATATATATGTATATATATAAAGTTAAAATAATGTAATTGTAATAAAATATTATTTTTGAATATATATTATAGCCATGGGATAATAACTAATCGTTTATTAATTAAAAAACTGGTCATTTTTTTATATTTTTATATTTCTTATATATATGTATATGTGGGGTGAGTGAACATTATTATTTTATATGTTTAACCTCACTCTATATATAGAAAGTAAAAAGAAAAGATAAAAACTCAGGAGATGATTAATTTTTTCATTCATCTATGGTTACTTAATTTATATCTAGTGACAATAATTTTGGAGTAATATTTTATTATAATTATATCCTTTTGACGTTATATATGTTTCATTTATCCCCTTACAAATATAAATATATTACAGAAAATGTTGAATGAGAAAAATAAAAAATTTACGTATTCTTTTGCAGAGGTCAGCAATTTTTGTATAATCCCTAATGGAAGGAGGCCAATGTACACGGAGAATTTTTTGGGGGGATATAAGTGTATTTTTTAAACTTTTTTAGAGAAAAATATAAATTTTTATTTTTAAGGGGTCTAATTGTAATTAATCCTTAAATTAACTAATAAATACTACTAATACAGCTTATTCCTCAGTTGATTTTGCTGTACTTTGGTGTGATGTTAACACACGGTTTGATATCGATTGCGAACAAAAAGTTTGTGTGATTTATAGACTTCAACATCTTCTCTCTTTAATCAAACCTACTTTTCTTTCTTTCTTTTTTATTTATTTATTTTTATTTTTTTTATAGAAAACATATGTGAAGCGTCGATTAAAGTAAATTATACTTCATGCAACGAATTATTGATCGCATTCCACATTGCATTATATTGTATGTATTTTTCATCTTATGTTTTCTTTTCTTAGTTTTTATGAGTCATTTTCTTTTTTATAATATTAAGCAATTGAAAACCAATAATGTGCAAATATTTAAAGATTGTCTATCAGTGTTGAACACATATTAGATATTAGGGATAATTGTGCTTAAACCACTTTATCTATTGGCTTTTTTATACAAAACATTTATACTTTTTGAAAAATTACAAAAATCATTCATGAAAGTCTTTTCTGGCGAAAAAAATCAACGAAAATAAAAAAATGCCCTGTTAACTTTGTCAAATTTTGATATAATTTTTTCAGAATAAAAATGCCCTTAGGAGGTATTTTTGTAATTACCAAAAAATAGAGAGGGTGTCAAAGTAATATTTATGGGAATAAGTAATATAACCCGATATATATTTTTTATTATTTATTCTAATTTTTAATTTAAGTGTATATTATTTTATTAACTTTTTTTAATTCAATTACTATATAATTTACACCTTTTAATAATTATAATATTACATAATTCATTTAATATATTAATAAAATTAATTAGTAGATCATAAATTTAACTTCAAAAATTATCATCACACTTGTATAAATTATTTTATATTATTAAAATTAAAAGATTATTTATACCCTATTTTTATTTATAACTAAATTTTACTCAAATTAATAAATTATAATTCAAAAGAATTATGCATTTCTATAAATTTTATTAGAATTAGTAAAATAAAAATAATTTATTTATTAAAAAATCATTTTAAATTATTAAGTTTTTTAAAAAAATTATCCCTCCTTCCCCCAACCCCCCACCCTTGCCCTTGCCCTTGCCCTTGCCCTAGCCGTCTCTTCTCGCCTACGCCCAACCCCTTTTTCAACTTCGTCCGCCCTCGCCACCGCCCAACCTTCACTTGCCATTTAAATATGTATGTATAAATATAAATATATATACACACATATGTGTTTAATTTATTAATTTTAGTAAAACATAATTATAAATAAAAATAGAGAATAAATTTTTAATCTTAAGAATTTAAAAAAATATTGTACAATTGTGATTATTTTTAAATTTTAATTTACAATCTAGTAACTCATTTTATTAATATATTAAATAAATAATTTAATATTTTAGTTATCAAAAGCTGCAATTGCATATAGAGATTCAATTAAAAAAAAAGTTAGTACAATAATTTAAACTCAAATTAAAAATTAATATAAATAACAAGAAATTTATATTGGATCATATTACACATCTCCACAAGTATTACTTTAACACCCCTCTATCTTTTGGTAATTAAATAAATATCCCCTGAAGGTATTTTCTACCCTTGAAAAAATATATTAAAGTTTGACTAAGTCAATAGGGATATTTTTTAATTCTCATTGATTCTTTTTTCCAAAGAAAAATTTGCCAGGGGTGATTTCTATAATTTTACAAAAGATATGAATAATTTATGTAAAAGAACAATAGATGAGGGATATAAATATAATTATTCCTAAATATTATATCAAATACAATATGCTTTTCAATTATGTGTTTTATACTCCAGTTAAAGTGTCCATAAGTCAAAAGATAAAATTCTATTTTAAATGAAATTACTAAAAATAATTTTCTTTTGATTCTAAAGAATTCATTCCATCAGTTTTTCTTTTAATTCTTATTATAGTAATACACAAAAATTAGTCCCGGCCCAAAGGCCAGGATTTTTAGTACTGGCCCAAGACTACTTTTCTGCTCCCTCTACAAAGACATTAATGCCCCTTTATTTGTAAGGCTTATTACTAGATTGCCCTAATTAATTTTTATTATATTTTGTATGTAATAATGCAAAAAAACAAAAAATCAACTTTGAGAGGTCCATCATATCAATTATCATCTTAAATTTATTTTTCATTTTCAATGTTTTATTTTAAAATTTTTATACAGTGTTTTATTTAATTTATATAATTAATTCAAATTTAGCCGAACCAAGTCTGAAATAGAATTTTCCGCCAATCTGATAAGAATCCCGCCTCTATGGGTGGGATTTAAATCTGACCAAAATTTAGACCAATACCACCGTCAAAATTTATACCTTATTATTAAGAGATAGCACTTCTTTAGTGTCTCTATCTTTTTTATTTATTTTTAATTTTTTATTTATTCATTTTATAACTTTCCACTCTTCCACTACCTTTTATATTTACTTACTTTTTTTTTTTCTATACATTTCTTCTTAATACTATTTTATTATAAATTTAATATTAATTTGTATATATTTTATTAAATAAAAAATATTTGATGATTATTTTATTTTAAATAATATTATAAGATTTACACACATATAATGTGTGACACAAATACTAATATTTAGTAACTGGAGCACTGACTTGGAAAACTGCGAATATCCAGCCAGATGGAGCTTAGTAAACGAGGCCTAGGCTTATTATTTATTCATATCATGTCCTTTATTTTGTCTATGGTGCAATATTATGTCTTTCAAAATATTTCAAATCACTTTGGATGATTAATTATGATATCATGACTAATCATCCTTTATTTTTTGTTTATTTCATTTTTTGTCAACTCGTGATTAGTACCTCAAATCCGATATATGATATAAATTTTTTATGATATTAATCACAATTTAATACAGCCCAATTTAATCACATTACCCAAAATAAAGGTGGCCTATATGTTATTATTTTGGCCAGAAAAAATATACGAACTAGTTTGAAATTAACTCAAAATTCATAGTAAAATACATATAAACAACACCCTCACCCAAAAGATAACAAACAAAAAGAGAGATTACAACTTTAGTTTGGAGCTATGCTCCACCTAAATTATAGATTTCAAGTCCCTAATAAAAAATCATTTGAATTATTCTGAATATTTCTATTTTACAATGATTCAAATAATTTTAATATTAAGTAATTTAAAATACTTTCTCCATGTTCTTTCCTCGAATCGAATCCTTCTATCTAAATATATAGCATAGAAGAATACAACATAAACGAAAATAAGAAATATCGCGATTGCATGTAAGCCGAGTTTATTGCAGATCAAGTTACTTCTTATGTAGGATCACCGACATTATGGTTCTATATGAGTTTCACCATCAGAAAGTGAAATACAGACTTACGGACTAAATTTTAGACCATTATATAAGAACTTTCGACTACTTCTTAGGAGCGAGATATATATATATATATATATATATATATATATATATATCTAATTCTTCGGACCAATATCCTTCAAGGCACAAATTTGCTCTTCTCCCATTGCAGACATGACTGACACGACGAGATCCTTTCCTTCCTCGAACCCGCTTTTAATCTACATGCGATATAAATGAAAAGTTGCAAGGCTAAATGAAAAATCAGGAAAGTACTAGGCTTGAATAAAATGTACTCACCTGGTTGAGCAGATTCTCATCAGTAGGAAGCTTGAGATCATCTTTGGTATTTCCATTTTCAGTGAGAAGGGAAACCTACAACAAAGGAAAATCCACCTACTCAAGATTTCCAACAAGAGAATGTATATCAACTAGCCTCAACATAGGGAATCGAACATTGAAAATGCTTTCAAGAGGCAACACAAAAAGATCAAAATTGCTTTTAGAATCGCAAAGTAAAAAGTAACTCACAAAACCATCTTCAGATATGTCAATAAGCTGATAATCAGTACGATTGACATGAGGCACCTGAAAACATTCCGGAGCAACATAAGCAAAACTTTGATAGTAACTGAACCTTATGTATCTACCTCAGACAAACTCAGAAATAACAAAGGAATAGCGTACGATAATAAATTAACACATTACATCACAATTGTGGGAAGATGGAACAATATCTTCAAGCTTTTTGCCATTGAATATGTCGATTGCAACAAAGTGACACTTGGCATGTCCATGTTTGCCAGTTTTCGAGGTGGAGACTTCAACGACCTATCCAAGTATAAACACACAAAACAATCAAATCAAAGTGTTGAGGGGAAACAAACTCCGCGAAAGAAAAAGTTCAAGGGAATAAACTAGCTATTTTTCCAAAATAAGACACTAAGCTTGACTCTGATTACATGCTGATGAACTATGAAACTACAAGAGATGAGCAGTTCTGATACACTAAAAGTATAATATGTCGTAATACCAAAACCCCTCTCTTTATGCTCGAAACAGACAACTGATGGTCATGCAAATAAGGGGAAAACATAATAAACGAACAGTTTCTGACAAACTTTCTTAAGGACAACATTGAATGTATAGTTGCATGAAGTTGGCATCAAAGAAACAAAAATCACACCGGGAAACATACGTAGACACGCATTATACACCAAAACTTTACATGTTTATCAAAAGTACTTGAGGAATTAGACAACAATGAATATTATGTTTCCGGATCACAGAATATATACTCAAAAAAGAGGCAAATGACAAAGAAAAAATCTGTTAGACTACATTTGGATGGAAGGATTTAAGAATAACATTTCAAGGATTCCATATCAAAAGAATTTGAAATCCATCTTCAAGATGAGAGTTAAAAATATGCAGTATACAAGTAGCCATACAAATCCAAATATTCGAGATTTCAAGTGTGATCTTCAATTTATCAGTCCAAATACAATGTTACATATCACTTAACATGGCCGGTCTAACTCAAATTGCATCACAGACGAGTTGAGTGAATAAATATGACTAATGTCGAAGATGACTATTAAACATTCAATATGGAAAATGGGTTGCAGGCATGCCGACTCCGAGCAACAAAATGAACGGATCTTATTTTACTTTACATTTTTTTAATAAATCGATAACAATTACATCATAATTTTAATATCAATTATCACGTCTAATAATATCCATATTTAACCGGCAACTGATGTTACAGCAGATAATCAACAAAAGGGCTCTTGTCAGATGCCTAAATGAAGGAAGATGCAAATTAAAATGACAGGCACATACAAACCACTGATTATTGACTGAAGCTACACAGATTTGTGGGAGTAGTGAACCCTTTCTGACTAAGAACATTGAAGCATCTCTTACAGATTAAAACAAGAAACATGATAACACCACAAATAATTCTTCAATATAAGAACAAAAACCTATCTTTATATGAAGCGAATCAAATAAGAAATCAGATATGAACAATAATGTTAAAGACAACGATAATTAACCAAAGATAAAATAAAACATCCTCATGTATGTCCTGGATTAGAGAATCCAAAATTCTATAAAGATTTGATGAAAATAACACAAACCCAGTTCAAAACCAACAATAACATCCCTGAAAACTCGAATCGCATAAAGAAATAGAGGCAAAAAATTCAACAAAAAAGGGAGAGAATAAGGGCATCTGGGGACCTTGCACGGCCGGCCTTTGATGACTATATAACCATTCTTCCGGATGGCTCCGGCTTGCTGAGGGAAAGTCTTAGATGCGCCTGCATCAGCCTTAGATTCAAAATGATGCTCTTCGTCCGACATCTCTCCTCTCTCTTCTTTTTCTCTCTCTAGAGTGTGTTTTATTGCTTGAATGTATGGACTCAAGAGCAAATGGCATGTGAGCAGTGATTTAAGACCTTGGCCAATTCATCAAGATTACTTTTCCAATTTTGATTTTCTATATTTTTGCAATTATTTTTTTCTTTATTTCTTTATATTTTTGTAATTATTTAAAGAAACCTATTTTCGTTAAATACAATAAAAGGTAAATTATCGTGTACTCCTCTCTGAAAATAGCTTGATATCGTAACATTAAATTAAAAATATAGTATGATTTAGGGTATTTGGTTAAATTTATTTAAAATACCTTATAAACTCATACATCTTATAAGATGTTTTTAGAGTTTATAAAATATTACATCTCATTATAAAAATAATTTTATTAAATACTTGAATAAAATAAGAATATGAAACTTATACGATATCGGCAACAATAAATTTATAATTAATTTAAAAAATATTATTAAGATCTTAAAAATAAATTAACAACTCCTTACTTTTTCTTGAAGAGCTTATAAGCTTCTAACATCTATTTTTTACTATTTATAACCTATTTTCTTAAAATAATTACCAAACACTTTGTAACATGTTATAACTAACAAACATCTTATAAGATATTTCAAAACCATAGGCTCACCCCGACACTCTTATATAGGTTGTCTGGTTGCTTTTTTAGAACATCTTATAAACTTCTATAAACATTCTTTTATGGATCGTTTGATTGCTATTCTAAAATATTTTATAATTTTTATATAGTATAAGATGTTTTAGTTGAAAAATAAACTTCTAACATGTTCGGATAAAAGAAGATGTGAAAGCTTATTAAGATGTCTTCACATATTATAAGATGTTAGGATGTTTAGTATAATAAGGTCTTTTTATTAATATAATGACCAAAAAGGACTTAAAACCATTAGAGTCAAATAAATTGTTATTTCTTGACGTTTTGTATTTAAATATTTTTAAAATACTTTCATAAATAATAGACATTAGTTTAACTCCAAATAAAAATTTCAAGAGATAATCGTTTTTAAAAAATAAAATATGACGAATTATTATCTAATGTTTTGAATAAAAATAATATATATGTACATTCATGCTAGTCAAATATTAATATAGATACAATTGATGTTTTCTTTGTTAATGCAATGGCTATTTCTAATTGTATGATTTATAATATTTTGAATTTATATTTTTCAGTAAATATAATATCAACAAAAATCTTATTTTTGTTTAACTATAATAATTTATTATTTAATAATGAAGCACTTTCTCTATTATGAGTGCAAGAAAAATTAAATAGCGATAAAAATTTTAAAATCCTAGAAAGAGACAGTCTATTTGTGTGTGTGGAGAGCGTGTGTGTATATGAATAGGGATATTTTGTCTTATAATATATTAATTTTATAGAGCTTACAAGGTATTTTTTGAAAAAATTGGATGAAATTAATTTTTTTTTAAGAGCTTATAAAATTCAAAATATTTTATTTTAGAATTTTATAAATTCTTTAAAAAAAATTGCGAAACAAATTTTTGGAGTTTATAAACTTTGCCAAATACATTGTTAATCATTTTGACATTTGTCTTGTAAACCACCAAACTTCATAATTTCTTTTTTCTTCTCTCTTCACTTTATCTAGAATTAGCCCTGGAGATGCGCAATACTTGCACGAATATAATTGGATAGATATGACATATATATTAAAAATAAAAATCAATATATGTTTAAATTCTTAATTGTATTTATTGCCCTGTATATTAGGAGGGGTGGTAAGGACCCTAAATATAGAAGTGGCAAAAAGTACTCCGAATTTTTTTTATTTTTTATTTTTGTAATTGTAGAACTCTGGCCACTAAATTTTCAAAAGTGGCTGGAATTTTCTTACGCGGACAAAAATTTGAAAAATGAATCTTTCAATCTTGAAAAGAAATTAGGGTGAATTACAATGAACTCCCATGATATTTGACATAATTACGGATACCCCCTCATTTTTTAAAAAATTACAAATACCCATCTAAAGTTTGTAATATTAAACCAGAGGCATGCAATTGTCCATTTTGCCTTAGGTTTTTTTTTAAAAAAAAATTACTGAAAAATCAGTCGCGGAAAAATTACATTATTGCCCCTTTGTGTAAAAACATAGGAAACGTCTCCCTGCGCCTTCTCTTCTCCATTGTAACAAATCCTGTTTTTCTACAAGTTCTCTCGCTAGCCAAAGCCCCTAAATCTCTTCAACATTTATTTTTTTAGGGATAATTATACTCCCCTCTCTTGAGATTTGGTGTAATTACACGTAGATCCCATGTGGTTTGTAAAATTACACCTAACACCCCTAAAGTTTGCTTATATCTAACAAATAAGTCCCTCAATCAGTCAAAATTCACCGAATTGACTGATATTAACAAAAAAAAAATAGAAATAAATCTATATTAACCATTGATTGACTTATTGCGTGTTAAATAAATATTTTCGAATTAAATTACCCTTATAACGGTGAAAATATACGTTATTAGATACATTAATGCGTGAAGATGTATAAGGATAATTTGGTCATAAAAAATTTATGACCTGCAATAAATCAGTAATAAGTCAATTAAGGGTTAAAATATGTTTTTTTCTGATTTTTTTGTTAATACCAGTTAATTTGATGAATTTTGACTAACGAATGGACTTATTTGTTAGATGAAGCAAACCTCAGGAGTGCTAGATGTAATTTCTCAAACTACAGGAGGTCTACGTGTAATTACACCAGACCTTGGCGGAGGGGAGTGTAATTATCCCTTTTTTTTTTATGTATGATTATGTTTGCGTTCTTGTATTTCTTAAATGAAGAAAGTCTTTTGAAGGCCAAAGAAGTTAATTTCAACGACTTTCTCTAAAGAAAAAGTATGCATGCTTCCCTCCCATGCTGTAATCGTCGATTCTTTTTTTTTATTTTATAGTGATTTTATTTAATTCAAGTAGGATTTTAGTGTTTTTTTAAAAAAAAAAAAACCAAATTTATGGGTTTTTTCTTTAAGTTTTTTTATTTTTACTTTAAAAGGGAACTTATGTGTTCTTCAATTCATCAAAAGCCCCTTCTTTTTGTCGCACCAAGAAATCCTTAATGGAATGTGAGATGTCAAATGTAATGCTGATTCTTTAACCCATTTTGTGAATTTTTTGGTTTGAAATTTGGAGTTTTTGTGACAGAGGCGACAAATATAGAGAAATATTTTTGTTGTTATGTGTATGTTAGGTGGGCAACCTCTTCTTTTCTTGTCCTCTTATAGAAAATTTTCTTCATCTATTAATACTGAATGATTTATTACATTTATAATTTCATATATTAAATTATTATGAAGTTGAATAGAACATAATTGTTTTATGAAGAATACTATATTTATGTATTGAAAGTCAAATTGTTAGTGAAATATATTAATGAAAGTGAATCAATCCTTCAACCTTGTAATGATGATGATGTGAATTAATTTTATAGTAATGTTCAAATGTGAAATCTAATGAATTAATCTATTGTGATGTTCAAATAATTCCATAGAATTTTGTGCACTTACAATCACCATTCATTTCATCTTAATAAAAAAAAATATTATAATTTCACCCAGCAGTCCATATCAAACCAACAATGAACTCTATCTAATAATTACAATTACTTACATTAAGGTCCATACAGTATTTTCGTCAAAAAAAAAATAGAAAATTTTAAAAATTGAATAAATAATATTCAGTATACATAAGGGCATTTTAGTCATTTCATCCATAAAAATGGATGGAAATGAGTTATTTGTTAGAAGATTACAAACCCAAGGGAGTATTTGTAATTTTTGAGAAAACAAGGAGGTATTCGTAATTATGCAAATCTCAGGAGAGATCATTGTCGTTTACCCAAAAATTAATATGAAACAACCGATCAGTTAGAAATATTTTTTGAAACCAAACCAAAAACTAACATTATCCAAGCCCCTCTAACACATGAAGATCATATTCAGCATAGAGTAACGTCACAAACATGCTGCTAATCCACAAGAACTTCACAAACTAATAAGAACACAAATCAATTCCTTTGGCTCCAAATTTGCAGAATTTCTTTGTTCCAAATGGCTCATTTTTAACTGTGAGTTGTGGAGCAAATATGCATACATCTATTCTATATGTCATTCAACAAGTATAGCATATACTACTGGAGAAGCTCAGAAGTGTATCAAGAATAGACGTTTTAAGGACGACGATAAGATACTTGCGATGATCATGATGAATCTTTACTCTGAGGGTAATTCCCATATATGTAAGAAGCAAATCCCCAGAAGGTGATGATCACAGACAGGATTTGAAACCACTCATCGGATCGTGCAAAAGTATTACAGCTGCAATGCTTGTGAGGGGTACCCTTATGGAATTGAGGACACCGGCTAGCACAGTTGATGCTAGAAACAGCACGGCGGTGCCTCCCAGAATCCCCACTTGAAAAGAAACGACTCCCCAAATCAGAACTGAGAGATACGAACTTCTACCACCTTTGAAAGTTTTGGCCTCGGACGCCATCAGTTCATAGTCTTTGCTCACTATGAGGCCGATGGTTGTGAACAGAAAACCGAATAGAGAAACCATCACTTGCTGCTCAAGAACTACATGGAACGATCTTCTTCCCAGAAATTTTATGAAAACTAACTCTGATAGAGCAAATATGAGGCCGTGCAGCAAAGATCCCAATATGTTCCATATAAAGCCCATTATGTATTGACTGTCTGTAATATTTCCATATCTGTCGGAATCGGAATCCAGCGCGATGATAGCCATTGCAGCAGTAATGACAAAAGTGGCATTTATGGTCGAACCGTTGATTTTGTTCTTGACCAGAAGATATCCAAAGAACGCAGTAAATACCAGGGACGTCGATCCCAATAGAGAAGCAGTAGACGCTGGAAGATATGCATATCCATACGCGTACATGAGGTTGTCAGCAGCACTTAAGAAACCCAAAGCAACATAAGATAGAACAAGTTTTAAATTCAGAGGAGTCGGGAATACTCCCAAAATAGAGTATGTAGGAATTAAAACCAATGCAGGAATAGGCCATCCGGCTACCGCCACCCAAGAGATGATCCACTTGCTCGCCCCACCGTTGGAGTAATAAACACGCGAAAGAAGGGACGAGGCGGGAAATGCCACAAGCATTGCCGCGCTGCTTAGAGTCAAAAGAATCCAATGGGAAACCGGCTTGCTTTTATATGCATCCCAAGCCATAGCCCTCAAAGCATCAAGCTTGTCCCGAAACGTTTTCGGGCGGGGGGCTTCCGTTTCTTCCCTCCAAAACCATCGTCAATTAAGCAAACAACAAAAGAAATAGATTCCATAAGACACATACTGATCATGAAAATGTATAGCAGTAATGGGATTATGAACTCTTCAACAATGAGTAGGTAGAATTTCAAGGAACTATAGAATTCTTGATCAACATATATAATCTTGTTTGAGAATTTGTATATTACCGAGCAATTACTTGCTATATGAATCATAATCCTACATATAATTCACAGCAGTTAAATAACTGCAACTCTTAAGAACAACCCGTAGAAAGTTCAACATTTATATGTCATAGTTTACAACTTCAGGCTGCAAATTCAACAGCTAAACATGAAAATATGCTGAGTTAATAGCTAATTGCAAGAAGAACACAAAGGCACCCATATACACTTGCAAGAAGAGAAAATTCCATTTCTCACCCCCCTCCCCCCCGGGACCACCCCACCCACAAAAAAGACACCTAAAACAGTCAGAAAGTAGCACAAAAACACTTGAAATGACAGCATCAGGATTCAGGAAAAATCCCAGTTGCCAATTCGCATTTTCTGCAACAAAGAAACAATCCCAATATCAAATATCACAAGATTACCCCCATCCACACATACAAGAAGAAACCACTTCAAAACCAAAGAAAGACGATTTCAGACAAAGATGTATGAATAGACAGACGATAATCTTGAGCTAAACCTGACATTAGAAATGGCTGCTGCATGAATTCCCCGAGCCAAATTGTCTGGCACTTGCTCTTCCTCTGAACCCAAACTCCAGCAAGACTCACACTCCAACTCCAAGACTGAATTGTTGCTTATTTGCTGCGCACGCCCTTTTAATGCCCTCCTTTCACATGTACAGAGCTCTCTGCATATAATAATCCCAGAAAAACAAATTGCGCCAGGATGCGTTTCCAATGAGAGGAGACGAAAAATTTTCAATTGAAGGGATTAGGTAAGGGAATTGGTGTCGGATCATACACGTACGTGGAGTTTTATGCACATGTGGTGGTCCTTGTCTTTCCGTCTATTTTTATAAAAAATTCTTGTTCGAACTTGGCTTGAATAAATTTGAATTAATTAAATGATAAGTATAATATACTTATTATGTAATTGGTATATAATTCAAAAAAATAATTAATTACATGGCAAGTGTGGTACACTTGTTCTATGATTGATTTGATTCGACCAAACTTGATTTTGGCAAACAAATTTCCGATTTTAATTTGGAAAATTTGTATTTTTTTGCTTGTAATTTAGGCTCAATACAATTTCAAATGCATTATTTATGAGATTTTTTAAATAGTCACTTAATTTATAGAAACTCTCATTTTTAGTGAGTTTTGCAACAAAAAAAAAAAAAAAAAAGCTTTTAAAGAAGTGATTTTTATAGAAAAAATTAAAAGTGGTTAATGTTTGTAAAAGAAATTAAAAAGCAGATAAAAACAAAATTAAATAGTGTTTGGAGATAAATAACTTCTAAACAAACTTAATTTATTAAAGACTATTTTGTCTCAATATCTACATAAAAAGATCTCATTTTTACATATATTTGCATTTATTGTTTTGTCAATAATAATTATCTGCCCACAAAAAATAATAAATTTTATTTTGATTAGTATATTCATATTTAAGTTTTTAAAAATATTAATAAAAAAGTGATTTTTTTAATTATGCGAGTAATATAACTATTGATTAGAACACAATAATTAAATATGTAAAAAGTATAAATTCAATTATTGTTAAATTATTTAAATTTTAAATATAAACTTAAATATGTAATATTTAAAAAAATAAAGTTGAATTAAAATTATTATAATGAAAATTTAATTTAATTACAAAAACATAAAAGCCAAATCAACTAGAAGCACCGCAAAATGCTTCTAAATTTTGGCATAAAAGCGATTTTCTTAGCAATTTCAAATCTTAGGTTGTCATCCCAAATATTTTAAAAGTACTTTTTGGAAATTAAAAATTGAAAAGCACTTCTCCAAAGCATTTATGAACACTCTCGTGCAGGTGTTTGTTATCTTTTAAGTTGAGTAAAACAATAATATGAATTGTACGTTTTCTTTTCTGTCTTTTCATAATGGATATTGACAGGAGAAATGAAAGTAAACTTTTTAAAAATGAAAGTAAACTTTTTAAAAAATAATTTCATAAATAGTGAGATTAAAGGCGAAATAGTTCTTAGTTTGCTTTTTCAGTGCCCATTGCATTTTCAAATGATCTTGTAATTTGCTTTGTTTAAAAATATATATATATATATATATAAAAGATAAATTACTACATTTTAAAAAATACATAAAAAATAAATTACTATTTTTTTCCATAAAAAATAATTTATTTATTAATAATATTACGTGGGTTGCCTGTATTTTTTTATATTTATCAGTCTTTTGATGAATATATATCACCAAATACTGTAATAAAAACACATATTCATTAAAGAATGTGTGTGTGATTCGGGAACACGAGGCGAGGAAGTATAACGTTGTCGGCCGTCTTCGGAAGAATATCTCTTGTGGCGTATGGGTGTGGGCCTGCGGAAACGACACCACCACTACTTTCTTACATTCCCTATTCCATCATGTTTTTCTGCATTTTCAGTTCTATTATTTTTTAAATTTTATGTATAATTATATTTTTCTCTCCTAATATTTGATATAAATTTTTATAATTTAAAAAAATTATGTTTCATATTTTTATGCTTTATTTTTAACTAACAAATAGATTCATTTAATAATCATAATTCACGAAATTTTTTTATATAACCAAAATAATTATATTTCTCCGATTGATTTAATATGTGTCAAATAAATATTTTTTGACGATGCTCTTCTTATAAGAATGAAGATGCACCTTCTCACATGTATTAGTGCGTGTGCAGATCTGTAAAAGTAGTTTGATAAAAAAATATTTATTTGACATGTAATAAGCAAGTAATAAAAAAATTAATGATAAATATGAATTTATAATATATATTTTGTCAATATAAACAAATTTTGTGAATTTTAATTAATAAAAAAATTAATTTATTAGATGAAAATAAATATTAGTGATATTAAATATAATTTTTAAATTATAAAAATATATATAATTATATCAAATTTTAAAAGACACGTTATAGTCTATTTATTTTTAAGAAAAGTAAATCTTTGGGGTGTGGGGCCCTCGGCAGAAGAAGGCCGGCTACCATCCATTTCCTAGGATACCTAACATCTTTTGCATTTATGACATACAAAAGTTTTTTTTTTTTTTTTAAATCTTAGTAATTATTGGCACAACATAAAGATTGAATTTAATTGAACATGTTGTTGTTTAATAAAATAAATTTTATTTTTTAAATATTAGTAATAATTAGGACTATAAATAGATCGAGTCGAGTCAAACGTATAATTGTTTAAACTTGTACAAGTTATTGTTAAGCTTGAAAATTTGGGTGAATTTGATCAGATTGTTGATCAGATCGAGCTTGGACTATTTTTATTAAATCAAACACGAGCCGGATTCAAGTAATTTGATATTTCAAATCTATATTTATATCTTTTTCTATATCTATATTATATTATACTATATATAAAAGTATGAATCCTACATGTCTGTTCCCCATTATGAAAAGATAATCATACTCTTATTTAATAATTTTTTTTAATAATAAATTTGAATTAGTTATAAAAGAATAAAATATAAAAAGAAAAGACTGTTTAATTGCAGTTCTGATACCTCTAAATTGTATGACTAATTTGATAGAAGAGATTGTTAAATACTTTAAAAAAAAAATTAATTTACTAGAGCACAATTAAATGCTATAATTTGTAGTGCACCTTCGATGAAAGAGCCGATCTCTGCCTTAAACGCCCTTGAATATTCTTGCACTTGAGGAATTGCATAGAGGGAATTATTTGCGTTCTTCCTTTGCTTTGCTCTTCGTTCTCTAGCTCTGTGTATTTTGAATGACTTCCACGGACCCCTTTGTATAGGTATCAAAGAGATAGAGTTGTAATGCACTTGAACACTTTTTGTATTATCTCTTTATAATTTAATTTAAAGAGATAAATACATAAAATATTTGGAATAATATGATTGGTCAATTCGACATTATCTCTTAATATTTGTATTTTTTTTAAAGAGATAAATATCACAAATATTTATCTTAATTTGATTGGAGCATATATGCAGTTGCTCAACATGGCGCTGTCTGATTGGTCAGAATCTTTGACTGCGAAGCATGATTTGATTGGATGAAATTCCTTGGCATCATTCAATTGGTCATAAAATTTTACATGTCTACAAATGCTCCCTCGAGACTTGTTCGCGGACATCTATTGCAGCGAAGTGAAGGAGTTAACATGTCTCGTAATTGATTATTCTTCATGAGATTTTTTTTGACATGTGACTGAATTTGAAAATATATCTCAAGTTGCCTACGTACCTCATTGGAGGATCAAGTCAAAACGTAGTTAAATAGTTTGTGTTCATATCCAAAAGCATCAAGAATTTTTTCAAATTTCATGGTGTTGCATCATCCGCATCACTATCACATCATTGATATCAATTAAATATTCATCTTCTTTCATTGAAACTCATTTCATTTCCATGTGTTCGAGTGGCTAGCTCTCTAAAAGTCTTTGATTTTATTGCTTAAAAAATGTAGCATGGTTCTCATGTCTTGAATACATAACTCGACTGCAGGTATCTTTGCAGTTTAATGATAGGTTTCTCCAATTATTGATGTAATCAAGTACTGATTCATATTTTCCTTGATGCTGATTAGCAAGTTCAATCATGCTAACAGTACGTCAAGCACTGTAAAAGCGATTGAAAAAACTTATTTTGTAAATCATCCCAACTATCAATAGAGTTTGCTTGAAGATCAATATACCAATCAAAAGCAGGATCTTTAAAGGATAAAACAAACTGCTTGACTAGAAGATCTTCATATATTCCAGCATTGTTGCATGTTTCAACAAAGTGAGCAATATATTATCGAGGATCCCCATGACCATTGAATTGTTGAAACTTTGGAGGTTGGTAGTTTTCTGGCATTCTCAATTGCTCAATTCTTTTTATATAAGGCTTCACGTAAGATTTGAAACTTTGAACTCAAGTTCCATATGCATTTGCTATTGCTTCATTCATAATATTCTCCACATGATCAATAGAAATAAATCCATCGGTAGAAACATGAATTCCTTTGCTTGTATTGCATTCAACTAAGAAATCTTGCTCTTCAAATTCATTCAACGTTGGGGTACTTTGAAACTTGTCGTGGAGTTTGTTAAGCTGGTCGTCGCGTGCTTGAACATGTTTCAATAAATTTCCTACCGCAACTGTCAATGATGCGATTTGTTCTTCTAGTGAAGTAGTTTGCAACATCATAACTGTTGCAATTTCAACTTTTGAACTTGTTGACGATAAATGAATCATATTATAATCAAGCAAATCTTTCTCCGCAACTTGAGCTTCTTATTTTTCCCCCAACTTAAGTGAAAACTAGAAGTAATGCAATAATGCTATATCTACTTGGACCCACATGATTGTTTTGTTGAGAAGAAGCTTCAAAACTCGACATTAGATACTTGAAATTTGGGGAGTTGGAAAGATTGTTCTTCATCTCCATTGGTCTTTCAAATTGATTTGCGTTGAGAAGAAATGAGAGGTAAATATGATCCCACTAGGCGTGCCAAAATTTGTGAACACTAATTTTATCGTGTCTGAAAGTCAAAACACAAGAAAATTATCACAAATAAAAAAATATATTTGATAGGTAAAAGTAGGTACAATCTTTAGTTGATCATCTGATTCTTTTATTCAAGAATACATTTGATAAATTTAAAAGTAAAATATTCTTGTAGATCTTCCCTTGACTTGAACTTGAATTTCTATAACGTTAATTCGAGGGCTCACGCCTGTAATCCTAAATTAAACGATATAGTCTTGACTTGGAATTTGATGATTTAGAAGTGGATTCGCCACTTGGATCTTCTTGAGAGGAGATTTGAATATTTATAATGTTAATTCGAGTACTTAGTGCATATAATCTCAAATTAAACGCTATAATTTATTGTGCACCTTCAAGAAAGAGTCGATCTCCTTTTAAACGCCCTTGAATATTCTTGCACTTGAGAAATTGCATAAAGGGAATTATTTGCGCTTTCCCTTGATTTTCTCTTCGTTCTCTAGTTATGTGTGTTTTGAATGACTTCCAGAGACCTCGTTGTATAGGTGTCAAAGAGGTAGAGTTGTGATGCACTTGAACGCTTTTTGATTTATCTCTTTATAATTTAATTTAAAGAGATAAATACATCAAATATTTAGAATAATATGATTGGTCAATTTGACATTATCTCTTTAATATTCACATTTTTTTAAAAAGATAAATATCACAAATATTTGTCTTGATTTGGTGGAGCGTATATGCAGTTGCTCCACATGACGCCGTCTGATTGGTTAGAATCTTTGACTACAAAGTATGATTTGATTGGCCGAAATTTTTTGTCATCATTCAATTGGATATAAAATTTTACATGTCTACAATGAGTTCATTTTCTTACATTACATACTTTATTTGTTTGAACAGTTAGTTTACGTACAATATGTACTTAATAGCCCATGTTTACTTGTAGCCCTTTAGTTATATCAAGTCACAAACACAGCTACACAAGTCAGCAAAAAATATTTTTATACATTTCTGTGCTAATTGAAGTTTTTGTACATTATTCTCTAAATTTATCACCTTCCTCGATAGATTAAGACTTTTTTCGTCAATTATTATATGATCAGAGAGAACAATTTAAAATAAAAACTAAAATTTAAAAATACTAGAGTTAATAAATGAACTTAAGGGATTAAAATGATTTTAAAAAAAACTTAAGTGATAAACTTTATTATTTTATTTTATTAAAGAAGAGAATGTTTGATATTTCTAATTCATCTAAACTATTTCTAAGATGAACAGTATAGCTAACTAAAAAATAAATAGGCAAATAATATTTAAACGCGCCAAATTTGTTAGAAAAAATCTTAAATATTTGTATTTAAAAAAAATGATTACTAGCGCATAGTAAAATTTAAAATTAATAGAATATGAATAACATGTAAACACTAATTCAAACTTCACAAAATAGAAATATAATATAGAATAAATATTAAAAAAATCCTCAATTTTATTAAATTAAAAGACTTGTTGAAAAATTAAAATTAAGCGATTTCCAACTAATTAATTTTATATCTAAATTAATACTAGATATTTTTTTGGATTGTACTTTTTTTCCATAATATATGGACGTAAAATAATAACAGGATTAATTTTATTAAATTGAAACTTCTTATAAAGAATTCAAAAATAAGGGAGTTTGACAATTAATTTAATTTCAGTATTGGATTATTATGTATTGTATTTTACTCCCATGTTAGTTTATTCGAAGACAAAATCATTAAAGACGATAATTTAAATTACAAAATACAAAGTTCATTAAACACTATTACTATAGATTACAAAATACAAAATTTTAATTTTAAGGATTAAATTTTTATTTATCAGTATCAATTAGATCTAGAAGTGAATTACAAATAACAAAAATTTTCTTACGGATTAAACTATTATTATCATTTTTTTTAAAATATAACTGTATATACTAATGTTTCAACAATAGAAATATAAATAAATTTATGAATTTAATATTTTTTTTAGCTAATAAATAATATATTCACCTCTAAATATGTATTTCTACATGTGCAACACACGTAATATATTCTAATATATATATATATAATATATTATATATATATATATATATATATATATATATATATATATATATATATATAAAAGACAAAAGACTTTATTGAAATGTGGCATATTAATTTAACGAATCAAATTCCAACAAATTCGTATCCATTGATGCCACTTGAATGTCAAATAGAATTTCACAGCCCAAATAACCTTCACATGTGCTCTCAGCGTGCATAAATTGTTTTTGGAAGTATAAGTATTGCCAACTACTACAAGTTCAAGAAAAGTACAACATTTCTAATTTAATTTTCTTCCTCGTAATTTCTTTTTAATTATAAAAAATTTATTTCAATTATTATAACTTTATCACATGTTTTGGTACACCCACAATTTTTTTTAAATAAATGAAAAAAGTTGAAAAAAGTTATATAGAAAAAACCCAACTACAATGTTTTTGCATATTCACAATTCTTCAATAACTCCAACTGAGTCTTTGTAAGAGCCAAGAACTTCTTCTGCAATTTTTTAACCTCTTTCTCAGCGGCTTGATATCTCCTCACTGCCTTTTTCTTCACCTCTTTTAGCTTGGAAATTTCAATCAGTAGGTGCTCCACTCGGTCCTCCATCCTCCGCCTCTGAGTATCTCCCTGAGACGGAACAGGTGCCGCTTGAGGCAGGACAGAAGCTCCCTCAACAACACCGATGTTAGAAATAAGAAGAAATCAATGAGCCCAAATAGAAATTAAGGTTAATTTCAAGGTCCCAATTAGAAAGGTTCCAGAGATATTTACCTTAGCCACATGAAAGCAACATTTTTTCTAAATCCTCCTTTTTCAAGGGGGACATAAGGCGTTTATTCCTGGGATGGGTGTCCCCTTTAGGAATTCAGAGGTAGAGAAGATTACCCCTCCGTCTCCCCCTCGAGGGACTGGAAAGTACAAAGGCTTCCATCAAGAGGAGGACGTTGAGGTTTAGTAGAAGAACTCCCTAAATCTCGGGGAAGAGGGGGTTGGAGGTATAGCAGCTGGGCAGGTATAGGCAGAAGGGGACCCTCTTGTAGAAGGGTGCCTAGAAGAACTCACCTTAGCCAACTTAGAAGACCCTCTTGGAGTTGCTGAGGCATAACGTTTTCCCTTGGACTCATTGGAGGCAAGAGTCCCCCTAGCAGCTCTTGAAGAAGGAGTGGTTGCAAAATGACTCCCTGGGCTCCCGAAAGCATGATCACAAAATAGTTTGTCAAACATTATTTTCTCTCAAAAAATACAAATACAGTATTACAACCGCATCACTAAAATTTTGAAAAACAAAAATAATAAAATACCCAAATTTCCCCTAAGGGGCTGACACGAGAACTCCACAAAAAGGATGAAGGAGCCTCTCATCTATCAAACTCCTACAATCATAAGGTCGTTCATTCAGCTTCTCTAAATTGAGAGAGAAAAGGCATTCGTCCTTTCCTTGATGGCAAAAGGAGAAACAGGAGGAACATCATAAGTCCAAACACGAGGGAAAACCCAAGAACTAAAAGGAAGAACATAAAAAAAAAAACTACTCCTCCAATGCTTGGGGGATTGGGAGCAGGCAAAAAAAGTATCCCTTACGAGGAGTAAAATGAAAGACCCCAGGCTCAAATCTTGTTAACTGAAAATACTATATATAAAAAAAAATCTTCCCAATGATAGGTGCGTTATTAAAGCCCAGAAATATGGCAAAACTAGCTAACAAACAAATATAATTGGGAGTTAACTGATTAACAAGGACTTGAGAGAGATGAGCAACCTCTTCATAGAAGTTGGGGATGGGGAAGCGAAGACCAGCTCGTAGTTGATAGTGAAAAAACACAAGCAGTTAGGTGGTGGGAAATCAGGCCAACTGTAAGGAAAAGGAACATAAATAGTGTATCTGGAGGAATCCATGCTCCTCCACTAAATGATGGGCATTAGGCAACTTGAGGGAAGTTGGGGCCTAATCCCCCACATTTGGACCAGCAATTCCCCCTTCTCGTCACTAGTCCCACCTAGCTCTCCCCCCTCCTCTTCTCCAAGGGAAGAGCTCTCTTCCTTTTCCTCATTCTCTCTTATGTCAACCTGCTCCTCCTCCTCTAAGGATTCATCCAATAAACAACGGGGAGTAGCGGTGGTCTGCCTTAAGCTCAACCTCTTGGTCCTACCAAAGATGGATGAGCTAGGGCCCATCCTCCCGAAAGTGGCCTTAGAGGGATCCTCGCCGGCCAATTGTCCCCTCCCCCCCCCCCCCCCAAAAAAAAATGTATAGACTCGTCTGAAAAAGCTATAGATAAAGCACACAAACATGCGACAAAGAAAGGAGAAGAAGAATAAGCAGGAAGGTGAAGAAGGTAGAAAACTTACAAAATAAGGAAGAACCTCCAAATGCTAAAAAGAAAACATTTTTTCCAAATCGTGGGGGAGAAGTGAAAAAGAAGCTGCCAAGGAGAGAAGGTTAAGAAAAGTAGGCGTTTAAAACTACCCTTAAGGCCAAGTAACTGCCCCTCATTGGGCGGTTACCAAAGAGATAAAACACGTGCAAAGGCGGTTACCATTACCCCCCTTGGCGTGAATACTGATGAACATATATGCGCTCTTCAAGGGCAACCATAGCCTTCAAATCAATCCTGAAAAGAAAATCAAGGAGCCTAAAGGGGTTATCTCAGTATTCCTTTTTAAGAATAGAAAAAGCTTCCTTCATGGAGATCTTCATTGAGGGTGCTGAAGGATTCCCTCACCCAATAGGAGGATATACTCTAAGCAGGATTTGGCAAGCCATCTCCTCCTTGGAGTCGGAGGAACTGAATGATATGACCATAAATACAAGGCCCAAAGCCTAGACCACCTTTCAGCCCAACATCCAACCCAAAAGGCCAAATAAAGGAAAAGAGGCAAGAAGGGCCTCACAGGCTTTCCCCTGGCCACAACCCAAGAAAGCAAAAGCCCAAGACACGAACATGTTCATTGGAGGCCCGGAGAACTTAATTCCACCTTGGTGACTAGCTAAACACACACTCCAGGTGGCAAAATATGATTGAGAAAAGAAGCTAACGAGGAGGTTCAAAAGAATAGTCCCCTGATGGAGAATGACTCTTTTCTCGCTAGATTATCCAGATCATGATAGACCCCTGATCCCTCCAACTAACCAAATAAACCACCTAGGATGCATATACATAGGGGAACCGCCCCCTCAACCTTTTTTAAGATCAAACGCCGTCATTAGTAGGGGACCTCAACTATAAAAATAATTTGTCGTCTCTTGAAGAGGGGGGTGACTTTTTAAATACTCTCAAACAATTTCTATCACTCACTTTTATTCGTAGGCACGATCTTTTAGTATATCTCATTATAATTCACTCATATTCTTGTTCTTCAACATTATTATTTTAGTATTTGATATTGATTTAAGCGTTAGAGTGTTAATGAAGTTTTTGCAGGTCCCATCCCTAAAGCCTGCAAAGATATCAACCCGCTAAGGAGTTCAAGTCCATCAAAGAATTGAGCTATGCGATTTTCGCTCTCATCAATCATAAAATATTTATTTGACATGTAATAAGTCAATAATAAAAAAAATCAAGGGTAAATATAAATTTTCATTCATTTTTTTTTATTATTAATATGAACAAAAATTCCGTAAATTTTAACTAATAGAAAAATCTATTTATTGGACGAAAATAAATATTTTTTAAATCATAAAAAATTTACATATAATCACATTAAATTTTGGAACAGAACCAGTGTTTTGAAACCCGGACCATTCATCGAACCGGAAAATTAAGTGGGTTATGGGTTACTGGTTCAACCGTCGGGTCAACCGTGGTCGAACCAGTGACGTCATATTTATGTCATAAATAATTATTAATATTTTTAAAATAGCATTAAATAATAAATAATATTAATATACTTCACAACCTATCTTTTTTTTTAAAAAAAAAAAATTCATTGTTTTTCTTTGACATTAATAGTTCAATAAGATGTACAATATCATAAAATAAATTTTAAAACAAATTTATAAAGATCAAATACAAGAAATAATATTATACATTTTCAAATTTAATAGAAAATTAGATTCACTAAATTATCATAAATAATCTAACAGAAATAGCAAAATTGAACTGAGAAGAGAAATCAGGATTTTATATTTAGAAATAAAATAAAATAGTTAAACTTAACAAAAATTATCACAATTTAATAGAAATAATGCACATTTTTTAGAAATAATCTATTATCCTTTCAGAAATATCATAAAATTATGGTACTTAGAAAAAATAATACACATTTTAGAAGAAAAATTAAAAATTTTATCATGTATTTATACTTAATTATTGACCCGACTGGTTCAATCAACCCAGTACTGGGTCAACCGGTTCACTGGTTGAACCACTGGGTCAAACGGTTTTCACAAAAAAAAGCGGTTTTTTACTCCTCCGATTTTCTGGTTTCAACCGGCCTGTTTTGTGGGCTGGGTGGCGGTTCGGGCGGTCCGACCGTCCGGGTTGGGCTGGGTTTTAAAACATTGAACAGAACGGTATAATTATCCATTTATTTTATTTTTAAAAAAGTAAATCTTGGAGGTGTGGGGCCCTGGGCAGAAGAAGGCCGGCTACCATCCATTTCCTAGGATACCTAACATCTTTTGCATTCATGTCATAGAAATGTATTCTTTTGTTTGATTTTTCAAATATTGGTAATCATTGGCACTGCATATAGATTGAGTAAAGCTAAACATATTATTATTCAAAGCCACAAAAATATATCTTTTATTTTATCTTTAAATATTAGTAATCATTTAGACTATAAATATATCGAGTCGAGTCGAATATATTATTATTCAAATTTGTACAAGTCATTGTTAAGCTTGAAAATTTGGGTGAATTTGACAAAATTATTAATTGGATTGAGTTTGAACTTATTTTTATTGAATCAAACACCAGTCGAATTCGAATAACTTGATATTTTAAATATATATACACACACACACATATATATATATATCTATATATATATATATATATATATAGATATATATTTTATATTAATCGAATCAAGTTTGCAAGCACATCAAACAAAAGACTTTATTCAAACGTAGCATATTAAATTTAACGATTTAAGCTCATACGTGTATCGATCAATCCCAATTGATCATCATTCACATGTGCTCTCAGCATACATATATATATATATATATATATATATATATATATATATATTTTAAAGTATAAGTATTGCTAAATTAATTATTCCAAGAACAAGTTCAAGAAAAGTACAGCATTTCTAATTTAATTTTCTTGCTCGTACATTTATTTAATTATAAATCATTTATTTCAATTATTATAACTTTATCACATGTTTTTTCATGCCCACAAATATTTTTTTTAAATAAATGCAACAAATTAAATAGAAAAAAACCCAACTAAAACTAAGTTACATATTTTGCAATTTGTAAAAATAAACTTTCATACCCACAAAAACACAAGAATAAATATTGTCGTAATAAAAAAATCTCATTAATAAATAAAAAATCTGACAATTAAGAAAATATTAAGAATCAAGCAAATCTATAAATAGTTATTATTCATTTTAAAAACACTAAAATTAAAAGAAAAATAATAAAGATATTGATGTAATCCTCACACATTAGGTTATTGACATCCCATGAGATCACATTAAAATATACAAACACTCCCTATTTTTTTTTTTTAAATTACAACTGCATTCCTACAAGGGTGTTTGTGTGAGTTTTGTTTCTAATTAAATAGGGGTGTAGTTGTGTTATAATTATAACCTCAAAGAACGTATTTATAATTTTATAAAAGAAAATCGGTGTTTGTATATTTTGGTTTAAATTCAAATGGTGTCTTATTTAATATTATAGTCCCGCCAACGCTTATTTTCTTGGAAGTACATAAGTATTCGTGTAATATTTTTTTTTTTTTAAATCGAGTTATTTACTCTATAATATTTAAGGTCGGACAAACGTAATTTAATAAGAAAAAATTATCTTTACTCTAATAATAATGATTAATATAGAATATAATTAATACCCATATTTGAAATTCAAGCATATAAGTTGAATTTTCTCGTACCCTCCAAAAGAAATATCATATTTGAAAAAGGAAAAATAAAATGTGTAGTTAATTAATATTAGACGAAAATATCAACACAAAGATGGGATCATGCTAAACACATGCGCTCTTTCTTGAGATAGACGTTAGTTGTGCCTTCGTTCTCAAGACTAGCGTATGTGACATACTCAAATATATATAAAATAATATAAATTAGTTGTATGTAATATATTGGAAAAATGGCATATTATCCACTGTGTTATAGGAAAATTATTAAATATTTATCTGTGTTAATAAAATAGCCAAAAAAGACCCCATGTAATTATAAAAAAAGACCCCCTCCGTAAAAAAAAAATAGAGAGTTGCGTACACATGCTGAAAATGCGAATGGGATAATTTTTTTTTATGTACTTTTAGCATTATTCTCTTTGAAATGATAAAATTGCCCCTATCAATATTGTTATTGATTAATTCTTTATAATTTTCATATATTGTTGAAAAAAGTATGATAAATATAGAAAAATAGTATTAATCAATTTTATATGTATAAAATATGATTACATCAATTCAAAATATTTTACAAATGAAAATATTGAATTTGTAAGATTAGTTAATATTATTTATAAGTTTTTAAAATCAAAATAGATGATATTAATTCTAAAATATTATTATATTTTAATTTTTATGTTGGATATATTTTGAACTTATATTAAATATATAAATTACAGTAAATAAATTTAAAAATTTTAATATAATACATTTAGACATAAAAAATACATAATTAAATTAATTCATTGTATGAAAATTTATAAATAAATAAAATTAAATTAAAATTAAAAAGAAAAAAAGGGATCGTCTTTCCCACCCCCACCTCCCAATCGCCAGCCACCCAACGCCCCTGCCTACGCCTCCACCCGCATCTCCACCCTAGCCTCCGCTTTCGCCTTCCAGCTTCCACCGCCCCCTCTCTGGTGGACTGGGAGCTAGATCATGGCGGCGTCGCCCAAATTCGGTAAAAGTGTCTATATGTATAATTGGGTATATGTAACTGTCTATATGTATAATTGGGTATATATATAAATGCAAAATATATTTTACAAATGATTAAAATCTAGACCGTTGATTTTTAACTAGAAAAAATCAATTGCTACTAAAACAATCGCATAATGGGCAAAACACTAAAAAATTGACAATAGTAAGTACAACTAACGGAAAAAGAGCGTGCGCAATATTTAAAAAATACAGAGTTTGTTTTTTTTTTTTTTTTGCATATACTTTTAACACGGGGGTTTTTAGCTGAATTTCTAAAATACTGGGTTTTTTTTATGTAATTATCCGTAATTTATTTTATGTGTGTGTATAATTTTTTTTAAAATATAAATAATTAAATATCATTTATTAGAAAATTTTATTGTAACAAAAAATGATAATATGAGAAAGATTATGATAGAAAACATGATTTTGAAAGAGAATAGTTGGAGAAAGAGAAAACATATATTAACTACAAGTAAATAATTATTTTAAAAAAAATAATTTTTACCACTCGGACTATGATGCATGAACATGAACACAATAAGATATGAACACCGCTATATAAAAATATAAAAAAATTAGAATACGGCACTGGCACGACTATATATATATATATATATATATTTTATGGTATATATGCTCAATTTCTCATAAAATTAAAACATGCAATATGAGAAATATAAAAAATAAATATAAAATAAGTATGTCTTACATCTAAATTTTTAACTAATTATGGCTTAAAAAATATACATAATCAATTTATTTTAAAAAGTCTGCAGTGAGAAATTTCTAATAATCCAAATTAGTTATACTGTGATGACCATCTTTTGAATTTTTAGTAATTTCATCATAAAGCTTTTCGCCTGAGTAGTGTGAATTAATTCTTTTTTCTTTTATCCAAAACTCTTTTTTTTTTTCAAAAGAAAAAGGCTGAAACTTATGAAATTATAAAAAAAACCCGAAACATATCCAAAACGTGTCGGAGACGCCTCCAACACTGTTGGTGTGTCCGATGCATATCCAAGATGTGCCTGTATCCGATAATGTAATGGGCAGCTTTTTGGAATGTCCCTCTCCCTTAATATATAGCATATATACTATATTAAAATAAACAAAGAAGCACGGTATAAGATCTAAATATGATGATAATTAGGAAGTTTATATAACTTATTTTTAAAGTTAATAAACCGTTTTAATTTGATCATATTAGATACAAAATTATTGTTACTAACAATTTATAAGCTCCATGACCTTATTTTATTTAAATACTTCAAAAGTTTATTTTCAAAATAAGATCTAATATCCTATAAGTTTTGAAAATATCATACAAGATATATGAACTTATAAAATATTTTAAATAACCTTATACGAACACCCTCTAAGTCTTGATTGCTTATATTATATACAACATAGTTACTTTTTCTATTATCTATACCAATATAGAAAGAAACACAGTTTTGACTCGTAGCTGAGGATTTGTAACATCTTAACACTAAATTATATTGTAACAAATAATCTCTCTATGATATTGTAATAGAGCAAATTATCCTTTTATAAAAAATATAACAATTTACCTTCTTGTATTTTTTTTTTAAATGTAGCAATTTATTCATTTGTATTTTTTATAATAAATAATTTATCTCCTTAGAGATAGGTAGGTAAATTATTTTATTTTAAAAAGCACAATAGATAAATTGCTATTTGTTCATTTACAATATCATTCCATTAAACCCTATTTATCCCTTTTACCTTCACTTTGTATTATTTTCATACTCCACTTTTATTAAGAGGCATTATTACAAATACTCCCTCGTTGTTTAAAAAATTATAAATACTCCCCTGATATTTGCTGAAATTATGTAATCCTTGGATGGATGTATGAAATTATCAACTTTGCTCTTATTGTAACTTTTATGTTTTTTAAATTAAAAACTTATAAAAAATCGAACTGAATGGATGGAAAATTTTTAAAAATTATAAAATAATTATCCATAGTCCATAAAAAAGTTTAAAAAAATATAATTATAATTTTTAATTCAAAATGGTATTTTGGTCAATTCACCATAAAAATGGATAGAAATCTAACAGATTGTGCTAATTTGTTAAACGACCGTTAAAATCATAGAGTATTTATAATTTTTCAAAAAACAAGAAAATATTCGTAATTATATCAAATCTAAAAAAAATCGTTGTAATTTACCCTTGAAATATGTATCGTATCTATTGATTGTAAACAAGTAAGTACTGCGTGTTACATTAATGAGACATAAAGAGTAAATAATATTTTTTTGTGTAATAGATCATTAAGGGGTATTTCTGGAAATTTGCACAAGTTGAGCCGAGTCAAGATAAGTCAACCGCGACGCTGAACGGCCCCAGACAAAATTCCGAACCCGGAATAAATGTCCGGTTCACGTAATTAAAATATTATATATATATATATATATATATTAATTTTCCAAAGTCGCACTCCAACACAGTGCTCGCCACTCCCACTCACCACATTCCTCACTTGAAAATACTAATCTACCCCTGATGCTCCACCAGTTTTCCCCCTACACTCTCCGTAAATAACGTATTTGATGAGGGTGCTTCTCGTCCTTACACAACAACAAACAGTACTCCTAAGTTAGAATCAGCTCTTAAATATGGTATGAATTATTATTATAAACAGCTCTTAAAGAAAGGAAAAGCTTTACCTTTTGTCAGTAACGACAGCACTCACTCACTCACTCCCACACTCACTGTGTGTAGGAATCGGCCATGGGAGAAGAGAATAATCGGAGCTCTGTGGAAACATGGAAGCTGGAAATTCGAGGCCGCCTGAGGAGGAAGGAGGAGATAATCAAGGCGAGGAATTCGAGAAAAACGATGAGCAGAGGCGTGTGGGGGACAATAATAACAGTGATTGTGTAGCTGGAGGAGCTTCTGCTGGAGTCGTACGAGAATCACGAGCTTCTCAGACCGATACCCTAACCTCCGTAAAGGTGTCCGAGAGTGGTTTCCAGCCCGATTCTAAGGAGTCCCCGGAACTTCTCTCCGGTACTTGTGTGATTCCTTGTTTATTCTGTCTTTTTTGGGGTTTGTGTTTTAGGTGGTGTTGAGGATAGGTGGATGCGAATAACTATAGTATGATTAATTATTTGAGATGTATGCTTATGTATGTACGTTCGAATTGAGATCACTGAGTGAGTGAAAACGGTGATTTTGATTTATTTTCGATGGTGCAGAGGTTCCGGTGGAATATTCTCTGCAACCGCTGCAGTCAGTCGAAGAATTGAAGGTTAGAACCTCGTTTAATGTTCAGACTTAGCTTTTCATTCTCATGTTCTTCCATAACGTGGGAGAAAACGGAAAAAGGAGTGTTTTTTGTTAAATAACAATTTTTTTTCTATCGATTGTTATGGGACTTTCTTTGTTACTGCTGTTGTTTATTATCTAAACCTCTATTGAATCCAGTAGAAATTTGAGAATAAAACTAAATTGTTTAAGATTATTATTATTATTATTATTTTTCATTTAGTTTTAGGACATGCTGGAACTAGGTAATTTTTGTTTTACTAGTGTGCATGATTTGGTGTTTGAACTCTTGATTAACGTGATTTGATCTAAGCTTTAGTAAGACATGAAAGTAAAATAAGATTTCACCTTTACTACCAGTCTAATCTTGAGTGTGTGTCAAATCAAACTATGCGCGTTGAGGTGTTATCTGATCTAAGTTCTGACTACCACTCTGTTGTTTCACACAGTGGGTTTTTGAAATAAAGTGCAAATGGGTATAGTGTTAAGTGACTACTTAATTTGCTCATCACGTGTAATCTCCATTGATCGCCTCTTACCTTTTGGCTTCCTTGGCCAAACAATTAAGGTTGCAGGTAGCATAAGTTATTCACCTTGAAATCTATGTTGAATTACATCATTTGTCGCAGCAGGCTGCTGGAATGAGTAGTTCCAAGAAATTTGGATAAATACTTTCTTTTCTCTTTATGGTTTTAAATTGGCAAAAGAAAATAATAGAAGGGGCTTAATTACCGGGAGAATTCCATGTCTCATTGATTTTTTTCTTGTTGAAGTCAAATCGCTGTACATTTGGAGAAAAAAAAAAATATAAGGTAGATGTACACTATGAGACAGCTAACACTGTTGAATGGAAGCACTATTCTCATTCCTTAACTTAATTCAAGATGTAAATTTCTCTTTTCTGACATCTCAACCACTTTGTTACCTTCACACATAAATCCTGTAGTTACTAATATGGAAGAGAGAGGAAGTGAGTTTAGTTATCAATCATGGCAGCATAATTGATGTAGCATATTATGTTATTTAGTTCAGATTCAGTTGATTCAGAATCATTAAGTCTGCAGAGTAGGCATTGCTTCGAAAAATTCTTGCTTGTTCTGATCTTAAATTTTCATTATACAAGATGAAGGGTTTGAATGCTATCATATTCAGTGTGATGCAATTATAATTCTATTTTTTTGTGTTATTCAAAACTTTGATAGTTGACACTAATAAGTAATTGATAAGTTATTGAATCGTAAGTTTTTCATATAGACCTTTGATAATGAATTAGTAAGTTGTCTATATGCTTCTGTACGTGTTCTCACAGTTTTGATGTTGCAGCAGCAACTGAATTATCAAGGCAAATGATCATTTATATCACCAAAGATTTCTTACGCTGTTGGTACAATATAGTCTAATTAGAATGATGATGTTGATTATCTTTATAAGTTTCCATTTATTATTATGGCAAATCTATTATTTTGTGCTTTTGCTAATCTTATATTTCTTTAGAAGTAACCTGGAATACTTTATGCATTTCTAATAGTATAAACGCAACTCAACTCCATCTTGTTTTCACTGTTGCTGCAGGATCAAGTAAGAGCAGTCCAAAAGGAGCCTTTAAAACGTATTATTGGTCAGTCTGCCCAAGTTAAGATACATAAACAGATACAGATATCTGAAACTCCATCCTACTTGGAATTGTCACCAGTGTCTGTTAAACAGTCCATTTCCTCCACAACTCTATCGGACAAAAAAGCACAGCCCATGGACAATGGTAACAGCCCATGCCTCACAGAACATGACAAGCAGAAGTCTCCAGGTTCGAAACCTTTATCAGTTGTTCCTATGCTGAAGACCCCTGATGGGTACAACTGGCGCAAGTATGGTCAAAAGCAAGTGAAGAGTCCAGAAGGTTCTAGGAGCTATTACAGATGCACATTCTCCGACTGTTATGCCAAGAAGATTGAGTGTTGTGATCGTTCTAATCGTGTCATAGAGACCGTTTATAGAAGTCACCACAATCATGATCCTCCACAGAAAGGAAATTGTGCAAGAGAAACTAGGCATGCATTAACAGTTGTGCCTTTTAATGGGAGTGATGATACAACTCATCCAGTAAGAGGGGTTAATGATCCAGTGCCATCTACTTCTTCTAAAGAACCTCTAGAAGTAATTGATCAGATAACTGAAACAAAACAGCAGGATTCATGTGGTTCTGATGAGACCATAGAAGTTAACGTTAAGGAGGAGTACGTTGATGGACCTGAATATAAGAGAAGGCAAGTCTTTAATTATGTTAATGACTGTCAGTTCTTTCTATTATGATATTCCAGCTGATAATTTTTACCAGATGAATCTTATTTGACCTCTATGAATTGTCAGGCAGAAGAGAAGTTCATCGGGTGAATTGAGCTCCATTTCTAAAACTGGAAAGAAACCTAAGTATGTTGTTCATGCGGCTGGTGATGTGGGCATATCAGGTGATGGCTATAGGTGGCGTAAGTATGGGCAGAAGATGGTGAAGGGGAATCCTCATCCAAGGTAAACTCCCAGTCCTCAGTGTTGCACTTCAATTTTGACCTCATATTGCCTTAGTTTCACCAGAATCATTGGCCTTACCATGTGCTTATGAGTCTCATAAAACATCTGTACATCTTCCGGTTGCACTACCTGGTCTATTGGTAATCCTAATGTTAGGTTGATTATTCAGTGCTTAGTGGTCTATCTAGAAGTTGTATCTATTGTGATTCTCCTAAGATTCTTAGTAATTTTCTGATCTTGTACTTTATTACAACTCATGTTACAATCAGGAAGATAAGAAAACTGTTTTGCATGTCCGGTGACATACACTAATAATTAAACACCCTCCGGTCCTGTCGCCACTCTTGAAAAACCAGAAGAAGCAAGGACAAAAGAAGGAAATTTTTGCTTATTCACAAAAATATATATATGCAGGTGTATATAATATTTCACTCCAATATCCAACTTTTTGGATATGCCTAAGATCTTTAGTTGTGAAATGTGATTGGGCTTTGTATAGATTGGTTAGGCTCTTTTTTACTTGTAAGTTTTAGAGATATTTTAGTGGTTTCAAGTTGGTTGCGAAGTCACCATCTCATCCAGCAGAACTCATTAGTTACGAAATCACCTGATTAGTGCATGGGTACAATGATAGTTAGTTTAAGACTACTTTGAATTTAGATTAAGTGGGCATACCCCATCGTGCTGCATAATAAGCTAATCACCCCGGATAGCTGAACATAAACAATTTAAATCCAGAGACAGTAATACTTTTATTGCAAGATGGAGTGCAGAGGAAGCTTGTTGAGTGCTTGACCTAAGGGATTGATGTTAATCTTGTTGTCAGTGACACAAAAGGAAGCCTGAAACCACTGCCTGGAATTAATTTTCTGTTCCTTCAAGCATGCATGGAGGCACCTGAGGAGTGTGAACTTAGTTTGTATCTACCCTAGTATATTATAACTTTACATTTGACAGTATCATATATATATATATATATATATAGAGAGAGAGAGAGAGAGAGAGAGAGAGAGAGAGAGAGAGAGACTTGATCTACTCGTCTCAATTTTGATCATGAAGCAATACTGGGGATTGTGGAATTCTTGGGATTCTAACCAATGCTGGAAGGCTTTATCTCTGTGTCTGAGGTTGCATTTTCTATGAAAGTAATCATTACTGTATTCAATTATAGCTGTTGGTAAAGCGCTCCTTGTAATGATAAATTAGGAAGAATAGGTAAGATGAATCATGCTCTAGCAGACTCCATAGATTTTGTTCGGATCCTTCGGAAGAAGCTTTGCATTTTGAATTTTTACCTAGAAGCCAACTTTTTTTCTCTTTATAGTTCTCGTTGATTTGAAAATCTGTTATCCGGTTTAGCGCCACATATGTAATCTGTGTTATCTTCATTGCTAACTTGTACATGACCTTAGTGTTTTCACTGTTTTTTAGGGCTATTTCCTTAACTTCACAGATTTTGATAAAATCTCAACCCTTGATTTGTTGATAATATTATACTTTCTGATGTCAGGGTTGATTTTCAAAGAAATAACAAGATATTTTTCTCTTTTTAACAAAAAAAAACTAGCCTTTCTTAGAAAGTGAAAAGTGTATAAATTTGAAAAGTTAAAATTGAATTGTAAAAAACTTCCAATACATAGTGTTGTAATCGAGTTGTGCAGTTTCATTTTTCTCCCATTAAAATAAATATGGAAGGCATAACCATAGGATTTGATGCATATGTTTACCATGTCTAATTGCGATGCTTAAATCATGGTATATATGAGTGAAGGATCCTAAATAATTAACTAAAGAGGGTTAAAATATACAAGCAGATCAATTTTAAATTTTTGGAAAAGGACAAGTATATTTGGACAAATAAAATGAAGGAATGTGTATGGATAAACTTGCTAATTGACCAGAGACGTAAATACTAAGTGGGACTACATTGAGTCAGACCAAAACAAGGGTTCTCGGCTTTCATTTTCGTGGGAAAAGTTATTATATTATTTCTAGATTCTTTTACAACATTTTTATAGTATTATAAAATATTTGCTTTATTGAATTAATATATGATAATCATTTTCCTTGACTCATTGATATTAGTAGTTGATCTATTAATGGCATATTATACCTGGCTCCGCCATCTTAAATACTTCTGGTCAAATGAAATATGCCACCAATTTCCTTAAGTTTTAGGAATGATCTGCTGCAGAATAAATTAGTGATTGGTACCGTGCAGATGATGTGGCTACTAAGATAGAAACCGTGTTAGTTCTAGCTCACATTTTCCCCAGCTTGCCGATTGCGGCAGAACAAACAAGCAAGCATGCTAATATGACATACAAGCATAGGCAAACACAGCCATGCAGGGGCATATAAATGTTTATACATGTTTGTGGATGTGCAGCCCTTATAATTTTAATGAAGTCTTTCCTTAATGTCCTCCTATATGGCAAGGGTACTTCTAAAACTGAGCTGTGCCTGTTTTAGAGACTTGGATACTATAGGATATTCTGCAGTACTCGTTGGATCCACACCCAACACTTCAAATAGTTTTAGAAAAGAAAATTAAAAAGATCTATTTACCTAACAATTTTGACATGTGTATTAGATGTTCATGCTAATAAGAGAATGATTATGTGGTGCTATCAATTTTGACAGTGATAAAAAAAGCACAATTTGCTTACAAAAACTGGTAAACTATGGACTATATATATGGATATATGATATAAACATGCATATGATTTATAGAAATGTCATGTACAATGACATTACATTTAGGTAATGATTTCCTGTCTGACAATTTTGACATGTATGTTAGATGCATCCTATGATAATAAGGTATTAATACAAAAGCATAAGATGTTAAAGATCTCATACTTATCTTAGGACACATCATTGCATTGTATCCTTTGGCCTTGTGTGATTTACAATCCTCAATGTTCATACCTGTATCCTTGTATCATTATCCCTGCAACACATCTGCAAGGAAACTAATCCGAGCAATTGCAACTTATTAAATATATGTAAACCTAAAATGCATGGTCCCAAGCGCATAAATAAATATATTCCTTCTCTTCTCCGTTCTATTTTCTGGACTAAAGTGTAATACTGGGGTATACGCTTGCAGTTTAATCCTTATTAACACAATCTGGAGGGTAGTTTTATGGAGCTTGCTATGAGAATTGCAAAGCCAAGTGATCAAATGAAAAAATTAAAACTATTGCTAAATGATCGTTACCTCTGTCAAGAAACTTTTAGCTTCTGGGCATATCATTTCAAATCCTTGCCCTCCTTTTACATTCCAGGGATCTCTTTCTTCAGGACACAGAATACACAAAAACATATTTTCCAAATCATGTCTACTGCTTGCTCTAATTCTTGTAGTCACCTGTTAAATGAATTTCAGGAACTACTACAGATGTACATCAGCTGGATGTCCTGTTCGAAAACACATAGAGAGAGCTCTGGACAACGTTAGTGCTGTAGTAATAACGTACAAGGGAGTACATGATCATGACATGCCTGTACCAAGAAAGCGTCATGGGCCAAAGAGTGATCCTCCTGTTGCTTCCACGATTCCTGTTTCCGTGGATAACTCGCAAACTAGTAAAGCTGAATCTTGTCAAAGTCAAACCCAATGGTCAGTTGACAAAGAAGGTGAACTGACTGGCGAAGCATTGAATCCTGGTGGGGAAAAAACATCAGAGCCAGCAAGAACCCTTTTGAGCATCGGTTTTGAAATCAAGCCTTGCTGAAACCCACTAGTGTTTTTCATAGTAGCAGATGGTGCAACTGGAAGAGCCTGAGTAATGTTGCGCATATCCTAATAATTCATTTGAAATCTTTTTCTCTTGTATGTTTCAATATTTGTTGTAGCTGTAGTTTAGCTTTGAGCTAGTGTGGTAATTTCTCTAAGCAAAACTTTCGGTGACTAAAATATGTTGATTGTAGTTGTAGAATGTGAGATTGGCTGCAGTCTTTTCTGTATATTATTGTGGATCTAATGAAGCAGATAGATAATTCAGCTTTGATCCACTTCTGTGATTGCTGTATTCTGCTAGACACCATCTGAGCATATTAGGAGAAACAACATCTTGGTGTAAACTATGAGCTTTTACCTTGTCTACCAATTACTTTGTGGTGTGTCCTTAGAGTGAATGATGGCTTTTCCTCACAATTTTAATTGCAATTGCATGACAATATCTGGTAATAGACAGAAAACCTGGGAAATGGACTGCAGCAATGGGTGCATAGATGTTTGGGCAATTAGATGAAATCAGGCATTTCGCGTCAATCATGGATGACAAGGGTTGCATGCACTTGTTGGGTTATCCTATAACTTGCATTCATGCATATTATTACAGTTCAACAGATTTGAAGGCTTCAGTTGTTTATGCACGACAACTTCAGGTATGCATCAGATATCGGCATCTTCTAACATTTATTTGAATGATTTGGAGTCAATGCAGATGTCAAATCTGTATACCAATCTCGATAACTAATCTGTCCTTTTATGTACAGGAATTTAGAGTTCCCTTCCTTCAACTTTTGAAGTAATTTGAAGCATTCTCTTTGTTTGTAACATTTTGCAGCATTGTGTAGGGACAAAGGATTGAGATGTTCATCTGAATCTCATGCTTCAAGTAAGTGGATTTCCAAATACAAATGACTTCGAAACTCCCAAGTGGAAAAATTTTCAGTTGCTTTTCCTTCTTTTTATCTTCGAATTCTGTGGCTTAAAGAAAATTGATAGAAGGCAGCATCTTTTGATCTTAAAGAAAATTGATAGAAGGCATCTTTTGGACCACTTTTGCAGTCAGTCATATGAGCTCAAGTTAGATTTACAAGTGATTTATGAATTATTTTTTTTAGAGAAAATGCGATGTTTAAAATGAAAATTTTTAAATTAACTTTCCAGTATATAGATATGTCAAAGTGGACAGAAATAATTATTGTGTCTCCTTTCATCAATAAAAAAGCACTCCAAAAATTGTTTTAAATTTTTTCGGAGACTTGTTAATAGAAACACTAATATGATTTCTATATTTAGCAGTTTCATGATATACCCTTTTTTCAGAAGAAAATCCACACACACACACACACACACACACACACACATATATATATATATATAATATTAAGACATTATATATATAATATATATGTATATTGTATAATTCTATACTGTATAAGAAAGAAAACTCTATTTTCATCCACAAATAGTAGTTACTTATATCGCAACACTAATTTTTTAAATTACCAAAAATGTCCTTATGTATTTTCAACTACTTCTACTCAAATTCTTCTTTTATCTATATATCTATACTATCTATCTACACTAATACGACACTTTTACCCACAAACGACAGTTTGTGAAATAGTGATACCAAATTTTTTTGTGTTGATAATATCGCTAAATTAGTTTATTTTTATTTTATTTTTATTTTTATTTTTTTAGTGTGATGTATTGATTTATTTATTTAATTCTTATTTATATATTTTAAAGCATAAATAATTATTTATAATATGCACATACAGGGACGGTGCCATAACAATTAGTATATACATTTATATATCAACACTCCCTATTGCATGATACTCAAAGTGCATTTTTGCTTTTGTTTTTATGATTTCATGAAACAACATGCTCGCACATTCTATATAAAAAAAAGTTAGCGCGAAGCTTTCAGAATATACGTAGGTAAAGGTAGAGAGAGTGATGATGGTGCCGACTCGCTTAACATTCATTGTCTTCCCAAGCTTGTCCAGCCTATATACCATGAAACCCGTTGTCATGCTTGGGAAGATATTGAATTTGAATGTGAAGCGACTCTGCACCAATCGTCAAGTAATTGGTTCTCATAGTTTGGTATATTCTTCATCTTGGGAAGGTCTTGCGCTAACTTTCTTGACGTGGAATATGTTGGCATATTGTTTGGTCTTAATCCTTTAATTGCACATCATGATATGCATGAAATCATAAAATTCAGGATTAATTATATATAGACCTCCTCTAAAAATATTAAATTATATTTTTTTCCAAAAAAATATCAAAATTATACTCACACCCTTTTGAATTTTTTTTTTTAACATGACATCATTCCAATACAGTTTGGACGAAAAATGCTGACGCTAACAAAAAAAATTACATAAATTTTTTATTTTGTCATCATTTAATATTTTTATATATATTTTGTACTTACAAAAAGATAAATGTATCACATATATATAATATGAAGTTAACATTATTATATATATATTTAATGAAATCACTAAATAAAAAAAATTGAAAATCATTCGGTTATAACCAAACCGAACCACCCTTGTTTGGTTCAATTTTGATTCGTACAATCGACGAACCAAAAGTTCTGAACACCTCCTATATTTGTTTGTCATTTTGAATTATTGGAAAGTATATATGGTATTCTAAACATCACCATTATTGAAAATTTGAATAATGTATGTGTAGATATATGAAACTTAAGTAAATGTATTGTATAATATACATATATATATATATATATATATAATATGCGTTAATATTACAAATATATGTGTGTATTTCGTCTTAATAAATGCACATATATATAGTAATCATATTGGTGTTACTATTAAGGGTAAATGTTATATTTAGTCCCTTAAGTTTTTATTTATAATCACTTTAGTCCATTAAGTTCATTTTTTAACTTTAGCATCCTTAAAATTTAATTTTTGTTTTAAATTGATCCCTCAAACCATTTTCTAGCGAAAAATGGCCGGAAAATAGATTTTTTGGAGGGTAAAATGGTCAATTTAAGTTTTATTTTCTCACTTTAATCCCTTAAGTTTGTAAAAAGTTCAAATTAGTCATTTCTTAGTGTCCACATGTTGGAATTATCATCGCATATTAAAATTTTCCATGTTCTTCATTCAATGCATTAATTTATTGAACTTTTGTGGCATAGCTTGGACGTTTTCTTATTTATTGGCACTAGCGTGAACCCCGTGCTATTATAAAAATTTATAAATTCAATAAATTTTTGTAAATTCTAAATTACATAATGGTATATTAGTCTTGGCCTCCAAAAAAATCTATTTTCCGGCCATTTTGCCCATAAATAGGTTTGACCAGTAGGGTAAGCCTTGCTAGGTAATTTCTAAGCTCTTCGAAAGCCTATTGACAGGAGGTATCCACTCAAAATTCTTTGATTTCCTCAACACTTTGAAGAAACATAGACTTTCCTCTGCTACTTTGGAAATAAAGCGGCTAGGGTTGCTATCCTTCCGGTCAGCGGTTGTACTTCATTGACGTTGGTTGGTGCTTTCATTTCCAGGACAGCTTTAATCTTGAGGGGTTGGCCTCGATTCCTCTTTGGGTGATCATGAATCCCAGGAAACGGTCTCCTCGTACCCCAAATGTACATTTTCTTGGAATGAGCTTTAATCTATATTTTCTCAAGACATCAAATGTTTCTTCCAAGTCTGCAACATGATTTTGAGCTTCTTTGCTTTGACTAACATATTGTCTATGTATACTTCAATATTTCTCCCAATTCGTGGACGAAATTTCTTGTCACCAATCATTGATAAGTAGCTTCTGCATTTTTTAATCCGAAAGGCATGGCTACGTAGCAGAATGTGCCAACAGAAGTTATGAAGCTGACTCTAGGCGCCAACATGATTTCATGGTATCATTGTGAAGCATCCAGCATGCTTAATAGTTCGCAACCAGAGGTGGAGTCAACCAATTGATCAATACGAGGTAACAAATAGAAGTCTTTGGGACACGCCTTGTTAAGATCCCTAAAACTGATGCACATTCTCCACTTTTCTCCAGGTTTAGGCACCAGGACGATATTGGATAGCTATTATGGGAATTGTATTTCTTCGATGTGTCCTGCTACCATTAATTTTTCCACTTCGGTTTGAATTATCTTGTCATTTTCAGGCCTGGAGTGTCTCTGTTTTTGTTTAAGCGGTTTGATGCTAGGATCTATATGGGTGGATAATGACATTAGGATCAATCCCCTCCAAGTCCTGCGGTGTCCATGCAAAAATATCTACATTTCATTGCAAGCATTGGACTACTTCCTTTTGGGTTGCGTCGTGCATTTGGGAGCCAATTCATGTGATTTTTTCCGACTCTCCTAGGATGAGTTCAATATCAATAGTTCTTCAGCTGGTAGAACTTTAGGGGGCGTCCCCTTTCTTCCTTCGGGTTCTTCCTTCGGCTCAACCTCTTTCCCTCGCTTGTTGGGGGGTATTCCTTTTGGGGTCTCATCCATACTATATTTTCTGTCTTTTGCGTACAGCCTCGATGTAATATTTACATGATTGGAGGGGGTCTGCTTGAACTTCTCCTACGCCTCTGGGTGTAGGAAATTTAATCTTTATATGTTGTGTGGAGATAACTGCTTGGAAGGGATTAAGTGTAGGCCTCCCCAAGATGACATTGTAAGTGGAGGGTACGTCGACCACCAAAAATTTCAAAATGCAAGTTTTTCAGGTAGGTCTAGTTCCCAACGTCAGATGAAGTGAGATCATATCCTGTGGATGGATCACCTTTCCTGTGAACCTGTATAGAGAAGTATTCACTTTTTCCAAGGGGATGTCCCCTAGCTGCATTTAATCGTATACTTCTCCAAAGAGTATGTTTGCCGAGCTTCCAAAATCTATGAAGATACGACTTACTTGATAGTTGGCAAGTAAGGCCGTGATGACAAGAGCATCATTACGGGAGGTTTTCGGTCTAGATAGTTCTGCTCTTCCAAATTGGACAAGGGGGGCGTCTTCCATCGCTTCAACGTCCAGTACCTCCCTTAAGGATACATCGTATTCTTCTCTTATTTGTGACTTCCGAGCATGGTGAGAGTCCCCTCCGATTGGTCCTCCTACTATCATGTGTATCACTCCTCTGCGAGGGGGATCGTTGATATTGGCCCTGCTTCCCGATGCGTGCTTGGCACCTTCTTTAGAGAAAGGTTCTGAACTGGAGACTTTCACCTCATTTACTTTGTTGTCCTCTCATTTTTTATAAGGTCCTATTCCTCGAGCCTTCTCCCAACATACATATTCTTGCAGGTATCCATTTTTGGATGAGCCTCTCAATATCATTCTTGAGGTGTCCGCACTCTTTAGTGGTGCGCCCGTAATCATTATGAAAATGGTAGAATTTGTCAGACTTAGGTCGCTGGGGACCATCCTTCCATGATTTGGGTTGAGCTAAGAGGCATTTTCCTTCTACTGTCATAAGAGCTTGGGTGATAGGTACGGTCAGGGCAGTGTGTACTGTGTTCACCCTCTGGAAGGGGAGTTTCTTGTCCTTGAAATTGGTACAAGGCTTCTTAGAGGGGGTCTCCTCCTTGTTTCTTTTCTTTTCTCCCCACGTACGAACCAATGTTGCGATTTGCTCCCGAATATAGCTATAGAAATTATCCGTTGAATGGCTCCCAACATTGTTGGGGGTAACTCGTATGTGGAGGTATTTGAGGAAATGCTACGCCTTGGAGGATCAGCCACAAGACCTATGGCCCTAGGAGGAGATGGTACTGGTATTGGGTGGATCCTCCTCCAGTCGAAGTAAGAGACGTCCCTGTAGTGACCTGCAAAGCCTGGGTGTTGCTAGGTGCTTCAAGGGTTTTTTACTAGTTCGTGGTGTTGGTAGGAATCTCCATAGGAACTCACGTCTTGAACTTAAAGTTTCCCACAGACGGTGCCAATTGATGCGTGCGATTTTAGCACGAGCCCAACGGGCTTGGACTTGGATGCTGGATCTGGGTCAACAGATAAAATAACTTGAGAAATGGAACCTGCAAAATAAAATACCTTAAATTAATGAACCAAAAAGGAAACGTAAAGTACATTTGAAATTTAGTGGCAATTAAAATGGAAGAATTTAGAAAATTTGCAATTTTCATTTTCCTGCAAGACAGAACACTAAAATCATCATGCTTGAGTTTAGATTTATGAACGACCCTTTTTATGTCATTAAAGAAACAACATCAAAAGCATTGGAGGTCTAGATATCATCAACACCACAAAATACATAATCCTCTTCTTTGCAGTGTGTGTGGGTGGGGGCATGCGTGGGTTTAAAAATAATAATAATAATAATAATAATAATAATAATAATAATAATAAAATATTCCTCCTCTTTGTAGCGTGTAGTTTCGGACTTTTCATTCAATAATGAAATTTTGTATTTTATACAGTTTATCCTACTCAATAATTTTGGAATCATTAAATTCGCCATTGCATATACGAATTTGTGCTTCCAAAAACAAGAAAACTTCACCCTCGATATTTGATTATCTAAGAAGTCCAACCGAGATATCGAGCCACGATAGCACATCACCCTTTACCGTTTTTGTGTTGAGAATTTCTAGAGAAAAAGAAGAATTGCATACTTGTTGCCTCTTAAAGCCTGTGAGTTATAAGACGAGTTACCTCTAAAACTATTTTGCTGAGAAATTCCCTCCATTCTTTTTGGAGATAAGATTTGAATGTGGCTTTTTCGTTCAAAACTTAACGGTGTAATATTTTTTTTTCACATACACATTAAGATTTTTTTGCTATTTTGTCATGTATGGGACCAATATAGCAAATCTCCTAAAATGTGGGATTAAAACTGTAATTTACTGATGAAAATAATATTCGATGAGCTAGAGTATTTTAAAAATTTCGTAAAAATAAAATAAAAAAATTTAACTATGGGACATTTTTTGCACAATACCATTAATTATAGGTATAAAATGAACTATGGGAGCTTTTTTGTTCATTTAAAGAGTTACTAAGCTCTCGCATGCATGCACTAACACAATGTTGTTATTACATAGTTGGACTAATTAAAATTTTAATGCATTATAGAGTCAACTTAAAGTGTTAAATATGTCAAAAAAAGACTGTTAAGTTTTTAAAGAGAATATTAATTTTTTTAAAGAAAATTGATTGTAGCATGGATTTAAAGAAAATATTAATTATATGTATGGATTTAACCTTGAGAAAAAAAAAAAATAAAAATTAATAAAATAAAGTGATTTTCAATTTGATAAAAGTATAGATAACAACTTAATTAATAAGATATATAAAAGAATGTTTGAATGAATAAGGAGTTTGATACACTCTATTTTTCACCATTCTAGTCGGCATATTTATTTTAAAATATTTTTCTATTTTTTTATTCAAAGTTTTTTCTCCAACTTATTTATTCAAATATTTTTTTATTTGAACAATTCAATAAGTTTATTAAATTTACAATAATTATGTTAATACATTATTAATCAAGTTTTATTATCTGAATAATTGGCCAACAATAACTTTTTCCAATTAAAATGATTATATTTTTAAGTTTAAAAATAAAAGGACCAAATTGTAACTAAAAATGAAAAGCGAACGATAAATGATTTATCAAAAAAAAAAAAAAAAAGTTATATAATACTAATATGAAAAAATTATCCATAGAAAGAAATAATTTAAAGTGAGTTGAGAAAATAAGAGCTATTTCAAAGTTAAAATAAAAAATGGGGACTAAAAGACAAATTGAACTTGAAGCATACTAAAATAGACAAGACAGCAAATAGGAGTAGGACGAGATTCACACGTCTACTCGTAGCTTTTTATTGTTAGAGTAATTCTTTCCTGGCCTCTGCCAACAGACACTCTTATAAATTAGGTTAAATTACACCACTTTATATAATTATAAATATTTATTTATTATTTAAAAAATTACACGTATCGTCTCATTTTAACATTCGCCTAACGATGAGCTTATTCTATTAGTCTCTGTTATATTTTCATCTAATTTGTGTGGTGAACTGACCGTAGTAATGTCTTTTTAGATTATAAATTATAATGTTATATATTTTTAAAAATTTTCTAATATTTTTATGAATTTAATATGCCCTGTAGATTATTTATTTTAACCACTCTCAATTTTTTTAAAATATTTTTGAACTTTTTTTTCTAAAAATTTTCAACAAGAATAAAACAGGAATGTCCACTTCACCATCTAATTAAGAGTATTTTTAATTTTTTAAATAATGAAAGAATATTAGTAAATGTCAAATCTCCTTAGAGGTAAGTGTAATTTATGGTACGAGTGTACGCGATGTTGGTTGAGCCAATTTAGGTAATTTTTTGGCCCAACCCAATATTTGCGATATTTAGAAGGCTCTGTCCAAATCCAATTCGATAATCATTAGGGTTGGCAATTTCAACACGAACCCAGAAAACCTGTCCCGGACCCGCCCTGTATGGGGCGGGTCTGGGATGCCATTTTTCGGGTTCGGGGCGGGTCTGGGGCACCTAAAACCTGCCCCGGCCGGGTCCGGGGCGGGTTACGGGTCCTGTCTCGAACCCGCCCCATTGGACCCGGCCCCGGTCCAACCCCGCTTCTTTTTTATTGTATATTATTAATATATACAATATATTATAAATAAAAAATTATCTTATTATATATATATGAATCCTAAATAATTTTTGCATATATCCAACTATATATAAAAATATCAAAAATAGAAATTTAGTTGATAAAAAATTTAATAATTTAGATGAACGTATTTTTTGTCTTATCCAATTCATTTTAGATTGAAAATTATATTAAAATATTTAAATCTAAACTGATATTATTTTTAAAAAAATATTAATTTAATGTATTCTTTGTATAAATTAATTAGGTCGGGACGGGGCGAACTTTTTAGCATGACGAGACGAAGCGAGGCAGGGGCGGGTTATGAGGCTGGCAAAAATTAAATGAGGTGGGTCTGGTACGGGTCCAGGCGGGGTGGGGACGGGTTATGGGGCTGGCAAGAATTAAATGGGGCGGGTCTGGTACGGGTCCAGGCAGGACGGGGGCGGGTTATGGGTCTGGCAAAAATAAAATGGGGCGGGTCTTGAATCCGGGCGGACCCGTACCAGACCCGCCCCATTGCCATCACTAATAATCATCAAGACCACACTTTGCGGTCTAATTGGATTGTGGCGATTTTTGGGGTCTTAGTATAGAGTCAATTATATATTTATATTAGTATTTTGTGACAACTTATACTTTTGTTACAATTATTTTGTCATAAGAAATGCATTTTTCTGTAGTGCTATTTATAAAAAAAATGATAAAAAAAACAAACACATATACATGGTTATATGTTTATTTTAAAAGAATAGAAATAAATATGAAAAACTTACTAATGTTTTATAAATAAGATTGTGAACAAAATTCTTATTTTGAATTAATTGTATAAGAAACTAATCAAAATAATATATAAATATTAAACAACAATATTTGAAATAAAATAAGATGATTATGAAAATAAATTGTAACAAAATCATGATATTATCTATTTCAAATTCTTACATTTATCTACAACATAATTTTTTTTTAGAAAATTATCAATAACAAGAATTAATGAACTAATTGATTTCATTTATATAAACCTATATATATTATGCAATACCAAAAAAACATCGTAATTAATATTATTGTCTTGAATATTAGTATATATGTAATCAAAATTTTTGTATAAACATATAAAAACTCTAGTATATTTTTATTGTTATTATCGCGATCGAACGCGGTCTATACGGTCCACATAAATATAAAATCAAGCCCGAAATGTGATCTTTTTTTTTTTGTTAGCCCAAGACCAACTCAACCGACCCTTAACCTGCTAATTAAGTGCAGTTTGAATTGGGGCGATCCGACAATTTTGTTAAACACCCCTAATTTACACTATAATTTATTCTTTTTTAATTTTGCTAGTTTACTCCACTCTTTTGACAAATTCCACACATGCAAAAAGAAAAAGAAGCCTTTTTTCACTTAGAGAAGGCAAAATGTTGTAATCCAAGTGGTTAAAGTTGATGTCTTACAAAAAAAAGTACAAAATCATAAGTTCAAATCTTGCCATGGAAATCCACCCACAAAATTAATAAAACGTGCCCGTTTGACCCAGCAATAGCAATTAAACAGATCAAATGTGCATTTCAATTGCAAGTATAATTTTCTTGTCCTTTCGGCCTCTTTTTCGACAATCTCTGAAATTCTATCAATATTACATTTTCAAAAAGTTAAAGGTTTATAACTTCTAACTTCACCACAATTATTTTTCAATCTATTAACCTCTTACCCATTACATATATTTTACTTCTTTAGTAATGGATGAAGATAATTTACAATTTTTGCTGCAATCTGATTTCTTTAATCAAATACAAATTTGTGGATCTAAACCCCATCATCGCCTTTTCTTTTTTCCTAAAAACAATCGTTCGAAATTCAATTTTCTGATAATCAATTATGTTGATTTGATTATCTTATAAATCAGTCAGTCGGACCAAATTGGGCTTAAATCGATCAATCATGGCATTACCGGAAAATATATAACCCACTGGAAGAAAAAGCCGAATATCAACACTAGCAGATCAAAGATGCTCGTCGTTTCCCTGATTGTGACTTGGGCGTATCAATGGATAGAGTAAGCCCTTATTTAGATTTGATTAATTCTAAAATCCAAATCCTGATCCAAACTTAATAAATATTAATAGACTCAAATCCAAATTCATTAAAAAAATATAAATTGAATTTGAGTTAGGTCTTTACCCATCAATACTCACGAGTCTGTGTACCCAATTTAGACACAATATATATATATATATATATATATATATATATATATTTGTTATTCAATTAAATTATTATTTATCAATCGATCTACCTTCAAATGAATAAATCTAAAACACTTCAGATATCATAACATTATTTATCGTATAATACTTTTACAAAATTATTTTGCAAATGGTATAATAAACGATATACTATTTAAAAAATTGTATAAAAAAAGAGTTATTTGTTAAGTAATCTAAAAAATTCTTAATTTATTGATAAATTATGGGTAAAAATAGAAAAAAAAGTTGATTTAATTGGCATTATTTGCAGAAAAAATGGGTCCGGAAAAAAGAAAGAAAAGAAAATCGAGTCTAAGACTAATCGGGTCTAGAGATCCATGGGTCTAGAATAGGATTCAATGGATTGGATAGAGTCTAGATCTAAATTAATTTGTTTGGATTTTTTTTGGGTCGGAATCTAAATAGAGTAAGACCCTGCCAATTTGACAAGCCTAATTGTGACCAATTGTGGCTGTAGCTTGGCCGTCATTTGATCCTAGAAAGGAGTAAGGTGCATCCAATGTTTTTTTAGGAAAAAATTAATAAAACTCCCTAAAATAAATCTATAATTTTGGATCGAAATCCACTTCATTTTAGGATTGAGCTTCAGTTAGGTAATGGGTTGAAGTTGAAAACTGACAGAAGAGTTAAGAGTTGGGTTTGGTTTGGTTTAACCAAGATCAACCCAAGCAGTCTGGAAAGTATATTTGATTGGTCCCCCAACCAAGTTGACCCAAAACAGCCCAGCTAAAGTCTGAGACCTAAAATGACCCAACCAGAAATCAGTCAGTTTCATCCACTTTGATTGCCTCTGGCTTCGGATAATCTCAAATTATCTTGGAACTCTTAACAATAGTTATGTTCTCATCCTTCTCTAAGTTCTCTTTGATATGCAGAAAGGAGCATCTCAACTCAACTTAGAATGCACCGATCTTGAGAGACTGCTAAGCAAAACTCACTCAACCTCATCTCTAAACCCAGCATTTCGATGCATGTGGTTAGTGGCTTAACTTGGGTGTAGACCTCTAATCATACAAGATGGCCTCACCATTTCATTTCATGAAGTCATTGTATTTTGATCTAGCAGTTTATGCCCCATCTGCTAGTTACTATTGACGTTGGTAGCAAGAAACTGGCCTTCTATACCATAAACGAGTTCAACATCCTCTCCTGGTATCAGAGCCGTGGGGAAGCAAGTAAGGAAACAGGAAAATGGAGGGAACATCTCTCAGTACCCACATGATTAACATAACGTACCAGCTGCGTAAAATCTTATGATGCAAAGCCGTGATAAATTATCATGTACATGTACTAACTCCAAATCATTTGAAAGACAAATTCTACACCCTAAGGGGACAGAGAGAAGTTCACCTTTTGCAACATCAGCCCCAGGTATTTCAAGCAACAGTAAATAAATACGCCATCATATGATCATAAGAGTCTGAAATGACACCTGCAAGTATACCATACGTCAGAAAGTTCCACTATGACTTAAAAATTAATAGTTAACTACAGTAATGTTATAAATAACATTATGACAACATATCAGTAATAACAGGGTAATTTTCATGAAGCACTCAATCAAGTCCTTATTCAACCTTAGATGTCATACAAAGTCATCAAGAGGCAAAGGGCTCTAGCTTTCAGATGTCATCTACTCTCGAATCGAAAATTGATATAAAGCAGCTCTATTAATGAGCAATGTGGATTCTGACCCTGTATAATCCAGTATATCAATTCGGAACCTAACAAATCAAAGTTTACCTTGCTGGCCTAAGCACCAAATATATTTTGACAGATCAAAAGTAATTCTACTCAAGTGTCAAATACATAACCCTTATTATTGTTAACAGGGTTAAACAAACAACAAACTCGCACACAGGGCCATTCAAGACACATGCATACAATAGTAGGCCATGTTCGGAGCAACACAAAAGACTGCTTGTGACTGCCTAAAGAAAATGGGAATGTCTCCAGTGGACAAGTGACTACAGATAACAGCAATAGGAATTACGTGCAAAACAGAAGCCTTGAGTGATTCTATCCATACCAGCACAATCAAAAAACACAAATATGGTGAAACCACTAGCTAAATATAGGAGCCACAGATCTATATAAGTTTTGCTGTTTTACTTGGGAGTTGGGATCCATCCAACCGAATTTTGAAACAAAAATGTGAACCTTTTTTATGATAAATAAACATAAAATCAACCTAATATTTTATCCCTAAAGCTAAATCTCTGGTCAAAGCTGAAGAAACTGTAGATCTCATATGCAGAAAGCACAACCTTCAGATTAAACTAGTAAACAAATAATAGATAGTAATCACCACTTGGCTTTAAAAGAAACTCCAAAACTAACAAGGATTGAAATTACAAAACTTATTATTCAGTGCTATCATCAGGGACAAACTTACTTACAGTTTATGAATCTACAGGTTGGTTTCCTTCCAAATGGTAAGCACCACACTTTCTTAAAAAGACCTGTTCATCATTTCTAATTGATTTCTATAGGATCCATAGGAATTTATTCTTTTATATATATTTATGTTGATCAAGGGTTCCCTAAAGATGATAACAAGCTGTTCGAATATCATATAACAACTTGAACGAACAACATCAGTATCAGCAGTAAGTTTCCAACTACTTCACATTGGGTTTCTAAAATGTGTCATGTTGCGGGTGCAAAATGCGATCGTGAAATTATTAAGATCAATTTTTTCATGAAGAATGATATCATGAAGTCTTAACATTCATGGAAAAAAAATTATTAATAAAAAAAAAAATACTGCAATGAACAGAAAAGTCCAAATGAAAATGTCATATACCCCAGTAGTCCGCGACCAGACCAAGCTCTAGGAGTGACAGTCATATTAATCAGAGCACCTTGCCTCATTACCACCAAAGAGACTGCTTGGCCTTGTTTTTGTTGTGCTTCAGCAGCCAGCCTCTGCAGCAAGTTCTCACCTATTTCCACATTCCCAAATTTCACAATTTGATCTCCAAGTTGTAAACCATCTTCTGCTGCTGGAGACGCCTCAGTGATTTCATCAACCATTGCAAAGGGTCGACTGACAACTAAATCCACATTCATGGCACTAGATGCACCTCCAGCAATAGGATTGCTAAAAGAGGAAGGCATGCCAACATTTGCATCTCGATCTTTTGGCTCTGCAGTTATTACCTTGAATGCAGTTAGCGTTCTGTCACTTGCATAAAGAGTATCCGACACTTTTAACTATAATGATGAAACCTTGTTCAAATCTATACTTGCAAAGTGGTAATAAATATTCGGTTCAGGTCCATAACTTGGTTAGGCACATAACAAATCATTAGTTTACTTATACATCATAATCACAAACTTCAAACAAAAAATACATTATTTATTTGATGATTCACTAACCTGAATCTTTAACAGATGCAGATCTCGGTGCAAGTGTTGCAGAATGCAAAAGTTGAATGTTTTGGTTTATTTTCTCTGTAATATCCTTGTGGTCATTACGAAGTTCTGTAGCAGGAAGAACCAGTAAGCGAAAGCTTGTGATTAATTGCACTTTCAGCATCAGTACAAGACATTGTTAACAGATAACAAATAATCCATGAATGCTGTGGTTTAAGATGGCCATAGCATATACTATTTTAAGAGTAAAAATTTCAGGGAATCATGGTCCAACTAATGCCTCTTGGACTAATATCATAACATTGACCAATGAAAATATAAAGTAAAAGGAAAGAGAGAGCATATACCACTATAAGAGATGGTACGTGAGGTGGGTCTCAGTCATCATGCGGACCTAATGATATTGTTCTAATTTCCAAAACAAAGCTACTACGGATAGGGTGGCAGGTATTGCTCAACCCATCCCCAGAACGGACCACAACAATTACACATCATACTGCAAGTACACACACTCACCGCAAACAACTTACGTTGTTCCTGATAATAAGATAATATGGATAAAGGGGCGAGAATATGATACGCTATGGACACGAAATACACCAATATATAATTAAAATTGATTAATTGCTTCAACTTTAACTTGGTCTCTTTTCTTTGTTTACATACCAAGATCCTACAATTTTTCAACTATAGCAGCAGTTATAATAGATTCATGTGAGTGTGACTAAATATCACCAAACGCACGCACGCGCTCCACCATATCGGAAAAGCATCGAATACATCTATTTCCCTAGTGTACCCATATTTTCCCTTTTTCTTTTCTTTTCCTATTTCAGATACTCCAGAAAATGTATTGACATGTATCCCCATATCCATATCTAGGAGTATTTGATACTACTGAAGACTATTCTAAGGAGTGTCTATGTATCATAGGCAACTAAAAGAATGGTTGTTTATCTTGCATCCCTATACTCCCATCATCACAAGATGCACCTCCTGCAGATCCTTTCATCTTTCCCGCAACCCTACTTAACTGATTATTAACCCGCCCACAGTTGCGAGGCAGTACATCTGGTGAAACTAGTTTTCCACACTAATCAGCACGCAAGGTTTAGGAGCTTGCCATCCTTAGAAGCACAGGTTCTGAAGTGTCAATACATCATGGTTCAGCAAATTAATTTTCCTTTATAGAGTTACCCAAACTATATCCAAGAATAATCTTATTCAGTTAAACACAATTAAAAGACCTTTTAGAAATAAAAGGATAATTAAGTGGAGCAAGTTGTGCATGGATTCTAAATGAGATTGCAGAAATATACAACAGAAGATTGTCATTGCCGTTTCCACAGCTACCCCTTAATAACTCAAAAACATCATCAAATTCAAGGCAAAACTCCACCCTAAAATCTATCTTCATTTAACATGAAATTAAAATGCTAAAATATAGTTTTACTGTTGAAGGTAATCCATAAATAAAGGTTACACCTCAAATTTGGAACAAACAAATCCAATAGAGTTAAGAATATAAAGTATATAACCAAAGAAGAGAATTCAACATCTTCGACACAAAACAAGCCAAATAAATCTAGTAATAAATTTCCATCACTGTACAGACAATTCTTATAATACAACAAAGTATAGTTCTATAAAATTACCAGCAAGTCTATGCCGGTCCGCTCTTACAGTGGGGATTTCAATATCAGCCCTTGGAAACCCCTGCAGAACCGCAGATTCATCACTTAAAGACTATCGAAAACAAAAATTCTCTATCTTTTCCATCTTACTCATTCTAGTAGCGTAGAAATGAAAGTTAAACTTAAAAAAGTTAACTTGCAGCCTAAGTAAACAAATAAACATATATATATCGATAGCATTAGAAAAGAAATGAAAATTTGCCTCGGAATCAAGGAGGTTGCCGGAGAGACCAGGGCCGCCGGGTTGGCAGAGGCGCTCAATGATGACATTCATCTCCGCCTCCAGTCCACTCCGCTTCTCCATCAATTTCATTGTCTCCGCTTTCAAATTCGTCGCTACCATCTTCAATTATCAAAATTTCCCAATCAATTTGTGACAATCGATGATTATTACGATTAGAAGGTTATGTTAGGGTTCAAGAGCTCAAGCTAGAACAGAGCACCAAAGGGGGGAGTGATGTAACAAGAGGTATAATTTGTATTCTCATCCTTTGGAAAAATTATAATAAAATATAGAGAATTGATAAAGACATATGCTTGAATATTAAAATATTGTAAAAAGGAGAATAATGCAAATCTATTCTTATATATATTAAATATTTCTAATAATATATTTATTAATTAAAAATGACATTATTATATTGTGTGCACAAAATTTAAAGAATTGGAAGAGATTAAAAATATTATAAAATTAGTGATAATTATAATATTTTATAATGCTCATCAATCCCAAAAGTGTATCGTTGGCGCTTGCGTCAATATCTTCTTCTTCCTCACCTATCGATTTTATCGACTCAATGGTTTCCCAAACGGCCATTAACAATTATATTTAAAAAAAAACAACTATATTTAAAAAAAAAAAAATCGTGCTTATAAATTTTACCCTCTAGAGCGTGTTTGGATTAACTTATAATTTTTTAAACATCTTATGATTTTAAAATTTTTATATTCATTTAGGAGGTTCTTTGAAATTAGAATGTTATTGTTAGATCTAAAATAAATTATTAAAATTATAGTTAAAAACTCGTAGGTTTTTTGACTGGTCTATAAGCATTTAATATTTTAGTTTTAATTTCTTTTTAAATTATATATTATATATGATACTTTATAAATGATAAAATATATGGCAAGATATTTTTTTAGAAAAATTATAAGTTAATCCAACACCATCTAAAAAGTAAAATTTATAAGCACATTTTTTTAAAAAGATATAGTTATTAATCACAGTTTAAGGAATGAACGAGCCTATAGAACTGAAAGATAAGGAAAGAAGGCTTCGATACTAGTGCCAACGACATACTTAATGGATTGATGAGCATTATTAAAAAGATTGAAGAAATATACAATTGAATTTAAATCCGATCATGTAGGCGGAGTGTAAATCCAACTATATAGGCGGAAAGAGAGGGATAGCAAAAATAATGTACAAAAATCACCAAAAAATCCGACCATATAGGTAAGAATCTAAATCTGGCCATGTAGGCGAAAGGCGAAAATAAATGAATATTTTAGATTATGATAGATATAAAACAAAGTTGGATGAATCACAGAAGAGCTATTTGGAAATTTTTTACATTTTGTTATACTATTAGGTATGAACTTAGTCTAAAACGCCACAAAAAGGCCTTAACAATGCCATTCATCGACAAAATCGGGCAGTAATGACAACACATACATTATTCATACACATAATCTAACTCAACAACCCAAAGGGTCTCTCTTTCCTTTTTATTCAATTTCTCCATATATTTATCAATAATCTAAAATATATATATTTCTTTTAATCTCCATGGTTCTTAATAATTCAACAATATCAGTTTAGCCGTGCATCAGGCTAGGTATAAGATTATGATAAAATAAAAGTGCAAAAATTTAAAATAAGAAAACTTATAGAATTAAAGCGCTCAATAGTTGTAAACAAGTTTTTATTACTAAGAAGGAAAGATTGTAAAAAATGCTTCTGCTTTACCTCATGAAGGCTTCGGAAGCTCTGCCTAAAAAAAAAATAAGAGGTACTATTTATAGAGGGAAGGGGAAAAACAAATTGTCCGGACTTCAAAGATTAATTTCACATCCGCATGGAATCCTCTATCATTGAGGACAAGTGTTGGCTATATTTCTCAATGTGTTAATTGATTTCTTGACACGTGTCTATTAGTCAAAGTTTGATTTTTTTTATCCTTATTTTTGGAATTGTTTGTCCGCCAACATGATTGCTCATATCATTTTTTCATAATCTTGGAGAAACTGCTTTCTTCATATTCTGATTTGGAGGACCTGAATAACATTGCTCCAGAAGATTCTGATGTTCCCATTTTTTATTTGCCATTCGAAGTCCTCTTGATTCCTTTGAATAATTGATTGAGAAGGTCTTCCTTAGTGAACTTCTCATAAGAGTCTTGAGATTCCCTTGCCAAACAAGAAAATTTATTTTCGTCTTCTTTAGAAAATCTTATTATTGATATTGTTAACAACAACAACAACAACAATAATAATAATAATAATATGGTGGTCGAACGCGGTTTATGTAGTCTACGTAGACATAAAATCAAATCGATTGCTAAAATATGGTCTTTTTTTAAATAGCCCGAAACGAACCCAACCTACCTTAACCCGCTGCTTGTGGTGCGGTTTGAGTTTGATCGATCGGTTAGGGCGGTTCACCAATTTTTTTGAACATCACTTTAAAGATCTATGCCTGAAAAATGTTAGTAGAGGAATGAGTTTGCAACTCAGTAAGTAAACAACCAGCATCACCTATATATATGCATCAAGTATAGTTTCAAATAAGACGAAATGAGCAACACATGTAGAATATCATCAACTTTAATTTCACACGATTAACTTTATTTGATATACAACCAACTCATAACAAGACCATAAACTAAACTCCTTTTTTCCTAGTCTGCTTACCAGAAGGTGATATTGTATTTTTCTCCACCAATTCAACCTTATTGTTCATTACATAATATTTAATGAATCCCCTTGACATGCCATATAGGCTCATCAATCTCATCTTACTTCATAGCTCTTTCAATTCGCATCAAAGCTCTTTTCATATCGCATCATAGTTCTTTTTATTTCTTTTCGCCGCACAAGTTATTCAACAACATTAAGGGGTAGTCATATAACTATTATATTCAATTTTCATCGCTCCCTTGTTTCCACATATCACCGTTCTTGTAGGCAACTAGTCACGTAAAATCACATATCGACACATTTTAATTTGCAAGCACTAACAACACACTACACAACAAGTGGAATAGTTCAATGTGTGTTCCTCATTCCACTTTCACAATATAATCATTCAAAGTAAATCATCCATCACTCGTACAATTCTAAATAAATCAATTACAACACGAAGCACAGCCTTACATAAAAGTACGTAGTATCACAACGAAATGAAACATATATAGATAATACTAATTATATACTTATCTTACTTTCACCAATTAATCATTCACCTTAAATTATCGACAACCATATTTTTCTCATAAATTATTAGCAACACAAATCATAGACTTACAATAAAAGTAATATCGAGATAAAGGAGACACGTATAGATGACACTAATAATTTACTTACCTCGATATTAGAACGATTTAATTAGCAGATAGGAGTTGTTCAATCCTCTACTTTATCCCCATATTCTATAACAAGTTATAATACATATAATCAATATATCAATTACATCGTAAATTTTAATTAAAATATTAAAATATTATTAGTACAGTTTCCAATAATCTTAATTTATTTTTTTATAGAAATAAAAATATTCGCTCCGCTTATTCTGAATAACTAGACAAATTTAGACTTCATAAAGATATATATATATATATATATATATATATATATATATATATATATATATACAGGTTTTTAATTAACTCATAAGAATATATTTTAGGGTAAATTACATTTTGCCATTAGAACTATGCTTATTTTTACACTTTGGCATCTAAACTTTTTTTGAAACCACTTGCCATCTCAACTTTGTGAAACTTGCACTTTACCATATATGATCTGTCACACCCCGGATCAAAGGTCACGACATGGCCATGCCACCAAGCCCAAAGCATTAGTAGCATGAAGCCCTCACCACTGGACCATAGATTCGAACTCAATAGTAATGATTCTTAAACAATAAAAACCCACATGTTTGCAGTGGAAAAAAAAAATCTTAAAATCCTAACATTAGCACCTAGTCCTAACAATTAGGAAGAAGTAATTCTCAATCAATAATTGTCTACAGAATTAATTATTGACACTTGCATCTGTTGGTTAACTACTAACCCCAGTACAGTTCTTCCTCACACTCCTCATGCACCTCATCTGCAAGATATGGTAAGCGGCATGAGCGACTAATCGCCCAATCAAGTGGTCTCTATCTCTTACCAATATGAGCTAATACGTCCATAGCACAAAACTATCATTTACCAATACATGCGTTTGATATTCAAAATCAAAGGAAAAAATTGAGTAAAATATAAAAGCTATAAAACATTTGCCAGCAGAGCGGAATTTCTAAACTTTTGTATTAAAACAGAGGTGTATAAAATATCACAGTGACAATTATAGTTTTTTTAAATAGTGCAAGAAAAGTGTCGTAAATCAGCCATGTTAGAAAGAAAATGTGCATGCTCTTATTCACTAGCAACGTAACAGACATCGTATTTACTTGTGACTATTATTATAACCCATAGTCCGGACCTCAATCTTTGACCCTGATTGAGAGGATCACACATAAGTTCTCAATTTATAACCCCAATTGAGAGGGTCAGTAATAAGTCCTTAATTTTTTAACTCCAATTGAGAGGGTCAGTAATCAGTACTCAATTTTTAACCCCAATTGAGAGGGTCAGTAATAAGTACTCAGTTTTTAACGCCCAATTGAGAAGGTTCAAAATAACTCTAATTTTTACCTAGTTAACTGTGGTTCCGTTAACGGTTGAGCATGTTCTGTCTATCGGTTCATGAACTTGAGCATTTTTTATTTATACTAAAAACAATAATATAACATTATCACATGTGTCTCAATTTCGAAAGATGTCAGAAACATATTAAACAGTGTAAAAGAAATTTTACACCACGTAGATAATTCCAAATTCAAAGATATACCAACTGTTTGCGTAAATATTTGACAGAAAATCCCACCGCACGGATCTAAATTTGGTCTCATAAAAATATCTTATGCTCGTATCATATTTTGCTTAAAAACAACGACTATTACTTGAAATTAGAAGACATTTAAGAGAACACTACGTAAGAGGGAAGAAATCACTTACCAGAATATCCTGATTCACACTTATTTAATTCACCACTTGATCTGATGGGGTCAAATCCTAAAAGAAATGAACTTGACTATGTTAATCCAAAACCCAATTTGACTGTATGTACTAAACTTAATTAAATCTCTATCGTTAACTTAGGTGTATTACAATATACGTATAATTTTATATATTATCAGCACCTGAATTAGACTCTACTGAAACCGAATATATTTCTATCACTAAGCTAATGTGTGTTATATATACATGTATACACGCATCCATACACCAATCTAGAAACTTGATAATTACCGAGCCTAACTACACAACACCACTTTGTCTAATATAATATACATATGCACGACATCAATTCACTCAAGCACCTTTGATTCTAATTTCCATACGTGATGCATTAATGCCAGCTGAACGAGAACTCGACAACTATATTCAATTGGCTACAAATTTAGTCATCCTAATCACATTTTTACAGATCTCTTCTCAATTTTCTTTTTAACACACCAACCGAAATCATAATACTTGGTCACCACTCTGTTACGAATTAGTTCATCATAATAATATGAATTTTACCCATAATTATCTATATGGTTCGTAGAATCACGCCCAATGTACTTCCTACTAAAAGTACTCATTGAGATGTAATTCTACCTTGTTATTGGGGTGATTCGGTGCTTCAGTTCCCTCGTCGTTTGCTTCTATTGTTGGGTCACCTAGAATCACGTAGGCAAATTTTGAGTAATTTTGGAAGGGAAGCATTTTAATGAATCCCGCCTACGAGAGGTATAGGTTAAAATTAAGGTTTTAGAGTTTGGTTATGTGAGAAAAACTGGATTTTGAATAGTGGTTGACATGTAGATGGACTCCAGGAGTTAATTTCAATACAAAACTCTCTAAAAACTCATCAAAATCCTATTTTTGTAGAGAGGTAAAATTAAATCCAAAAAATCAAAAAAGAAAAACAAAAGGGGTTAAACTAATTGGTTTGACTTGATGGGGTGCGGGTATTACATGATCGGTTTTTTGCTGATTTTTTTATCAGAAAAATATCACATGCTGTACATATGTAAAAACTATCGTATCATTTTCTGTAGCTCCATTTCAACCAACTACTGGCCCATCTTGACCAATTAAACCTCCATTTCAACCATTTGACATTGGATGGGTTTGGAAATTTAAGTTTGATAGTATATTTTTCAATTCTTGGTTCCTAATATGTATTCTCAATTCAGGCTTATAATAAATTATTCTTGTTAACAAGAGGCAGGTGTTTAAATTTCCATGTTCACATTTTATTATTTATCAATAATAATTTTAGAAACTAAATTATTTCATAACCTGGTAAGCGATCATCATTAGAATGGAAGGTAGAAACAAAGAGTATGAAGAGTTGTTGGGTACAAAGTTTGCTACTTGGTGACTCTCGGTAATCTATTTTATTAATCCTACAATTAATACAAATGCTCTATTTTACTCTTTTTCTAGCCAAACTATTAAGAATAACCTATTCAATTATTGTTAATCTAGTGGATGGTGCAATTTAAGTATCATGGTGTCGACATTGACACTCTTCTCTCCTAGGGATTGTGACGCTTCTACGGTGTGCTTCAGCAATTCTGTCAGCTGTCAGCTATTAGATGACAATGCTCTGAGATGATATATACTTCATTGATTTTCCCATTTCCTGTACAAATGTTATAGATTTAGGCTTTATGGAACTCTTTTTTGAATTGATCGTTATTGCTGGCTGAAAAATCTATTCATGCTTGTGAAATAAATTGGCTAAGCATGGTAGGTGTTACTTGCATGACGTTTTATCTTGTGCTTGTGGTTTATTTTAGTGCTAAGATGTATCTTAAATTTATCAAATGTTAATTGACAACTGTTGCCTTCTCCTTAAGATTTGAGGTAGAGTGATGAAATCTTTAAGAATGATTTTGTTTTATGTTTAATGTGCTCATATGATTTTTAACATAATTGTTACCTTAAGTTTTGTAAATAGTTGCACTTTTTCGACATGTAAGAGGCAACTAATAATTTTTGCATAATGCTTAGAGAAGATGTTCGACAATTAATCCATTGCATACCAACTTTTTTTCGTATAAAGGTTCATTATTGAGGAAATTATGAATATTATCGAGATAAATATGGTCTAGTACATGCTTTTTATTATCCACCATCTTTTAGTCAATCTTGCACCACTTGGGACCAGTTTGGTTTGGCCTGAGATAAATGTTGGGAAATGGATGATTTGCTGTATATTTTCATAAAAATGTTGGTTGTTATATGTTGTGCAGCAGGGAGGAATTGATATCATTGAGTACTTGATAAGTAGCAGTAGAAATAGTCCAAAGATTTGCCTTCTAGTGGTGGTTTTGGTAGATTAAGGAAACTTTAGGGTAAATTACAACCACCTCCCCTGAGGTTTGGCATAATTACAAATACCCCCTCGTTGTTTGAAAAATTACAAATACCCCCTGATGTTTGATAAAATTATGTAATCATTGGATGGAGGTATAGAAATGTCAACTATGCCCTTATTGTATTTTTTTTTTTTTTAAAAAAAATAAAATCTTATAAAAATATTGAATGGGATGGATGAAAATATTTTAAAAATTATAAAAAAAATTATCCCCTTAGTTGATAAAAAAAATATTTTAAAAAAAAAATAAATAAAATTATAAATTTTAATTCATAAGGGTATTTTGGTCAGTTCACTATAAAAAATGAATAGATTGGGGTAATTGTTAGATGGTTGTTAAAATTAGGGGGGTATTTGTAATTGTTCAAACAACGAGGAGGTATTCGTAATTATGCCAAACCTCAGGGGAGGTAGATGTAATTTACCCTATACTTTATGCTAATCCTAAATATTTAAATAGTCAAGCATCCAACTGGGTTTCCCACTTTGTTGTAGTCATGAAGCATTTTTCCAAAAATATCCCATATTTTGATGACTCAGTTTGAGGATTTTGTAAAGTGATTCATGCATCTGCCAAACTAGGGTAGTAGAATTTGTAACTTATAAGTCTAATTCGGTGTACAACTTTTATGATAAGATTTTCTTCTTTCTTATAATTGTCAAAGATGCAGTTCGGTCTTACTATGTAGTATTTGGTTTTGGTAATAAGATTCCTAATTTGAGATTACTTTCTTGGCAAGCAGATTGCATTTATCAAGTTGTTTATTTTCTCATGTGAAACTACACTTGTTATTGGTATATTTTTATCCTAATGTTGGGTTCTTCAACTGCTTATGAACTTATGCACTGGATAATAAAGATGGAGAGACTTCTCCCACTGGCCTTCTAATTGTCATGATACTACTCATAATTTCACTGAGCTGCTTGTGAGGCAAACTTATTTTTATCTCCTTTTATTCTTGCCAGATGCGATATCTTTACAAGCAACCCTTGAACAAATGCCCACCATTGAGATGATCACCAGCTTTCAAGGGGTTGATAATAGTAATGTTTTATACCTTGAAAGCTTATTGTTGTTTAGTACATAGCTATTTTTTTTTTTTGTATCACCTTTTTATGCCAATTCCTGATGTTGCAGATCAAACGAGTGATGACTGGTTAAGTTAAATTTCAAATTGAGATCAGGCTTTACAATATAGATAACAGTATAGATAAGAAGGAACAATTCTTATGTTTGTCATGACTTCATTATTACTATAATGAATCTAGTCTTCAAAGTTCAATAATAAAATAGTCTTCATATATTGTTGTTGTTTGTTTGTAGAAGCTTTTACTTGCAGAGTTCTTTCTACTCTTTTGTTTCATTGATACTTATTTGTTTTAGAATTAGTGGCATTAAAATATAATTATTTTTTAAAGCATAGTTTCTTCATCTCATTTTCAATAATATTTTAATTTAAAACAAATAAAAAGGAGCATTGGCCATGGCTTATTTTGCATGGCAAAAAATGTGTTCTTTAGTATTTATAAACCACAGCTCTTGGCCAGCCATGGTGGATGTTTTAGCCATGTTTTCTTTAATACCATGCTAATAAGCCATAGCAAAGCCGTAGGCAATCACTATTTGCCACAATATTCTATTTTTTACCATGGTAATTAACTGTGGCCATAAATTATATTTCTTGTAGTGTCAGATGATACAAAATGATAACAAAGTAAGTGACAAAATTATTGATGTTAAGTTACCCTAATTTCGTGGAAGTTGAGAGTGTAAAGTATGTTGTAGTTTTTAACACATTACAGTTGGAAGTTATAGGGAGTCACATTCAACTCTTTTCTTATTGTGTTTGGTGGAATTTTTGTCTAAACTGTTACAGTACTATTTTTCACCAGAACACGGATTGATGTGTTTGAATCCTTGTATAGATGTTAAAAAAGATTGTGCTATTTCTTAGAGTTCATATGCTAAATCAATTGAGAGCATGAAGAGCTCATAGCTCTACCATTCTGGGCAGTGTGAGTTGGCTCCTTTATAAATAGGCTTTTGTAACTCGTAACTGGAATGACATGTAAAGAGGTTTTGGATAATTTTACAGTCTCTTTTAACAACATAAAGGCAAAAGGTAACTTTCCTTGTGGCATTGATGGTCTATTTATGCATTTTGGCATGTGAATTGTTTGTGTTCAACACCTTGCTACCCGCCTTTCCGAATTTGTTCAAGTGTCGAAACTCTATTGTTGCTCTCCATTCTTCAGCTTTTTGGTGCACAGATTACACTTTCAACCAAAATATAACCTTGTCAGGCTCTTAAGTTGTTCCGAAAAAAGTCCTAGAATGTGAGATGATGATTGTTGGGTTGTTCCAAACAATCTATATTTTCTTTCTTTTCCCCCATACATTGTAAAACTCTCAAAATTATTATTCTTTTCTATCTTTTCACATTATGAGTTTTCAATATTTTTGTTCTATTAGAGGCATTATTATTTAAAATTACATGTTACTTAGCAATCTTATTTTATAGAATGAATTTTCCTGGTGGTATACTGTGCTCTTGTGTGCTTGGACTCAAGTCAAAGTTGATCGCTTTTTACCATCCTTTGACAAGAACATTGCAACCACTTGATAGGACTCTGCAGGGAAAGAAAACACTTGTTGAACTAAAGATGGAAAAAATAAAAATAAAACCTTTGTGTGCCAGTCAACAAGGATTCACTTTACACGGTGAGAACATCTGATTATAACTCCTTCTATTTCCTACTCTAACCTTAAGAAAGAAATAGAAACGGATTAATAAGAAAATGGGGGGTACTTCTAATACAGGAAGAATTATAATTTTTATTGGTGATTTTATAATATTTATTCTTTAATATGTTTTTTATTTATTAAAGTTTTAAGTTTCATATTTTACGTATGTGCTCCATGCTTGTAGTGATCAAATGCTATCATATGTAGACTAATTAGATTTTTTATTAAAAATACTTAGTATTATTTGCCTCTTTAATAAGTTTTAATTGACTTAAAAAGTTAGAATTACTAAATAGCCATCTTTTCAGTTAAAACTATTGAAATTACATTTAGGTAGTACTATCCTTTTATAATTATTTCTCATTTATTAATAAAGTAGTCCTTAAGGGTATACATATTTTCTTACACTTTTATCTATGTAGTTTACACGAATTTAAGATTATCAGATAGTTTCTATTTTTATTAAAACTTGTTATCTCAATAAATTTTTATGTGTTACTGAAAAGAGTATTATGTTATGATTCACAATTTTTTATTTCATCAATATATTGTTCATTACTCTGTGTTGGATCCAGGATCAGAATGGAGGTAATCCTTTCATCTTTCAATGACTCCTTTATGCATTTTGTTTTATTAGGTCAGTATGTTTCTTCTTTGCTCTACACTGAACTCTTGTTTTCAGTTTCTAATTTGTTGCCTTTGCTTTTCCGGTGTTAGCTGCTATATAATTGAACTTGTATACAAGTTTTTGAATGTTTGTGCCTTCGGCTTGTTTATGGAATATGACATTTCCTAATGCCTGCTTACCAAAAGGTGATATAGTATTTTTCTCCACCAACTCAATATCACCTTTCTACCTTTTATAAGTAGATTACTCCCTTTATAAACCATGAAGACCCAGCGGTGCCCTTTTTTTTTCTTCCATGAAGAGCACCGAGGCCAATTTATCCACGAAGAGCCGTCAGGGCCATTTATTTTTTCCCACAAAGAGCCACCGAGGCCAATATATCCAAGAAGAGCACCAAGATTATTTTTTTCCACGAAGAGCCTTTGGTACCAATCAAAGGGTAACACATAATAATTATATGCAATTCCCGTAACTGCCTCGTTTCCACATATCATCATTCTTGTAAGCAATTAGTAACATAAAATCATATATTAATACACTTTCATTTACCAACACCAATAACTCATCATTCAACAAATGTAATACTTCAATGTATTCTCGCACTTCATTTTCACAACAGAATCATTCAAATTAAATCATCCATCACTTATACATGTCGAAATAAATCAGTTTCAGCATGAATCACAGATTTATATAACAATAGTATCACAAGAAAATGAAAACATATATATAAATAACACTATTATTCACTTACCTCGATCTAACGATGCTCTACTAGCAAATAAGGAGTTGTTCAATCATCTACTTTATCGCCGATTCCTATAATAAGTTATATTCCATATAATCATTATTTAAGAATAATGTAATTTATAAATAGAATATTAAATATTATTCATACAATTTTAATAATTTTTTAATATTTTATTTTTATCAAATTTCAAATCTTCATTTCGTTATTTTCTAACTAGCTAAATTTTCTAAACTTTCCAAGTATATTTTTAATTTGTCAACTAATTCATAAGAATTTATTTAATCAACCCTCTTATATCTTTATAACTATCGTTCTTAATAACACCCCTAAATCGAATTATTACAAAAATCTCATATTTTTTTTAATAAATATAATATTTTCTAAATAAAACTTCCTAGTTCTTCTTAAACAAAATTTTCTGAATATTTCTATAGATTTGCTATCAATTTCTTGCTACTACACAATTTAATTAAATACCAGTATATATAATTAAGCATTTAGTCAATAAGATAAAATTGAGTAAATTAATTATAGCAATAATTAAATATAGCAAATTTAGTAATTTAATTTATAATGCTTATTTTTTTAATAGGTTTAGGTATTTAACTTTATATTCAAACATTGTCATATGTACACTAGATACTTTTTTTATAAAAACATATAGTATTATTCACCCTTTTTTATTATGTTTGAATTGACTTCAAAAATAGAATTACTAAATAGTCATACTTTTAGTTAGAACTACAAAAAACTATGTTTAGGTGATAGTGTTCTTTTATAACTAATTCTCATTTATTGTTAAAAATAGTCCTTAAGGCCATGTTTACTAGTGAATTTGGGATTTTGTGGTGGATTAGTTGAGAAGTGATTAATTTGTAATTTGTTTATTAGTTTTATTTAATTTTATGATTATATGGATGAGTTTTTTCAATTTGTTTACTAGGGTAGGATAAATTGGGTGATAATTTGGATAAATTACTCAAATGCCCCAAAGTAGGACAAGTGACAACATCATGTCAATGCCCACATTATAGAAATTCGTGAAGACCTCTCCATACATTTTCATGACTTCTTTTTTGCAAATAGATCGATTCAATTTCAACAAACAATCATTCGGCAGGAGATCTTTCATCTTTTTTTGTGGTTGTATACCAACTTGTTTATGCAGAAATCGATAGCTATTTGATTCTACAAACAAATTAGAAGACACAAGCCAGGAATTGCGAGAAAAGAAATCTGCGGGAAAATTAGTGATGAAAATTTCCGTTGAACATTCGGTTGAAAAGAAATTAAGAATTGAGAACAAATCAATGATAGTAATGAAGGTAATTTTTTTAGGAATGGAGATAGAGGCCATAACTGAGGAGAACCAGTATCTGAGTATTTTGTCAGGAGAACATGGACTCCTCTTACAAATTGGAGGGGCGTTGTTGAAGGCTTGATGAGTGTGTTAGGTGCATTAATTGTACCTGGCACAAAACCATATAACTTGCATAACAATTGTGGGTAGTGTAGGAATTTATACTTAAAAATGAAGGACATAAAGGGGTAAAAAAAAGTGAATCCTAGTAATAAGTTGTGTCAAACTAATAAGCCCAAAAAATTCGGGACAAGAGTCATGCAAATAGTGAGGATAATTTCGAGCCATACACATTTATGAGGGGATGGGAAATTAGCTAGTAAACACAATATTAATAGGATTGATCAAGATATCACCCTAGTAATTATGACCTAAGTGTATAAATGGCTTTTTCACACTTCTATTTATACCTTTTAACACAAAAACTCATTTCTATTCAATGTTATTTGCATAATTTAAACTTTTATTATTAATTAAATGCAAGAGATGTGTGAAATCATTTGCACTTTGCCACCAACCTTTTCATAAAGGAATAATTTTAATTTGGCCCACTAAATCACTTTTGTTCCAATATTTGGACCTCATCAATGTATTATATATTTATTTTATGTTTTTACAAAGAGATAAATTATGTTTTGGTTTAATAAGTGAGGAACTTTGGTACTCATGTTAGGACATCATCAATTTTGATGGAGAAGACTCATTACAAAAAGAATTGGGGACTAAATTGATGGGGGGCTAACATGGGGACCGAAAGTGTCAAACTTATTAAGCCATAATTAAAATTATCTTTATATCTTTTATGTGCCTACAAGATTAAACGGAATATCAAATAATAAGAGATTTCTGTTACTTATTTATTTTTGGTAATCGTAACTTACCCTTTTATAAATTTAGTCTTAAGAAAAATGTATTTCTTTGTGTTTTATTATCAGTTTTCTATTTATATCTTTAACAAAAAAAAAAAACTCCTTTCTATTTAATGTTATATGCATAATTTAAATATTCTTTTATTAATTAAATGCAAGAGACCCATGGGATCATTTGCACTTTGCCTCCAACCTTTTTATAAAGGAATGGTTTCAATTCGGGACACTAAATCACTTTTGTTCCCATGTTTGGATTTCATCAATGTATTATATATTTATTTTATGTTTTTACAAGATATTATTAATGTTTTGGTTTAATAAGTTAGGAAATTTTGGTCCTTATGATTGGATCTCATCAATTTTGATCAATTAATTGAGAGGCCTCATTACAAAAAAATTTGGGACTAAAATTGATGAGGGTCGAACGTGGGGATCAAAAGTGTCTAACTTATTAAACCAAAACTAAATTATCTCTTTATCTTTTATATGTAACAAGATTAACCGAAATGAGATTTCTAAAACTTATTTACTTTTGTTAATCTTAAGGTAAGGTTTTTATGTTAATTTGTCATGGCTTTTGTAACAGTTTTTGTAATGTGGTGATATATTTTGATAACTTGTTTTGGCACATTTTTGTAACGGTCATAGTAACGGACTTTGTAATTGCTTTTAGTACTTGTGTTATAACGGTCCTAAAATTACTCAGATTTTCAGTGTTACAAAAGCTGTTACAAAGATAATTACAAAATATTAATTTTTTTTTTTTTTGTCATATAATTTAATATTGAATTTATTGAATTTTATTATTTATTATAATTATTTTAATATTTAATTTTTTAATTTAATATTTGTTTTATTTAACATAATATTTAAAAAACAATAATATTAAAAAAAACACTAATAAATGCATTATAAAAATAGAAATATTGTTTTAAATTGTATTTTTTTACAAAATTAGAAAAAGAAAATCCTAATCTAAATCATGGCCATTTGCGGGCGCATGCTCGTCGTCGTCGAGTGCGGTGGCATCAGCTGGAGGTTGGGGCACTACACGATCGGGCCAGTTTGGATCACGGCTTCTGATGTAGCGCTTGATCATTTGGACCCGATCACACAGGTCGTCACTCTGCGGTTGTGGTGGCGAGGGCGTAGGAACAGTGGAGTTGCTGGGCTGTGATGGTCCAGCAATCGTATGATGGGCCTCGAAGCCGAGATCGAATACTCGGTCCCTTTTCCAACCGCCTGCTGCTGACATCTACAACTGATATCCATGGAGGCTTGAGACGAGGGTGCTTATTCCTCGCTGCTGTTCTCTTCTGCCTGGCGATCCCTCAACAGCCTCAAGAACGCCTCTTGCAAATATGTTAAATAATTAGAGTAAAAAAATAGTTATAAATTTAAAAAATTAATATTAAAAAAGTAATACGTATCACGACCTCCTCCGCCCTCGGACCGCTCCATTAGCCGTTGTCCTTCTTGTACACTTTCTCGAACACCTCCATCTGATTGAGTGGGCGTCCGAGTTGTGTCTCATGTTCAAAAGTCATTGTTAATTAAAAGTGATTAGAAATAAAAAAATAAAATTTAATTATTATTAAAAATTAATGGACTTACCAACTTGCGCTTGTGCCCCCCAATCGATGACGACCCGCCGCGGTAGACAGTTGCTGCTGCTTCTAGGTTGGCCGCTCAGTTGACCTTATTCTTGGCCGACTGTACCTGGAATTCTGGGCTCGCCCAGAACTCCAGAAGCTGGTGCCAGGTCTCTTCGGCCGCCACATCAGTCTGGCCAACTAGTTTCGGGTGTCGGCAAAGCACTTCCGTAGAAACTTTTCGGCTTGCGACTTGACGAGCTTGAACATGCTCTCGTCATCACAGTCCCACCAGTAAGAAACCTGCAAAATTGATATAAAAAAATTTAGTTAACAATGTGTATAAAAAAAGTAAATATAAATTTTAATTAAAAATAAATAATAATATAATTACATACCTTCAACTTCTGGAACTAGAATAGCTGGTGGTCCTGTGGGATTTGCGATATGTTGGCCCAGGGATGCGGGAAAAATGCCCTTTGACCGCATTATTGATGGCAGTGTGAAAATCCCTGTCGGACCTGGAAAAAATATTGAAAATGTTATAATCAATAAAAAATATCAAATATTACAAGTTATATTAAAAATTAAAAATGTGTTCGTACCTTGCATCCTGGAGGCTGATGTAATGCCTCTGGGTCTGTGGGGGAAGGAGTGGCACTGGCTGTGGTAGTGGTGGTGCATCCCACGGTTGGGTTGGGACCTATGAGCTGGTGGCCCCTGCCGCAGCTAACCCCACTGTGCCAGATTCAGCAGGAATCGGCGGGGGATGAGACATAGCCTCTAATGATGGGGTGGCCGGCACAGGATCCGTTGGCTCATCCCAATGAGGGCTGGGAGGGCCACGACCGTGGCCCTGACCCTGACACCCTCTTCCAAAGGGAGGCGGAGCACTTATAGACATGATCTACAATTTTAAAAAAATTTACATTAAAAACACATTTTTTTTTTAACTTTTTAATATTTTCATAAATCTCCTATTTCCTGAAATTATATATTAAGGCCATCTAATTTTCTAATAATTAGAATTAGGTGCATAATTTTCATAATATTACCCAATTTCCCTATTAGGTGCACAAAAACTAATTTTTAATTATAGATATTTATTTTTAGTTTCAGAAAATTAATTTTTCAATTTCAGAAATTTATTTAGAATTCTGAAAATTACACTTTAATTGAAAAAATTTGCCCATATTTATTTTTTATTTCATAAAATTACTGTTTAATTTCAGGAAATTATTTATTAACTTTAAAAATTATTTTTTAATTTCAGAAAATGAAATCTGGAAATATTTTCAGAAATTAATCTAAACTACATAAGTTTCCTAAAAATTACATAAGGTCCTATTATTTTTTCTGAAAATTGCATTAAGGTCCTATCTTTTGGTCCAAATTTTTTCTAAAGTCCATAAGGTCCAAATTTTTCAAAAATTACATAAATATATTTCTAACAATCAACAATCATCTTCAAACAATTACATATATAATTTCAGAAAAAAAATACAATATTACAACACATTATACCTAATAATTAACAATTTCAAAACTATACCAACCAATAATTATATATACAGATAAGTAAAAAGAAAAACAGAAAATTAGAAACAAGAATTAGTTATTTTTCAAAATATTTTCTGAAATATTTTGTTTAATAATTATAGTTTCAGATTTTTTTTATAAACAAATCAAAGAAATTATTTTAATAAATAAAGTTTTAAATTTTTCAGAAATTATTTAAGAAATAAATTTGTAAAATTTCAGAAATTATTTTGAGAGATTTATTTTTAATTTCAGAAAATCAATTTTTAATTTTAGAAATTATTTAAAATTCCAAAAATTACACTTTAATTAGGAAAAATTATTTTTTAATTTCAGAAATTGATTTTAAACCTAAAATTTCAGAAATTAACCTAAAATTTCAGAAATTAACCTAAAAATTTCTGAAATTAACATTAACATAAATTTTCTAAAAATAAACCATTTTTCTTAAAATTTCTGAATCAAAAACTTTCAAGAAGTATATTTTAATTTCAGAAAATTATGTTAATTTCATAAAAATATAATTTAATTTCTGAAAATTATAATTTAGGTTAAGAAAAATACAACATTACAACACATTATACAGTAATAATTAGCAATTTTAAAACTATATCAACCAATAATTATATATTCAGAAAAGTAAAAAAAAGAAAAAACAAAAAATTAGAAACAAGACACAGAAATAGTTTGAGAAATATTTTCAAGAACTATTTTTGAAATTATTTCCAGAAATAAAAAAAAATTATGAAAGAAAAAAAATAAGAGGAAAAAAAATTAGAAGCAAACCTAGTACGGTGGGGGGGGGGGGGGGGGGAGGGGCTGGTGGCGTTGGTGGTTAGCGGGCGAGGGGTCTGGTGGTGTTGGCAGGGCTGTTGGCGGTGGTGGTGACGGTGGCGGGGCTGGCGGTGAAGAGAGAGAGAGAGAGAGAGAGAGAGAGAGAGAGAGAGAGAGAGAGAGAGAGAGAGAGAGAAGAATAAGCGAAAGAAAAAAAATCGGCTAAGTGTTGCTTATATATTAATTGTTGGAACGTCCCTAGCTGTTACAAAAATCATGTCAATGAGAGTTACAAAAATACGGAGCCGTTACAACAGTCGTTACTACATTTGTTGTTTAAGTAAACCGTGTAAAAAACCGTTAGAAAGTGTATTATAAAATACACACACGACGTTGTTTTAGTCATGACAGTTACAAAAGCCGTTACAAAGAGAATTCCAAATAATTAGTTATTAATTTTGTAATTTTTTTTAAAAAAACTATGTCGTTCTTGAGGATTTAATGCTGCGAAAATGTATTATTGTAGTGGAACAATATAATCAAAATATATTATAGTTAGAAAAAAATATATCAACACCTTGATACATGTTCAAAGTTTACAATAAAAGTATATATTCATAAATGTTAGTATTACGTTGATGTAACTGAGAATCACAGTATTTCACTGCATGGATTAATCGGTCCGTCAAAATTAAGATCCAACCGTTGGTTACGATCACACTTACAAAATAATCCATTTAGAAAATTCCCAGTCTTATCAAGTATACAGATATCGAAATATCGTGTTCGGAACGTAATATCAATCATTCAACTTCGAGTATTTTTAAATCAGACCATGTGATTTAAAATCAAACCGTCTGATATGATTTAATGGACACATATTTATATGCATTCAAATTTGGTATGGATCGCACAGTCGGATGAAAGATATTGTACTTTATAGTTAAAATTTTCAAAATATCTCATATTTTGGCACTGCTTTTGTAATTAAATTTTGTAATGGCCTTTGTAATGGTTTTTGTAATGGCCTTTAAAATGTAAAATTCCAACTATTTTTTAATTTCAAATTCAAATATTTTTCCTTGTAGCGGCTTTCGTAACGGCCATTTCTTCATTTGGTCATTCCAAGATTATCCCGCCCTTTTTTTTTCCGCTATCAATTGTAACGGTCTTTATAACGACCATTCATTTATTTGGCCGTTTCAAACTATAAAAAATGGGTAAAATTCTATTAGCTCATTGGGATATTCTATCATATATTTGCTCAGAAATATGACCATCCGCCTTGATATCCACCAACTCAGCAACAACCCCAATTGAGATTGATTGCAACGGTGTGACGCCCGTAGGATTTTTATACATGATTAGGAGACTTCTTAGTAATTTTTAAGAAATTTTAAATCTAATTATAAATAAATTATAAGTTGAAATTCGAATATAATGAAACTTGAACGGAGTAAATTTGGGAGCAAATTATATTAATTAATAAATTAAATAGGACGTAATGAGTATTAAAACAAACTTAAATTAAATAAAAAAATAATAATATATATAATATAATATAATATAATATATATATATATATATATATATATATATAATATATATAATATGAGAAAGTGGGCGGTGGGGCCATCACCTCACCCACCGCCACACTATTAAATTAGTGTGTTTATATATGTAGGATTGTTTCATTTCTTCTTCTTGTACTTTTAATATACACAATAATATCATTTCAGCTTCGGACGCATGAAACAGAAAAGGTAAGATTTTAGTTTTAAAATTTTTATTAATTTATATAATTATATTATTAAATTAGTCCATTTACTAAAAGTAATTTATATCGACTGATATACTGTTTAATCAGAGTATTTTATGATTTTGTCTTTTTAAATTAGTACTGAATTAAATATCCCATTTGATTTGAAAATGTTATAGTGGGTTAATCGAATTATTGGATTTGGTAGATTTAATCATTCCTATATTTAATCTATTCAATTTCATAGGGTTTATTAACTAAATGCATAACTATATTTATTGGTGTATAAATTGTATAGTAACGAGGAATTGATAGAAAATTCATAGAAATATTTCGGGAATTATATTTATGGAATACTATGTTATTAAAAAGGAAAATGAGGGTTTTAATCGTAATTAATTTAGAAAATATTACTAAGAGCGATAATTATAAAAAAAAGATATAAGGGAGTTTTTTATTAAATGAATTGTTATGAGTTAGTTGATAAATTACATATATACTTAGAAAGTTTAGTTAATCAAAAGAAAAGAGAACGGAGGTTCGAACTGGGATATAAATGAAATATTAAAAGATAGGTCAAAACGTACGGATATTATTTAATATATTATCATTATTATTATTCTTGATATTCGAGTATATTAATTATATGTATAATACTTTCTTATAGGACGTGACGACAAAGTAGGGAATTGAGCAGTTCCTTGCGTTAATTGAAGCATTTTGGAATTTGAGGTAAGTATAGCTAATTGGATTCATATATATATGTATGTGTGTAGTATTATATGTATTGGGTGTTTATATATTTGATTATGAACTTGGATTTCTATTTATATAGGTAGATATTATATATTAGCTGTTTATATATTTGATTGTGGACTATTTGTCTGGATTACTTAGATATCTGTGGAATTGTTTTTATGTGTCTATCTATGGTGGTGTTGTATGGAAGCCAAATGAATGATTATGAGCTCTTACATTTGATTGTCGAATAAAATTAAATTAGAAATTTATTGACGAGAAGATAATCATTAAATGGAGTTGATTGATGATGTCAATGATGATGATATGTGTACGGAAAAAAATATGGCTCACCTAACTGGGAGGAGGGCATACTGCAATGGCTTATGATGATATGATTAATGACGAGCTGTGTGCTGTCATTGATCAGTGGTGATGATGTGACATATCATACGAGCTATGTGCTGTGTGATATGATTGATGAGGGATGCAATACGAGCTGTGTGCTGTGTGGTATCAGTGATGATGGGATATCATACGAGCTGTGTGCTGTATGATATCATAAAAAAAAAAAAGAAAATATTGTGATTGAGATGGCGATGTGATAGTCGGCGAAGCCGTTGAGTGATGCACTCCAGTTTGGTTAAGCAGGCCCCTAAGAAAACAGACTAAAATACCACTATTATGTTCTGCTTTGATGTCTGATTGTAGCTATGTGATTTCGTACGTCTGCTAATAATGCATGGTGAATATTGATTAGTGTTGGTAGCATTGCTTTATACTTGACTTGTTGCTTGTGTATATATATAGACTGAAATGCTATACTTACTGAGTTGACAACTCATAAATTTGTCGTATATTTTTCTTTTCAGGGGTTACTTCATAAGCCAGTGTCAGCCGTATAGGTGGGTCAGCGGTGCCATGCTAATTCGAGAGCTCTAGGTAGATGGACATAAGAACATGAAATTGGGACTAAGTTAGTGTCTTATATTTTGTAATAGCTAAATATTACAATGAGGTATGTAATTTGCTTGAGGTGTTCGTCAAATATCGACTTAGTCAATTATTTTATTGGGATAATTATGAGTTGTGAGGGTAATTAAATGTGATCACGGAGGGGGTGTCACATCGGGTGGTATCAGAGCAGGTCTACGTTTCTAGGGTAATAGGTTGACTTTGAGATGTGGCTAATAATGGAATTGTTTAATATAGGATGGCTTCTTAAGGTGCACGTGCTGACCCAGTAGCCAGTATGCATGAGTCAGGAGAGTCCGCTGAGGGCTCAGTTGCACCTGCGAGTGCATGTGGGGTGGAGATAGGTCAAGAGGGTGTTGGTGCTGATGCTCCACTTCCTCCTGGTGGTGCTCCAGTAGCAGAGTTACCACCCGCTTATGCACAGATATTTCAGATGGCCTTTCAGGCCCAAGCACAAGCCCAGGCACAGTTACTTGCACAGGCGCAAGCACCTACCCCAGCGCCAGCACCGGTAGTTCCTACGATTGACCGTAATTATGAAAGAATTAGGATGATGGGAGCTACCGAATTTGAGGGGACTCTAGATCCAGAGGTTGCCGAAACATGATGGGAAAAAGTCAAGGACGTGATGAACTTAGTGGATTGCACTCCAGAAAATCAACTTTAGTACATTGTTTCTTTGTTTGTTGGGAATGACTTAATTTGGTGGAGGTCACTAAAGAGAGCATATGAGCTAAGGGAAATAACTTGGGCTAAGTTTCAAAGGGAGTTTGATGATAAATATAGACCCAAGATGTATAGAGATAAGAAGAGGATGGAGTTTCTAAATCTAGTGCGAGGGGATGAGCAAACAGTGGCCGAATATGAACTTCGTTTTGCTGCACTAGCCAAGTACGCCCCAGAAGCAGTAGCGACACAGGAGGATCGTTGTTACCGTTTTGAGCATGGGTTGCGACCAGAGATTAAAAGGGGTCTTGCAGTCAGAATTATAGATTTTAAAACTCTTGTTGAATCGGCAGTCCGGATGGAAGAAGCAGTAATCGAAGATATGAAGAAAGGAGAAGAAAAGAGGGAAATCAACGTATGTAGTAGGGGAGTCGAGTAGGTTGACTAAGAGAGGAACTGATCGTTCATTTTCTGCAGGAGGTGGGAACTTTTCGCGTGGTGGTTCTGGTTTCTAGGAAGTAGCGGACCAACATTTGGTGGACCAATGGGTTTCAATAGAGGTCCGATTGATCGCAGTTCATCTACTATGCCTTCTATCGGATCAGGTAGGGGAATTAGACAGGATTACAGCAGGGGGACAACCTCTACTTTGAATTGTTCTATCTATGGGAGGCGACATTTGGGGCAATGTTGAGGACCAGGTGCTATACCCAGGACTTGTTATAACTGTGGAGGTAGAGGACACATGTCCAAAGATTGTCTTAGCCAGACTATGAGTTTAGTTGGAAGTGCAGGTAGTGGGACTCAGAGCCAAAGCAATGTTGGAAGTAGTGGCAGAGGAGCTGATAGAGGCAGAGGCAGGGGAAGTGGCAGAGGCATTGGTAACAGAGATGGTAACCAACCTGTTAGTGTGGGTACGAGGGGATCCGGAGCACAAGTCACTCAAGGGCAGACTCAAGCGAGGATATATAACATGACAAGAGAGGAAGCTCCAGCTTCGAATGACGTAATATCAGGTACAATTTTGTTATTTAACGTTGAGGTTTATGTTTTGATTGATCCTGGCTCTACGCATTCATACATTTGATTAGAACTTGCATCTAAAATACCGGGTAAGAATAGTCCTTTGGGGTATAATTTGATGGTTTATCTGCCTGTGGGAGGGGGTGTAGTGGTGAATAGTGTTAGGAAGGGGAGTATAGTAAGAATTGGAGATGTAAATTTACCTGTGGATCTCGTAGTGATGGATTTGAAAGAGTTTGATGTAATTTTATGGATGGATTGGCTAGCACAACATAGAGCAGTGGTTGACTGTTATAAAAAGGAAGTAATGATTGAATCTTATGGCAAACCAAAAGTAGTATTTGTGGGAGATCGACAGGTAGTTCCAGTTTGTGTAATATCAGCTATAGAAGCGAGACGATTGATGCTAGAAGGATGTGACGCGTATCTAGCCCATGTGATAGATGTTGAAAAGGTTAATCCCACATTGGAGGAGATTCCTGTAGTGAGACACTTTCCTGAAGTGTTCCCTGATAACTTTTCGGGTTTGCCACCACACAGAGAAGTAGACTTTACTATAGAAACTCTTCCAGGAGTTGCCCCAATTTCTATCGCACCGTATAGAATGGCAGCAGTGGAATTACAAGAGCTTAAGAAACAACTAGAAGAATTGCTAGAGAAAGGGTTCGTCAGGCTGAGTATTTCACCGTGGGGAGCACCAGTGTTGTTTGTAAAGAAGAAAGATGGTAGTATGAGATTGTGCATAGATTATCGCCAGTTGAATAGGGTGACAGTGAAAAATAAATATCCGTTGCCGATAATTGATGACTTACTAGACCAGTTAAAAGGGGCTACCACATTTTCAAAGATTGATTTGAGGTCTGGGTATTGGCAGTTGAGAATAGCAGAGAAGGATATATTAAAAATGGCTTTTCGTACTCGTTATCATCACTATGAGTTCTTGGTGATGCCATTTGGGTTAACAAATGCACCAACAGCATTCATGGGGTTGATGAATCGTACATTCCAAGAGTATCTGGATCAATTTGTTATTGTATTTATTGATGATATCTTGGTGTATTCGAAGAATAGGGAAGAGCATGAGCAACATTTGAGGATAGTATTGCAGATTTTGAAAGAGAAGGAATTGTATGCCAAGTTAAGCAAATGTGAGTTCTGGGTGAATCAAGTGGTTTTTCTTGACATGTGATATCTGGTGATGGGGTTATGCCTGATCCTTCCAAAGTGAAAGCTATTATGGAATGGAGAGTACCAAAGAATGCGACTGAAGTTAGAAGTTTCTTGGGGTTAGCAGGGTATTATAGAAGATTTGTAGAGGGATTCTCCATAATTGCGGGTCCTTTGACAAAATTACCAAGGAAGGGGGTAACATTTCAGTGGACTGAACAATGCCAACAAAGTTTTGATGAATTGAAGAAAAGATTGACCTCCACTCCGATTTTGGTTTTACCGTCCGGTAGCGGTGGATACGTGGTTTATATAGATGCTTCTAAACAGGGACTGGGTTGTGTATTAATGCAGAACGGAAAAGTAATTGTTTATGCATCTCGTCAGTTGAGGACTCATGAGTTGAATTATCCCACGCACGACTTGGAGTTGGCCGCGATTGTGCATGCATTAAATATTTGGAGATATTATCTGTATGGAGAAAAATTTCAGATCCTCACTGACCATAAAAGTTTGAAATACATCAAAAAGAGTTGAATTTGAGACAAAGGAGATGGATAGAACTGCTGAAGGATTATGATTGTACTATTGACTTTCATCCAGGGAAGGCGAATGTTGTAGCGAATGCCTTGACTAGAAAGAGTTCAAATACGTTAGCCAGTCTGGGGAGTCATAATCAGACATTGCTATTGGAGATGAGATCCATGAATACGAATTGGAGGTTGATCAGGTAGCAGGATTATTGGCGGCCCTGCAAATTAAGCCAGATTTTGTGGATCATATCAAAGAGGCACAGACTCGGGATCCTTTCTTGTTACGGATGCGAGAGAGATTGAAGCAGGGTAAGAAGTCAAATTTTTCAGTAAGAGCTAATGGAGTGATAGTGAATGGGGAGCAAGTTGGCGTACCTGACGTGAGTGGATTACAGAAGAAGATTTTACAAGAAGCTCATAATGCACCATATACCATGTATCCTGGTACTACAAAGATGTATCAGAACTTAAAGCCTTATTACTGGTGGCAGACAATGAAGAAGGATGTGGCAGAATTTGTGGTTAAATGTATGACATGTCAGCAGGTAAAGGCAGAACATCAGGCGCCAGTAGGTAAACTTTGACCTCTATCGATACCGGAATGGAAGTGGGAAAAGATTACTATGGATTTTCTCGTATGATTGCCTCGTACACTAAGAAAACATGATGCTATTTGGGTAATTGTGGATAGACTGACTAAATCTGCTCATTTCTTACCAATAAGACTAGGTGATTCTCTCGATAAGTTAGCTGAGTTGTACGTCTCAGAGATTGTGAGATTGCATGGAGTACCTGTATCTATTGTGTCAGACAGAGATCCTCGATTTACCTCACGTTTTGGGGAAGTTTACAAGGGGCGTTGGGTACGAAATTACATTTCAGTACTGCATTTCATCCGCAGACAGACGGGCAGTCAGAAAGAACGATTCAGACTCTAGAAGATATGATGAGGGCTTGTATAATGGAGTTTAAAGGCAACTGGGATGATCACTTACCTCTGATGGAGTTTGCATATAATAACAGCTTTCATTCTAGTATCGATATGGCCCCATATGAAGCTTTATATGGAAGAAAATGTCGCAGTCCAGTATGTTGGGATATTGGGGGATTACGACAGTTGGAAGGTCCTGAATTAGTGCAGGAAACAATGGAAAAGATACAGATAGTTAAGAAGTGCTTGAAAGCAGCCCAAGATCAGCAGAAGAGTTACGTTGATAAACACCGCAGGGAAATGGAATATGAAATAGGTGATAAAGTTTTCCTGAAGGTATCTCCATGGAAAGGAATTTTGAGATTTGGCAAGCAAGGAAAATTGAGTTCGAGATATATTGGGCCGTATGAAATTATTGAAAGAATCAGAACACTAGCATATCGGTTAGCGTTACCAGCAGAATTGTCACAGATACATGACGTATTCCATGTCTCGATGCTGCGGCGATATCGATCTAATCCTAGCCACGTCATCTGTGAACCAACGGTAGAAATTTCCGAGGAGTTGACATATAGGGAAGAGCCAGCGGAGATTTTGGACAGAAGTGTAAGAAAATTGAGAATAAGGAGATACCAATGGTGAAAGTGAGATGGACTCATCAATCTCCAAGGGAGGCGACTTGGGAGGTTGAAGAGCATATGAGAGAAAAGTATCCCTATTTATTTCAGTGAACGGGTAAGCTAGTTAAATTTCGGGGACGAAATTTTTATTAGGAGGGGAAAATTGTGACGCCCGTAGGATTTTATACATAATTGGGAGACTTATTAGTAATTTTTAAGAAATTTTAAATCTAATTATAAATAAATTATAGGTTGAAATTCAAATATAATAAAACTTGAACGGAGTAAATTGAAACTCATGATAATATTTGGGAGCAAATTATATTAATTAATAAATTAAATAGGACGTAATGGGTACTTAAAAAAAACTTAAATTAAACAAAAATAATAATATAATATAATATAATATAATATATATATATATATAATATATATATATTAATGAGAAAGTGGGCGGTGGGGCCATCACCTCACCCACCGCCACAGTATTTAATTAGTGTGTTTATATGTGTAGGATTGTTTCATTTCTTCTTCTTGTACTTTTAATATACACGGCAAATATCATTTCAGCTTCAGACGCATGAAACAGAAAAGGTAAGATTTTAGTTTTAAAATTTTTATTAACTTATATAATTATATTATTTAATTAGTCCATTTACTAAAAGTAATTTATATCGACTGATATACTGTTTAATCGGAGTATTTTATGATTTTGTCTTTTTAAATTAGTACTGAATTAAATATCCCATTTGATTCGAAAATACTATAATGGGTTAATCGAATTATTGGATTTGGTAGATTTAATCATTCCTATAGTTAATCTATTCAATTTCATAGGGTTTATTAACTAAATGCATAACTATATATATTGGTGTATAACTAAATTGTATAATAACGAGGAATTGATAGAAAATTCATAGAAATATTCCGGGAATTATATTTAAGGAATACTATGTTATTAAAAAGGAAAATGAGGGTTTTAATCGTAATTTAATTTAGAAAATATTACTAAGAGCGATAATTATAAAAAAAAGATATAAGGGGTTTTATTAAATGAATTGTTATGAGTTAGTTGATAAATTAAATATATACTTAGAAAGTTTAGTTAATCAAAAGAAAAGAGAACGGAGGTTCGAACTGGGATATAAATGAAATATTAAAAGATAGGTGGAAACGTACGAATATTATTTAATATATTATCATTATTATTATTCTTGATATTTCGAGTATATTAATTATATGTATAATACTTTCTTATAGGACGTGACGACAAAGTAGGGAATTGAACAGTTCCTTGCGTTAATTGAAGCATTTTGGGATTTGAGGTAAGTATAGCTAATTAGATTATATATATATATATATATGTATGTGTGTAGTATTATATGTATTGGGTGTTCCTATATTTGATTATGAACTTGGATTTCTATTTATATATGTAGATATTATATATTAGCTGTTTATATATTTGATCGTGGACTATTTATGTGTCTATCTATGGTGGTGTTGTATGGAAGCCAAATGAATGATTATGAGCTCTTACATTTGATTGTCGATAAAATTAAATGAGAAAATTATTGACGATAAGATAATCATTAAATGGAGTTGATTGATGATGTCAATGATGATGATATGTGTATGGAATAAAAGATGGCTCACCTAACTGAGAGGGGGGCATACTGCAATGGCTTATGATGATATGATTAATGACGAGCTGTGTGCAGTCATTGATCAGTGGTGTTGATGTGACATATCATACGAGCTGTGTGCTGTGATATGATTGATGAGGGATGCCATACGAGCTGTGTGTTGTGTGGTATCAGTGATGATGGGATATCATACGAGCTGTGTGCTGTGTGATATCATAAAAAAAAAGAAAAGATATTGTGATTGAAATGACGATGCATATATCCTCGCCATGCGAAGTGCAATTATAATTTTCAGTCATAAACCCTTGCATACACAAATGATAACTGACTTCATTGGGTATTTCAAAGCTTGTGTTTTTTGCATTTTCAGCAGGGGCACCTAATTTTGTCTCCATCCATATATCTACGTTGACCCGTAGCCCATTATATGAAAGTTTTAACCCTATCCTCAAACTCTGGTGTAAGACCTGCCCTCCCCGGAAGGTTCTTATTATAAATCTATCTCCTCAATTCTCATAGCATGATGATATTATATAAATAACTGTAAATTCACACATATGCAACATATATATAATTAAGCTAATTTTCAACTAATTTGATCACGACTTATAAATTTAAAAATATTAATTACATGTGTTACACTAGTTAATTAGGTGAATAAATGCATATTAGCAATATATTAACTAACATATATATAATTAAAAATTAAAAATCAATCATAAAAATAATTAAATTAATCACTACGTACTTAGTAAAATATAATTAATTCAATTAAATGCAGTACAGTACTAAATTAGTCGTACGTTGTTACTTAGTACACCAACTCAAAAGACGATCACCAGTAGCTAGTTGATCAACGGTCCAAGAATTCAAGCTATATTATATATAATTAATTGAATATTAATCCAAAGCCACTCAAGTAAATATGCAAGAAAATTCGAGTATTGAGAGTGTTTGTGGTTAGTAAGATTTTCTAAAACATGAATTATAATGAAATGAAAACATCTTGCACATATATATAAGATAATTTGTAGCGGTTTTTGTAACGGCTTTTGTAACTCCTAATATAGCCATTGAAAAGTAGCCGTTGATAATTAGTCATTACTTTGTAACGGCTATTGTAACGGCCACTTTTTGGTGATGACATTTGGAACGGTCGTTGTAACAACTTTGGTAACGGTTTCTATTTCATCCAAAAAGTTCGTTACAAAGCCTGGGTCGTTATAATAACCGATACAATATCAAATAATTTTTTTCCAAATGACGTCAGCCCTTGCGAACTGTTACAAAACAATTACAATGATTGTTACAATTGTAACGACTTTTGGTCGTTAGAATTCCTGTATCTTTTAGTAGTGATATATTTATTTTAAGGTAAATTGCATAAGACCCCATTGTGTTTTGGTGAAATAGCAAGAAATTCGCCTTTGTCAATTTTATAGGCAAAAAAAGCTCTGTGCTTTATAAAATATAGCAAACCCCACTGCAAAAGAATTGCAGAATTTATAACGGCCATACAGTCGTTCTAATACACACAATTTTTGTACAAAGTTGTAATGGATATGGTATGCTGACATCATGTTGGAGATACTATTAATTTCATGAAGTTGTAGAGGCCAAAGCCGTTTAAACAACTGTGACAATACAGACATATTACAAAAGTCATTACAAACCAAAGGCCGTTACACTTTGTAATGATGTTGTAACTATTTTTTAAATTAGGGATACCCAATATTTCTTATAATGTCAGTCGTTACAAATAATGTATGAAAGGCCATACAAAGTTTTGAAATAAGAAGACCGTTTATAAACACAATAATTATTTTCTGTCGTTACTATTTTTATATGATTTTTTGGCACGGCTACCTAACTTGGAATGACCGGTTTAAAAAATGGGCGGCTATTACAAGAGCCGTGTAAAAAACTACGAGAAACTCTATGTTGGCTAGTTGTTACAAAAATCGTAGAAATTGAAATGATTTTTTTTTTTTTTTTTTTGCACACTTGTATTACGAAAGCCATCCACATGTGGACATTTTAATGGCTATATCTTTTGTTCCACGGGCTGTTACAATGACAGTGGAAATAGGAACTATTGTTTTTGCACACTTGTATTACAACAACCGTTCCACATGCGGACATTTTAACGACTATATTTTTTGTTTCATAGGCTGTTACAATGGCCGATACAGAATAGCTTATATATGTGTGTGTTTGTAAGTTGTTTTCATTTCATTTCATTTAGTATAGAATTGCTTATTAACCACACACACTCTCAATATCTCTCGTATTTTCGTGTATATATATACTTGGTAAGGTAGATTCTTATTTTTTTGACCAACTGTGAAGTAGTCACGCCATATTATGGGTAAGTTGTTGTTTTTCAACTCTGCATCTAGTATGCATGTTAAGTGTATATATGTATTTATAATTTAACTGAATTTCCAAATAGATTGTTCTTGAATGAACTGTACCAGCACCACCTTTCGGATAACCCAATTATTGATCGACTTGTATCGACTGATTTCAAGGATTGGTTGAAACGACATATAAGTTTATGCATTTTTTTAATAATTGAAACTATATGCTGTGCTACATACAAAATTGTATAATATATGAGCATGCAAGTTTATCCCGAGTTGAACTACACGAACAACGAGCTCCTAAAGTGTCATTATTGGGGTCCCAGTGCAGAGGTAACAATGTTCCCTTACTACTTTGTGAATGATTACAATTTCCACATGGAACGTCACAACGTCGGCAAGTCAACCATGAATTGTTGGGTGTGTATGAAAAGTTCACCATATACAGACGAGGACAACGACTTCTATGGGATAATCGAAAAGATTATTTATTATTCTCAGTTATTCCAAACTTGTACATCATCATTCTACAAGTGTCGTTAGGTCGATCTAATAAGAGGCATGAAGATATACGCCCTTGTTATCACCTGGTTGATGTAAACTTCAAAAAGGAATACCGAAAGGATGAACCATTCATATTAGCACAACAAGCAGTACAAGTGTACTACACTAAGTACTCAAGTATGAAGAGAGACAAAGTGAATTGGATGGTTTTTTGCAAAACCAAGGCTCGGAGAGTAGTTGATGAGTCTCGGTGGACTGATATTGCATATCATACGAAGGAAGTCGTACCAGTCCCTGAAGTTGCTGCGGACAATTAGGTGTACTATCTCCATGATCCCGATGGTATACAAATCTTTGTTGAACTTTTAGTTACAAATCACGGACGTAACGTGTTCAAACTGATAATGAAGAAGATGAGGATGATGAAGAGAGCTTCGAGGACTACGAGACTGATGAATATGAGGTTGCATAATCTAGTGTTTTGTAACGAAATATTTCAATTTTGAAATATTGTATTAAAAAAATTATTTATTTGGAACATCCAAATATTAAACACACAGTTACAGTGTCCGTTCCAAGTTATGTTGGAAAAATTGGGTGTCAAAATGGAAAATGGAGGGAAAAGAATTTTTGTAACAACTATGATTGAACAGGCTGTTATAAATCCGATCCACTTGATATTAATGGCGGCAAAATGAAAACATTTGGGGGGAACTTTTCATTTAATTTGGCCGTTACAAAAGCTTTCCCAAAGGGCGATACAAAACTAAAATTTTTGAATCGTTTAAAAAGTCGTCACAACCCTTGATCTATTTCAAACCATTCATGTTTGTAATGGTGATATCTTAAAATTCGGGCACCCAATTCATACCAAATTTAAATATGTACAAGAATGTATCCATTAGACCATATCAGACGGTATGATTTAAAATCACATGGCTAATTCTATGCACGATCTTGAATAATTACTCTTCTGTTCCGGGTACGATATCTCAACATCCGTATATTCAATAAAGCTAAAAGTTTAGTAAATGTATTCCTTTGTAAGTATAATCATATCTAACGATTTTTTATCTGAATTTTGAAGGTCCAATTAATCCATGCAGTTCAACAATGTAAGATGACACTTACATCAATATAGTACTAACATTCATGAATATATAAATTTATTGCATACTGCAAAAATGTATGTGTCAACTATAAGTTTTTTTTTTTTGTTATGTATTTCAATTATATTATTCCACAAAATGGATGTTTTTCTACAATATTAAATTATCCAGTACGATTTTATTTATTTATTTTGTACATTTTAATGAAAGTTTAAATCCAACCCATTTGTGGCTTTTGCCAGAGCACAATAGAGGTTCTTGGGGAATTTTTTTTTTAAAAAAAGAGAGGGATTCTGATATTGGAGGCAGCAAATCTATCCCCTCTCCAATGTTTTACTTTCATAATATTGGCCTTTAGTAGGATTTGGATATAGTTCAGTGTGTGAACGTTAATTTTATCATGTCTGAAAAATCAAAACACAAATAAATTATCACAAATAAAATATTTGGTTTAAAATATCAAATGTGAGTACAATCTCTATTCTATCCCTCCAAAAGATGTCTTTGACAAATTTGACAAATTCAAAGGGCAATCTCCACGTAGATCTCCTTTGGACTTGAATTTGAATTTCTGTAATGTTAATTCGAGGGCTATGCCTGTAATCCCAAATTAAATGATATGGTTTTGACTTGGAATTTGATGATTTGAAAGTTGATTCACTACTTGGACCTTCTTGAGAGGATATTTGAATATTTATAATGTTAATTCCATGATTTAGCATCTGTAATCCTGAAATAAATGCTATAATTTGTGGTGCACCTTTGACGAAATAGTCAATCTCCGCCTTGAACGCCTTTGAATATTTTGAGCCTGAAGAACTGCGTAAAGAGAATTATTTTCCTTTTTCTCTTACTTTGCTCTTCGTTCTCTAGCTCTTTGTGTGCTGAATGAGGTGCAATGACTCCTTTATATAGGTGTCCAAGAGGTAGAGTTGTGATGCACTTAAACACCTTTTGTATTATCTCTTTATAATTTACTTTAAAAAATTATTCATCATATATTTGGAATGATATGATTGGTCAATTTGATATTATCTCTCTAATTTTTGCATTTGTTTAAATAGATAAATATCACATATATTTGTCTTTATTTGATTGGAGCATACATGCAATTGCTCCACATGGCGTGATCTAATTGGCTGGAATCTTTTACTGTAGATCATAATTTGATTGACAAAAAACATTTCATATTTACACTTTTCATTCATTGATTTGATGACAAAATATATATTAAAATATCAATTAAATTACTATTTGTACTTGAAATTAATTTAGTAAATTCCAAAATATAAATAAAAATTAATAATTAATATATTATTTGACACTTGACATTATTTAATTGGATGAAAAATTAATTTACCTACAAATGCCCCCTCGAGACTCATTCACAAATATATGCTTGTAAATGTAATTTTCGAAGTGAATGAGTCGTGAAAATTTGAATCAAATTTGAACGGGACATTATAATATTGAATTTGCTCCAAATCAAATTTAATTTGATTTTCTCGAGGATTTGGACAACAATATGAATTGGGTATAATTATTATTTTCATCGAATAATCCACCAAGAGGGAACTCGTCAATTATAAATACATACATACATATATATGTTGGGCCAAAAATCAAATTGGGCTTGCAAACCACAAATTGTTCCTTATAACTCCCAAGCTTACTTTTTTTTTCTTTGGCCAAAAATGCTAGTGGCATCAAGTCAAATTTAAGCAAGGACTGCTCTTGGAAGCTTCCTTCAATTCTTCCTTCAGCAAAACCATCCACTGCTTTGGCAAAGAGAGTCCTGAGTGTCCACGGACTCTAGTTTTGTACAAGCTTGAATAATGTCATTTATCTTGTGCTCCTTTGCAGTTCAAGTAGCTTTCGAATTATTGAAGTTTAATTGGACTATAACTCAAAATTCTAATCCTACTTAAATTTTAACACTTCAATTGAGCACATATATAAAGACCTTGGCTTCGACATGAACCCAACATCATGAATCGATAGTTGGCAGCATTTGTGGCATAATTTGGTAGCCAATTATTTTTTCCTCTGTCGATTTTTGGGTATGCATGCAAGGTGTTTGTATTAATGCTTTAGTGAACTAATGCTGAATTTTCTCATCGGATTTCTCTCTAGATTTTGCAATTTTTCCAACATTAGGCACTTTTAGTGGTTCAATTTACCTATTCTTCAGAAGTGACTCCTTTGTTTGTTGATGTAGTCGACGACTGGTTCTTCTTTTCATTGGCGAGAATTCGTAAGCTCGATCATATGACAATCCGCCGAGTGCTATAGAAGTGATATAGGAATTCTTGCTGTAGTTGTTTCCATCCATCGATTGATCCAGCTTTCAAATTAGTATACCAGTCAGACACATTACCTTTTAGAGATCGAACAAATTGCTTGACTAGATGATAATCATATGTTCCTGCATTGTTTCACGTTTCAACAAAATGGGCCACGTGCAGCTTAAGATTGCTCTTGCCATCAAATTACTGAAACTTTGGTGGTTGATAGCCCATTGGCACTTTCAAGTTGTCAATCCTTTGAGTGTAAGGTTTGGAGTAAATAAGGGATAACTATGGGCTCCCATCGATCTTGCTTCTGATGGTTCATTCAATGAATTTTTTCAGTTGGTTCACAGGTGAAACTTGAAATTCTTTTGCAGACTTATCCTTCTCAATTTAATGTTACTTCGCAGATGCCTCTGCTTCATCATGAGCTTCAACTTGTTTTCCCGTGATATGGCTTGTGTCAATGTTATCTACCTTGTTGATCAACTTATCAATTTTGGCATCTTGCTCTTGGACATGTTTTGTAAGTCCCTCATTGGCTCTTGTCAGGTTTGCAAGTTGTTCCTCTATGGTTGTAGCATTTGTCACCATAACTGGAGTCACATTTTTTGTGAAAGAATAACTAGACACAGATCGAGGAGAGGAGGAGATTTATTTCCATCATCTTCACTTTCATGGCTAGGTAGAATTAAGTCCTTCTGGGTAGATTTAATGAGAGGAGTAATTTGGGAAGATTCTTTAAGTTTCTTCCACATACACCTCATGGTTACACCGATGTTCTTGACACTTGAGCTTGAACACTTTGATATGGCGAGTTTGAAGTGCATCGACTTTACAACTTTTCCTTGTGTATCAATTTAAGTGCTTCTAATCTTGATGAAAGAAAGAGATGAAGGGTAGAGAGGTCCCACCAAGCGTGCCAAAATTTGTTAGTGCTAATTTTATCGTGTGTGAAAAATCAAAACAAAAATAAATTATCACAAATAAAAATATTTGTATTAAAACATTATGTGAGTATAATTTCTATTCTATCCCTTGATTCTTCCCTCCAAAAATATATTTGATAAATTTGACAAATTCAAAGTGTAATCTCCATGTAGATCTCCTTTGGATTTGGATTTGAATTTCTATAACCTTAATTCGATGGCTTAAGCCTATAATCCAAAATTAAATACTATAATCTTGACTTGAAATTTGATGATTTGAAAGTGGATGTGTTACTTGGATATTCTTGAGAGGATATTTAAATCTTTATAACTTTAGTTCGAGGGCTTAGCGCATGTAATCTGCTTCGACAATTTCTTCAAGCTCCTACACCTCTTCTAGGTATGCTCCTGAATTTTCTTTTTGTCAGTTTTCGTTCCGCATACTTTGTTTCTTTGTCACTTTGTTCTTGCACCTCACACATGTTGTTAATTATCCTTGGTTGTCTGCTTGCACGCATCTCATGCTTCCTATTTGTGTTATTTGAATTTGGTAGGAATAGTTTAATTAGAGAGCAACCATAGTTTTCGGATGAGCCCATATGCTAATAACAACCTATTATTGTTTGTTTCTTCACAAATGCTTCGCAAGAAAAAGAGAATTGGCAGAGTCACCATCCTGTTCGGCCATGTATGGTACTTTGTTGTAAGCATAATGGACCATGCAAAAAAAAGTTATTTTTAGGCCATGCATGGAAACGTGTTAGGCCATACACAATTCCTCATTGCTATCATAGACATAGAAATCCTCTTCTCATCACTTATTATTGGCCGAAAGTGTTTGATACGTGAGGCCCCTAATACTACTGCGATTATTTGATGTAGGGACGAACTCAATTAAATCTCTTTTCTTTTGTGGTAGGTTGCAATATGATTTACTTTAAAGATAAATTTTCTCCTTCCAGCGAACATCACGTGATCATCCTTGATGACTAACATCAACCCATGGACAAAGGCCCAATGTTAGTGGTTTATGTACCCCTCTACGGTGGTAGAAATGGGAGCCCGTGGCCGAGATGAACGAAATTTTCTTACTTGGACGAATAGTCTCAAGAAGTTTCATTGAGCAAGAACGTCAATGTGTGGATTTTACGAGCTACTCACCATGAACTTCCTCGTCACCAAGAAGTTTTATGATGAAGTAGTACCAAGTGCGCTAGAGCTCACACGGCATTGACAAGAAGATAAAGAGATTTATTCCTCGTTCCAACAAGTATTTACTTTATGCTTACCATTTGCTTTAAAGCGCTGATGATAATAGATGCTCCAACATATCCATCGACAAATGGGTGAAGTTTTGATCCAAGAAAGCTATTAAGTACCATACGCCTCCTCTTTGTGAATAGAAGAAAATGGTTCGGCCTAAGTCAACTCATAACCCTCTTGGTGATATTGCAACTCAAGAGAAATGGTCGACTGTCGAGGAGACCTTATTTACCGAGCTATTCATTAAAGGGAATCACAAGGAGGAAGCTTACTTAGCAGCATACTTAGCTTGTTGTCCTTGTGCGTCTGCTCTTTCCAGTAAGAATGTCAACTTCATTCGTCCAAGTATTTTTAAAATGGCATTCATGATGGTGAGCGATCGATGAGTGAGCCTAGTTATTCCCATCTTGACGAGTATATATGCAACCTCATTTGTTGGCTACAACTCTTTCACTTGGGATGGGACTTAAGAGAAAACAATTCCCTCTTCATTCTCGTTCTTGATCCATGCAAAGTTTAGAAGTTTGACATTGTAGGTGAACCATTGCACGTGTTCTTTTTCCAAAGTTGTTGCTTATGACGAAGTAAGATCATTGTCTTTTGAGCTATTTTCTCGAAGTCTTTTTGATCAACAATTAAAGGAAGCTAAGGATCGTCTCCAAGGTGCTCAAGCTAAAGCTAATGAACAGACTTCTAAGGTCCAATCTAGCATGGACAAGCTGGAGCATATTGAGAAGGAGATTGTGGAATTGAAGGAACAAAGAACGAGCTTGTGTACTACTTTGTAGGGGCAAAAGCAACTCAACCATCATGCTCAAACCAAAGTTCATGAAATTGAGGAAGACATTGCAACACTCGAGAATACCACCTCACTGAATGATGCAATAATTGAGAACTTGGAATTTTTGAGAGCAAGTTTGGAAATCCTCAAGGAATTTGAAGAGTTTAAATCATTTTCCTTGAGATTTATTTAGAATTTTGTCTCTTGTTGAGTTCCCTCTTTTTTAGTTTTTGTTTTGCCCCCATGTCTTGAATGTCATTACATAATATATATTTTCTTTTCATCTTGCAATTTTGAGCATACTTTGATATTTCTCATATCAATAGTTTTATATGAGAAATAAAGACATTTTATATATTATTACTGGACTTAGAAATGTCTAAGCTGCCTATGTACATTATCAAGAGTTTCGATTCATTACATAGTTCAAAGTACAAAATATTTGTTTGGAAAAAAGAGGGTCGTTCATAGTTTATACTTATTCTAGCTATGAGTTTATATATTTATTTTTTTCATTTTTCTTTTTTTTCTTTTCTTTTTTTCTTTTTTTTTTTTTTTTGTTTTTCTCTTCTTCTTTTTCATTTACTCAAGCATAGTATCACTTCAGAAACTTTCTATTAATCGGGTCAATTCTCAAGTCATATTCAGCGACCAACTTGTACGAGCCATTTGTGTAGGCTTCTTTGACAATATGTGGACCATCCCATTTTGATGTAAGTTGGCTCTCTTCAGATGCATTATACCCATCATGGACATATCACTGCTGCTGATATAGTTAGATGATGCCATACTTTCCCTATTATCTTCATCACATTGAGTTTGTGAAGATCATGGTTTGTGCTTTGGCCTTCAATGCTACACGATCTAGTCTAAATTGTCTAGTATCTCATTCTAGAAGGGATCAAACTTTTAAGCTTTTGTGTGCATGATGACTTGTTATTTTTCTTTGAACGTGTTGACACCTTGAACATGCCTTTCTTTGGATACACCAATTTTTATATGGACCCAATCTATCGAAGACAAATTGTTTGCTAGATGTTCCCATGCACTGTTCTTCTATGGGGGTCAAGTCCATTGAAAACATATTTTTGTGGATTTTTCTCCCTCTTTTCATCTTTAGTTGAAGAAAATTCTTTCGTAGCATAATTGTTGCTAACCCTTTTTATGGCTATGCGGACCGGTTTAGGAGGAGAAAAACCCAACCTTACTCGAGAATCTTGAATTGCATATCCTTTTTCCTTTAGCATCATTTGGGTAGCATTGAGTCCGTTAAGCATCTTGTCGGTGGCTTCAGGAGGAAGTTTTTCAAGGTTTAGTTTTTCTTTTGGGTTATATTCGGCTTTAAGAAGAAGCTTGAAGGCTTTAGGATTGAATCCTTTTTTCATCTATGGCCAATACCTCATGTGAGATTCTTTTTCCTAGTTTAAGGGTATAAATCCTTCGAGTGGAGGCTTAGACTGCTGCTTCATGTTGATCTGAGTCAATGGTAAAGTCAGACCCTTTAATAGTTCAACTTCAATGGCGGATGAATCATTCTTTCTTACGCTTCGACTATTGTACGACTTTGGCTCTTCAGGGGTAAAACTTTTTTTTCCTATCTTAGCGTCCTCGGTATATCACTTAGTATCGACAAAGTATGACCCAACTTCGGTAGAAGGTTTTCTATCACCAAGCACCTTTCTTATGTACCATTGCGGTACTATTTGAAACACTAATACCATGTTGAAGGAACCACGAAATTTTCGTGCAGCCAAGGATGACCTAAGAGCATGTTATAAGAAATTTTGGCGTCTATGACGTTAAACAATGTGGTAGACACTATGTCATCCTTCATCAATTCCATTCTTATAGCACCAATAGCTCTTTTTCCTCCTTGATTAAAGTCTTGGATCATAAGTTTGAAAGTTCATCCATGGGGATCCCTAATTCCTTCAAAGTTCGTAGAGGTAAGATATTAACCGCAAAGCCTCCATCAATTAATATTTTGTTCACCTTTTGTTTACGAGAGTACCTAGCCACGAGCAGGGAACGGTTATGAGGCTTAGACCCAAGGAGCAAATATTTGTCTATGAAAGTAATTGTGAACATACATTCATTAGCATTAGAGGAATCTTTCTTTTCTAGTAGGCCATCCTCGTTGATTGTAATGTGGTATTGCATGATGTCTTTTTACCATCCAAAGATCCACACTTGATTGACACAAGATTTGTTGCTGCAGAATCCTCTTCAAGAGAAATTTTACCTTGGTGAGCCAATTGCATAACTTTATCCTTGAACAAAAAGCAATCTTGTATCGCATGCCCAACTAAGTGATAATATTTGCAATATTTTATATCGTCCCTCTATTCGGCTTTCTCAAGTCGCTTCATTTCTGGCAGATCGATAAGGTTAGCCTCCAATAGGTCATCAAATATTTTTCGAGACATCAAAGACAAGAAATAGATATGTCTGGCTTTCATTTCCTTCAGAGTCAATTTTCTATGTGGCTTCTCGTATGGAACATTACTCTTAGGGGCGATGTTATCCTTTGTAATACTTGAGATTGAACAACACAACATTCACGACCATCAATTCTTGCTTGGAGCTTCTGAATAAGGTTTGCCCCCTTTCTTTAGTTCTTATTTTTCCTTGGTTCTACGGGGTTCTTGAACCGATGGTCCCTCAACTCCACTTGCTGTTATATTTAACTCCATGCTATGTGCTCTATTGGCTAACTCTTTGAAAGATTTAGGTAGGATTCCTTGAAAAATGTAACAAATGCCCCAATGCATGCCTTGAATGCACATCTCAATGGCGAAAGCTTCAGATAATCTATCTTTGCAATTAAGGCTCGAATTCCTCTATCTATTGATGTAATCAATGATTGGTTCTTCTTTCCATTGGCGAGAATTTTTAAGCTCAACCATGCTGACAGTTCATCGAGTTCTATACAAGTGATTGAGAAATTCTTGCTCTAGCTGCTCCATCCATCAATTAAACCAGCCTCCAAGTCAATGTACCAGTCAAATGCATTGTCTTTCAACGATCAAACAAACTGTTTGACTAGATGATCGTCATATGTCCCTGCGTTGTTGCATGTTTCAATAAAGTGAGCCGCGTGCTGCTTAGGACTACACTTGCCATCAAATTGTTGGGACTTTAGTGGTTGATATCCTATCGACATCTTCAAGTTGTCAATTCTTTGAGTGTAAAGCTTGGAGTGGGTAAGGGGTGACTTTGAGTTCCCATCGATCTTACTTCTGATGGTTCCTTCAATGAATTCTTTCAGTTGGTCTACAGGAATCATCCCATCAGATGAAACTTGAAATTCTTTTGCAGACTTATCCTTCTTAGTATAATGCTGTTTCGTGGATGCCTCTGCTTCATCATGAGCCTCAGCTTGTTTTCCTATGATATGAGTTGTGTCAACATTATCTGCCTAGTTGATTAATCTAGAAATTTGTGCATTTCGATCTTAGACATGCTTCGTAAGTCCTTTAATAGCTTTTGTTAGACTTGCAAGTTGCTTCTCTATGGTTGTAACATTTGACACCACAACCGGAGCCACATTTGTTGTGAAGGAGTAGCTAGACACGAAATGAGGAGAGGATGGAGGAGATTTATTTCCATCATCTTCACTTGCATGGCTAGGTGAGTCTAAATCCTTTTGGACGTACTCAGTGAGATGAGTCATTTGGGAAGATCCGTTGAGTTTATTCGACATGCTCCTCGTAGTAACACCAATATTGTTGGTAGTAGAGCCCGAAGGCGTTGATATGGTGAGTTTGGAGTTCACCATCTTTGAAGATTTTCCTTGAATATCCATTTGATGCATTTCTTCTTTGATGAAGAGAAGAGATGAAGGAATTGCGTTCCCACTAGGAGTGCCAAAACTTGTGAGCGTTAATTTTATCGTGTTTGAAAAATAAAAATAGAAATAAATTATCACAAATAAAATATTTGAATTGAAATATCATATGTTAGTACAATATCTATTCTATCCCTTGATTCTTCCATCCAAATTATATCTTTGATAAATTCAAAGGGTAATCTCCACGTAGATCTTTTGAACTTGAATTTGAATTTCTATAACGTTAATTCGACGGATCACACTTTATATCCCGAATTAAATAATACAGTATTGACTTGAAATTTGATGATTTGAAAGTGGATTCACCACTTGGATCTTCTTGAGAAGATATTGAAATATTTATAACGTTAATTCAAGGGCTTAGCGTCTATAATTCTGAATTAAATGCTATAATGTGTGGCGCACCTTTGATGAAAGAGTCAATTTCAGCCTTCAACGCCTTTGAATATTCTTGAGCTTGAAGAACTGAGTGGAGAGAATTATTTGCCTTCTTCTCTTGTTTTGCTCTTCGTTCTCTAACTCTGTGTGTTGAATGAGGTGCAATGACCTCTTTATATAGGTGTCAAAAAGGTAGAATTATGATGCACTTAAATACTTTTTTGTATTATATCTTTATAATTTAATTTAAAAAAATAAATACATCGTATATCTGAAATGATATGATTGGTCAACTTTACATTATCTCTATAATATTTTCATTCTTTTAAAGAGATAAATATCATAAATATTTATCTTGATTTGATTGGAACGTACATACAATTGCTTCACATGGCGCGGTCTTATTGGCTGGAATCTTTGACTGTGAAGCATAATTTGATTGGCCAAAAATATTTCATATTTACACATGTCAGCCATTGATTTGATGACAAAATATATGTTAAAATATCAATTAAATTGACTATTTATACTTAAATTAATTTAGTAAATTTCAAAATATTAATAAAAAATTAATAATTATATTTGACACTTGGGTACAAAATTAATTTGCCTAAATAGTGTTTTAAAGATGATGGTGGAAGCTTTGAACTGAGCACTTTCATGTCGAACTGCATTGTGAAGGATCCAGATATGCCAGAAGACCAATATTGGGATGATATCACTGATGTGCACATAGGGTTGGTTTCTTTGTTTCCACGCCTGAAGGAAAATGCCCAAGTTTTCTATTAAGGGGAGTGTGTCATCTAGAAGGACTATTCTATGCTTCAAGTGACTATTCTACCGTGAAGGAAAAGGTGAGCAAGGGATTCTTCTTCTGATGTACAACAACAATATTTGGAGGTAAAATAGATGCCTTTTTGTTTTAGTCAATGATCCACAGGGATCCAATTATTAAATAGTCTCCACAAAAGATAGAGACTGCTGGTCTAATGAGAGGACACCAGAGTGCTTTAAACTTGATGTGTTTAGAGTTATTCCTTAAGGCTTTTCGAATTGATTTTGTAGTGGAGGTGCCATTATTGGAAAGCTTCCGATGCAAATTAAATCACTCATACTTCACACTTTTGCTTTCTAGAAAACAGCAAGGAGATTCACTCTATGCTCATTTCCACTCAAATTTCAATAATTACCGTTCATATCGATTATAGCACCATATCCTTATGTCATTTCAAGTTTTTCTAATCAACTTTTTGATAATTAATTATTATTTTAAGTATCGAAGTGCTGTCGATGCTAACTCTTATCTTACAACTTAGTTCTTACTTGATCTTAACAATTTTCCAAAAATATTTTAACCATTGTAGTGATATTGAACCCTACTATACAGTATACACACAATCAGACAAACAGTGAAAATTAATATTGAAAATTGCCTTTTCTTTAATAAGTGCAGAAGTATAGATAAATGTCACGAAACGGTCGCACGTTAAAATGGCCGTCATCAGAGCAGCCTCCACTTCCCTCACTCTACTCGCCTCAACTTCATCGTCATCTCCTTCTCGTTACTGCCATTGTTGCCCCTCGCTTTTCACCAAGTTCAGATTTGGTTCCATCTTGAATATTTCCTTTGCCTTCACACCCTTATCTTCCAGAAGACCGAGGCGCATGGCTCACTCCACTGCTCGGGCCACCCTTGGCCTCACTCAACCAAACAAGATCGACCCTCCAAAGGTACTCTCTCTCTCTCTCTCTCTCTCTCAAATAATGCGTTGGAATTTACCGATTTTGTATGTTATATGGTTTTTAACGGGAATCCTGAGAGCTTTATACTACAAGTGAACTATGATACATTTGGATTAATGGATCATGAAAACAATCAAGAATTTTTTTTTTCCCTTTTATGTTTATAAATCAGGAATTTCTCCTTGGGGCCTCTATCCAAATGTGTTTATCAGCTTTCATTGTTTTCTGATTGAATTTCCTTGGAGACCTTTTCATTCTTTAGTTCTTTTTCCAGTTAAATAGTTGGGGTTATCTGTGTTTCATATATGTTTCTCGCATTTTTCGGCCGGCTCAAGTGCACAGGTTAATATGCACGAAAGCTAACCCTCATAGACAATGAACTCTGTGTTTGGCTAGTTATTTTGCATGGGCATATTTAGTGTTTGAAACGTGATGGAATTGATATGTTTCTGGAATGATGTAAGATCTCATTTGCGGCAAAAGAGATCGATTTGGTACAATGGAAAGGAGATTTACTTACTGTAGGCGTCACCGAAAAGGATATGGCAAAAGATGATAACTCGAAGTTCAAGAATCAATTCTTCAAAAGCTGGATTCGCAGTTGGGTGGACTGTTATCTGAAGCCTCATCTGAGGAGGACTTCACCGGAAAGGCTGGACAATCAACAGTTCTTAGGCTTCCTGGTCTTGGTTCCAAAAGGGTTGGTTTAATTGGTCTTGGAGCAGCTTCATCAGCAACGGTGGCCTACTGCAATCTTGGTGAGGCAGCTGCAGCAGCAGCCAAGTCTACCCAGGCAAGTAACGTTGCCATCACACTTGCTTCTGCTGAAAGGATCCCTGCAGAATCAAAGCCAGTTACTGCTTCAGCAATTGCCACTGGTACTTTTTCCATCTTGGACTTCAAGATACTTGAATCAAACCTGCAATAGTTTGTTGCTGATTAATGTATTACTTCCTGGACATTTTGAAATGAAACAGGAGCCATCTTGGGGACTTTTGATGATAGTAGGTTCAAGTCAGAATCAAAGAAACCGGCTTTGAAATCAGTGGACATTATTGGTCTTGGCAGTGGACCTGAGATAGAGAAAAAACTCAAACATGCAGACCATGTTTGTTCTGGGATCATCCTTGGGAAAGAGCTTGTAAATGCTCCGGCGAATGTACTCACCCCTGGTTCGTACTATTGTATTATGTTTTTTTGTTTTATGCTTATCTTTACATTATATTCCTATTCTGGAAGTAAGTTTTTTTTGTTAGATTGGCCTTTTAAAGTTCTCCCTATTTCATTTGTTTTTTGGCTTTTGTAAATTTTCTAGGAGTACTAGCTGAAGAAGCCTCAAGGATTGCTTCCGAGTACAGTGATGTTTTTACTGCAAAAATATTGGATGTAGAGCAGTGCAAAGAATTGAAAATGGGTTCCTATTTAGGCGTTGCTGCAGCATCCACCAATCCTCCACATTTCATCCATTTATGTTACAAGCCTCCTAATGGGAAAGTAAAAACCAAGTTGGCCTTAGTTGGAAAAGGCTTGACTTTTGACAGGTAAATATATGTTTGGGATAATTATACTTTCCTCCCTTGCGGTTTAGTGTAATTATACATAGATCCCCTGTGGTTTGGGAAATTACATCTAGTACTCTGGACTTTGTTTCCGTCTAACAAATAAATCCCCGCGTTAGTCAAAATTCACCAAATTTGTTGATATTAACAAAAAATTTGAATAAAAATTGATATTTACTCTCGATTGACTTATTACTGATATATTATAGGTTCAAAATAATTTTTTCCTGACCAAACTATCCTTATAACGGTAAAGATATACCTCCTCTCATGCATTAATGCGTGAAGATGTATGAGGGTAATTTGATCATAAAATATTTATTTAACTTGCAATAGATCAGTAATAAATCAATTGGAGATAACTATAGATTTTTTTTCCATTTTTTTGTTAATATCCGCAAATTCGGTTAATTTTGACTAATGGGGGGACTTATTTGTTAAATGGAAGCAAACCTTAGGGGGTCTATGTGTAATTACACCAAACTTCAGGAAATGGGAGTGTAACTATCCCTATATGTTTCGGAAAACGAAGTCGTTCACCATCTTAATTGTGAAGAGAAGCATCTCTTTTGTGGTCATGAACCGTTTTATCATAAAAAAATTTGAGACATTTTCTCTATGATCCAGTGGTGGCTACAATATCAAAACAGGAGCTGGCTGCTTGATTGAACTCATGAAATTTGATATGGGAGGCTCAGCAGCAGTATTGGGTGCTGCAAAAGCTCTCGGTCAAATCAAGCCTGCTGGAGTAGAGGTGGATCATTTTCTTTCTTGCTATTTCTCAGGAGATACTGGTTGCTTGCCTTGTATAATTTCCTAGTTTATCAGTTAATTGTGTTTTCCTTTTGGTCCTGCTATCCTATGTTCACAAATAAGTTCTAGTTTGTCAGGACATAGAGATACAGATTAAAAAAACCCTGACAATTGATAATTTCTGTGCAGGTTCACTTCATTGTTGCAGCTTGCGAGAATATGATAAGTGGAACAGGTATGCGACCTGGGGACATCCTCACAGCTTCAAATGGAAAGACGATTGAGGTAATTTCTACCTTTCACAGGTCATAGATTATCCATTTCTTCTGTTTAGTTGTTACTTAATCTTTCTTAAATTTTCCATTGGCTTTCTTGCTTGCTTTGCTAGAGGATGCTTCGTCATATTGTCTTATCTCTCAGCATATATTGGTGGGTTTTATACTAACCAATTCAAATAAGATGTATTAAAAACTGAATCTGGATTTAGGTCCAACAAGGATCGAGTTCAAAATTGAATTAAGTTGGGCTTGGCATGTTGCGTATTACATGATGGGCCTCTCTCTGCCTGCTTTGTGTAATTATTTGGATTCGTACATGTTTCTTGAGTGACTGATCTCTGTTTCTGCTTTGCATTTATCATCCTTAGTCAAGGAAAAAAAAGCTACAGCTTTCGTTCCTTCTTGTAAAGTAGTTTTGCAATTTGCTGCACTTATAAAGTAGGTTTGCAATTTGCTACACATGATTAGAAATATGTTTAACTAATCAAATATATATTCTTGTCCACTGATCCTTTATAGCATTGCTTGCATGGACGCATTTACAATTGTTTGTTCTTAAAATACCGATACTGTATTTAAAAAGAGCAAACGGGAATCCATAAAAATTTAGAAGTTTGCAAATCCTGGAGCTGGGCGATTTGGGCACTGTGTGCACTTCTCCGGCCTCATTTAGCATGGCTTCCCAATCTTTGTAGCACATTTATAGAATATATAATTTCTTATCAGGTTTCCCTTTGAATGTTTTGCTCAACAGGATTTTACATTCAGAAAATCAAATCACTAGTACACACTCTTTTGGCTATTATTGAATTGAATATGTTATCGTTTTACTCTAACGTGGTTGCCTAGCTGCACTAGTTTGAATATGGTTGAAACTTGGTATTCTCTTCAACAAAAAAGTATCTCCATGGGCTTGCATTTGGCATGCATCGTTCGATTTTGTCGATTGGTTGGGCCTGTGCCTTGTGCCATCTCTTATTGTTGTTTGTGTTGATAATATTTATAGGTGACGAATACCGATGCTGAAGGAAGACTTACACTTGCTGATGCTTTAGTCTATGCTTGTAATCAAGGTGTAGAGAAGGTACACTGAGCTGCATTTATTTGCATTTCAAACCTTGCTGGATATCATCGTTTTCCTGATGCTATTGTCACTTTTCAATTGCGATGTTTTTGGAGGAGCTAACAACTTAGCTCCTGAACGGAAACATAAAAATCTTCGTATCGTAAAACCTTACATAGCTTCTTATTCTCATGTGGAGGTATGCACACTTTCAAACACTGAAATAGTTTCAGAGAGAATGCTGAGTTGTCGTCGTTTGTTATATAGAATCAGCTGGTTTTTATCTTTGCATATCATATTTTAAATGTTGGAGTTTTCTCTTGCTTGCGACAGAATTCAACCGAAACGCAAAGCAAAAAAACCTTTAAGTTGTTCAGTATTTCTCGATGCGATGTTGCTTTCAGAACACATGTTTAAGTTGAAAGTTAAAACGAAAATTTACTTAAATGTGCAGATAGTGGATTTGGCTACACTGACTGGGGCCTGTATTGTGGCTCTTGGACCATCTATAGCAGGTAGGATTTACAAGTGTTCCCATTTTCTTTATGGACCACGTATCTTTCCCTTTATAATTCAGAGGGTGTTTGGCCAAATTTATTTAAAAGATCATATAATCTCATACACATATACTTCCAGAACCTATGAGATTCGAATCTTATTTTTGAGAATAAGTTTTTTTAAATGTTTGGATGATATAAGAAAATAGTACACATAAGATTTTAGTAACTTCAATTTTGGAATCAATTCGAAATAATTTGTTCATATTTTAAAAATAAGTTAGGAACTCCTCACTTTTTTAAAGAGCTTCAGTGCTCCTAAGAAATAATTTGTTTCATAAGCTCTTTTTATAAAAGGTAAGTAACATTTTATAACATCTTATAAGCTATCATCTGACATGTTAGAAAATATTTTAGATATCATAAGTCAAACACCCTCGAAATTTATTTAAAGTAGGTACAAAGAAATCAACTAATTGCTATTCTTAAATGCAAAAAACAGGCATTTTCACACCCAGTGACGACTTGGCGAAAGAGGTATTTGGAGCCTCAGAGGCCAGTGGAGAAAAGCTTTGGAGGATGCCATTGGAGGAAAGTTATTGGGAATCGATGAAATCAGGAGTTGCTGATATGGTGAATTCAGGTGGCCGTCAAGGTGGTGCCATCATTGCCGCTCTTTTCTTGAAGCAGGTAAGCTTCCTTTGTCCCTTACTTTTCCCCCTCAATGGAATGGCATATCAAGTAGTCGTGCCGTCTGTTAACAAAGTGTAGAATGCATAAAATTAGCAAACAGAAGACTCTGGTGGAATAGCTTTCGCATGTCTTAGCGATGATCTAGTGCCCGATGAGACTCAACTTGTGCTTAAACTGAGATGATATGGTAGAAACTCCTGTGTATATGGCTATAGGACAGGGTTGCAAGATGAGTTGAACTAACTCGTGAGCCTAGCAAAGGCTCCTTGGGAAAGAATCAGCTCGAGCTTGAGCTCGAGCTTTTCCTTAACGAGTTGAACGCTATAGATACAAGCTCAAGCTTTTCTTTAATGGGTTTAACTCTACCTCAAGATAGACTTTCTTATGTATTTCTATATTAAAAACTTAACAATACTATTATTTTAAAATCCGAGATTTATTCATCATTTATATGAATATTAAAATGTAATAAATGTTATGAAATCAAATAACAATATAGCTACTTACCCTAATAAAACAAAAACAATTTTAAATATTGTGCACTAATTTAATTGAAAACGTATGACAAGTAATACATAACAATAATGATAAATGAGAAAATAATAGTATATTATTTCAAAATTTGAGAAAATAAGTGAATACCAAAGTTTTTTACTTTCTAAAGTAAGCTCGACATCAAGCCTAATTATACCCCAAGCTAGTTGAGTTAAAAGATCAAATAGTTATACTCGTATCAAGGAGATCAATAACTGAAAATGACTAAGTCTGATGAGTAATTGCTTCTCTGCAGTTTGTCGATGAGAAGGTGCAATGGATGCATATCGACATGGCTGGTCCCGTTTGGAATGACAAGAAGAAAAACGCCACAGGGTTTGGTATATCAACACTGGTAGAATGGGTGCTGAAGAACTCTTCTTAACTCCAGTTTCTTTCTACATGTCTGATTTTTAGGAATAAAGTTGGTTGGAAAAAAGCACGACATCGCCACCCTTCCCCTGCCGGGGGGTTTGTGCTGTTTCGAAATTTTGCTCTATATTATTTGCCTTGCCGAGATATGAAAGTCGTTGGTGTCTCTTTTGCCGGTCTCTCTTTCGTGTAATGGATTTGTGCGTCAGGAGTGTATTTAAAAGATTAGGTAAGAATTTAGTCATTTCAACAATGAAATTTTATAGGGAAAAATGCAATTTACCCCCCTGTATTATAAGAAATGAGCAACTTACCCCCTGTGAAAATAAAACAACAATTTACCCCCTGTGTTATAAAAAATAGAGCAAATCACCCCCCTAAGCCAGAGAGTGTATCACACTCTCATCTCTTGCAACTGGGCATAATTTTTAACAAAAAAAAAATATTATTTTATATATATATTTTAATATATTAATGTATATATATTTATAAAAGTAATATTTAATAATATATATATATAAATTAATGTATATAGTAGTTTACAAATAATTATATATATATATATATATATATATATATATATATATATTCTTTCTTCTTCATCTTCGTCGAAGCACCGCCGCTGCCTCGCCCTCCCCCATCACCCCATCCATTCGCCCGTCCCCTCGTCGTCCGCACCCTCCTCCTCTTCCTCCTCCCTCCTTCCCCTCCCCAGCCAAATCGGCCCAGATCCGCCCCCCATTCGCGTTCGCCGCCGCCGCCTCCTCCTCCCTCCCTCCTCCCGCCCGTCCCCGCCCAGATCCGCATGCACCCTCCCCTCCGCCGCTGCCTCCTCCTCCTCTCTCCCGCCGCCCCCCTGCCCAGATCGCCTGCGCTCTCCCCGTCCGCCTCCTCTCCTCCTCCTCTCTCCTCCCCTCCCCCTTCATCTCCTCTTCTCCTGCCCGCGCCCCGCCCAGATCCGCCAGCGCCCCTCCCCATCCGCCGCCTCTTCCTCCATCTCCGCTGGCATCTCTATATATATATATATATATTACATATATTATATACTATATCATTTAATTATACAAATATGTATTATTTAAATTTTATATATAATATATTATTTTTATTTTTATTTACTTAAATTTAAACTGTTGATTTGAATTAAATAAAATCTAAACCGTTGATTTATTAGTTAAATTTGGACCTTAGATTTATCAAGATCCAACGGTTATTAAATAAAGATATAAATATTTTAAATTAAAAAAAAAAAAATAATAAATAAATAAATAACGCTCGTGTAATACACGAAACGCGTTAGGGGGGTATTTGCTCTATTTTTAATAACACAGGGGGGTAAATTGCTACTTTATTTCTTACAGGGAGATAAATTGCTCATTTTCCTTAACACATGGGGGCAAATTGCATTTAACCCAAATTTTATATATATAGTTGGTAAGTAGGTAAAATTTTATCAGAAATAAGGTGTAATGTTTAACATTCTAGTAGTTATGAGTAGGGGTGCAAACGAGCCGAGCTCGGCTCAAAATTTGAGCTCGAGCTCCCTTACTTGAGCTCGAGCTCGAGCTCGAGCTCGACGAGCCCAATAAAGAGGGGCTCGAGCTCGAGCTCGAGCAGTAGACAGCGAGCTCGAGCTCGAGCTGAATTGATACGAGTCGAGCTCGAGCAGCTCACGAGCTCGACTCGAGCTCAATTAATTATTTTTTTTTTAAAATATTCAAATTTAAAAAATATAGACTATTGTACCATATGGACTATATTATTAAAAAATTTAAATATGAAGCATGAAGAGAATATTCATAAGAAGACTAAAAAGAACTACGATAAAATAAAATTGAAAGTCATAACATTTAGTCCAATCATTCAGCGAGTAACCTAGTAATCAAAAAAGCTATAACTTTGCAATCACACATAAAAACCAAAACACCATATTTTAATATCATATAAAATTTTTAAATATAATATATTGACTAGTAATTCTAATATATGGCAAGTTTTTAAAATAAATCCATTTTGATGTAGTTGATATTGAAATTATAACGATAATTTTTATATGCATTATATTAAATATTTATTTACAAAAAATTATGAAAGTGTACTAAATTATTGATTAAGCTTCTTTTTAGATAATATAAACTATAATACCATATTTTAATATCATCTAAAATTAAAATATGAGATATGGACAAATAGCTTTAATATATAGTGAATAAGTACATTTTCTTGTAATGGAATGAAATTGCAGCAATAAATATATGCATTATATTAAATATTTATCTAAACATATTAAATTATTGACTAAGCTTGTTTTTAAATAATATAAAATAAAATATCATATTTTAGTATCATCTAAAACTAAAATATGATACACTGACTAGAAATTCTAATATATGATGAATTTTTAAAAGAATATATTTTGTTGTAGTGGAAATTAAAATTATAACAATAAAATTCATATACATTATACTAAATATTTATTTACAAAAAATTATTAAAATGTACTAAATTGTTGATTAAGCTTCTTTTTAGATAATATAAACTATAATACCATATTTGAATACCATCTAAAACTAAAATATGAGATATGGACTAATAATTCTAATATATAGTGAATAACTGAATTTTGTTATAAGAGATTGAGAATGATAAAATTTATATACATTATATTAATATTTATTTACAAAAAAATTATCAAAACGCACTAAATTTTTATAAGTTTTTTTTAGATAATATAACTACAATTACATATTTTAATATCATCTAAAACTAAAATATGAGATATTAACTAATAATTCTAATTGATAATGAATTTTAAATATTTATTTACAAAAAAGTATCAAAACTTACTAAATTATTGCTTAAACTTATTTTTAAATAATATAAATAAAAATACCATATTTTATTATCATATCTAAATAAGAGATATATTGACTAATAATTCTAATATATGATTAATTTTGAATATAAACTTGATAGAATATTAAATATGCATTTTAATAATATATATATATATATATAATAAAAAATAAATAAAAAGGGGGGTGAGCTCGCGAGCTCACCCTATAAGGCTCGAGCTCGAGAAGCTCGAGCTCGAGCCGAGCTTGAATACGAGCCGGCTCGCGAACTCGCGAGCCGGCTCGGCTCACCTTGCACCCCTAGTTATGAGGATGGAAGAGATTGCCCGGTAAATTAAAGCACCGTGCGTTTGGATCAAAGGATTTCTAATTCATAAATAACAAATTCATCAAATTTGTGGGGAAAAAATACATATCACAAAAGATTTAATTTCTTATATTTTTATTTTAAATTATATTCTGATATATTATGTTGGGTCATAAATCAAATCATACCATATCATATCATATATATATAAAATGTGAATCTCTTAAGTGTTTGTTCCCATTGTGAAAAGGCATTCATATCCTTACTTAAGTAATATTTTTAATAATAAATCAAACTTAGTTATAAAAAAAATAAATTCTATAAAAAAAGATAGGAAAAATTGCAATTTTAGTTTGTAACTTAAGGGGTGGTATTTTTAGTCATTTACAAATTAATTTTCACAATTTAGTCCTGTAACTTTATAATTTTAGCAATTTTGGTCATTTCCGGCCAATTTGATCATCGGAAATTGTAATTTACATGCAATTTTTAGTCTTGTAAATAAATTCACGAAGGACCTAAAATGTCAATTATCCCAAGTTATAGGACTAAAAATGCCAACACCCCCTAAATTACAGGGCTAAAATTGCAACTTAATTGGGCCATGTGCAAGTCACATACTATTTTTCGGCCAGATTGGCTAGGAAATGATGAAAATTTGCAAAAAATTTAAAGCTACATGACTAAATTGCTAGAATAAATTTGTGCAGGATCAAAATTGTCACCCTCCCTCTCTCTCCCATAAATTGCAGTACTAAAATTGCATTTAATAGTCCAAATACCTCTAGACTACTTAGACAATGCTAAATACATGTGAGCAGTACAGAGGACCTGACAGATCTGGTTGACCACCTTGTTTTGAAGGGCATCCAGAAGGTCCCGAGGTCAATTTCTTTCCGGTGAAAGGAAAAATAGTAGCTCAAACAAAGCCTTCTTGCACAAACCTAATGGCCTCGAATCCCACTTTTTTTCTTGAAATATGTCGTGGAAAAACTTTTGGCCCATGAGTACTTTGAGAACCATGTCAGGAACTTGATTGCCCACGCAGAACATTGACTCTATGACTTAACAACATCACTCCCACTTTATGTCATGCCAAAAATTTGATCATTTGGATGGCGTCTCAATAGATCAAAATTTTCAAGTATATATCAACAGCATCTATTGAAGGAAAAACCAACCATCTCGAATCATCATCGCGTCGAAGTAGTCTGGATGCCCTTTACAACACGTGATACATATTAAAAAGAATGACGTGTGATCCACGTACATAAACATATTGTTAGAGGTAAATATATCATTTATGTTTAGCCATAAAAAAAATATTAAGTTCATAAAAGTGTATAAATTAATAAACATGTGGACTGAATATTTTTTTGTAGCTAATAAATGATATAAATTCATCTATAATATATGTTTCTTCACGTGCAACGCACGTGATACGTTCTAGAAAGAATGACGTGTGATCCAAGTGCATAAATATATTGTTAGAGGTAAATATATCATTTATGGTTAGTTATATTCATAAAACTGTATAAATTAATAAAATTGTGGACTAAATATTTTTGTGGATATAAATGATATAAATTCACCCTAAATATATATTTCTAACGTGCAACGCACGTGGTGCATTCTGGAAGAAATATCGTGCGATCTACGTGCATAAATATATATTTATAGGTAAATATATCATTTATGGTTAGCTATAAAAAATATTAAGTTCATAAAATTGTAAAATAAAATTGTGCACTGAATTTTTTTTGTAGCTAATAAATGAAATAATACGTTCTAGAAATAATGACGTGTAATCCACGTCCATAAATATATTGTTAGAGGTAAATATATTATTTATGGTTAGCTATAAAAATATTAAGTTCAAAACATTGTATAAATAAAATTGTGGAGTGAATATTTTTTATAACTAGTAAATGATATATATTCACCTCTAAATATATATTTCTATACGTGCAATGCACGTGATACATTCTAATTCATGTAATATTATTGTATATAGAAATTATTGAAGGTATCCACTAGGTAATCTGCGAATGGAGAAGGTCCTCAATAGGAATGCGGGGATAGAGTTCAAGTGATAGAGAGTAATCCTGCAAGAGAAACGTGGGTTAGAGCTAGGTCGGAGAAAATTGTGACGATGGCTTTTCAACGCTCAAGTTAGTCTAAATTGAAGGTCTCGTAAAGAGAATATGTAAGAGTCGGAGTGGTTGAACCAATTCGTGGTGATGGAGATGTAGGGAGAAATTTGAGATGCAGAATTTTGTGTATTATGAAGTCGAGGCAAGAGTTAGACTCTTTATCTTTAATACAATTATTGCCCGCTCTGGTGCTCACGGAAATGGCAATTTGTCTCCAAGATACAATGACTTAATATCTCAAAGTAGTAGCACTACAAACTTTGAGAAACGGCGAACCAAATAATATTTTGAAACTCTCTTGCTAACACTATTATTGCAAAATGCTTTGTTGCTTAAGAATGCTTATGAAACAACTTAATGAATGAAATGAAATGAAATGGGGGGATCTATTTATAGTAGTTGGAAAGGTATCAATGAATGGTCATGTCCGATCAGAAAAGATGCCTTTGAAAGGTTATAACCTTTCATGAATAGACACACCATTTCATCCAAAAAGACATACCGCTTCACACAAATGGACGCATCGTTTCATTCAAAGGGTTTCACCCAACGGACACATCATTTCAACCAAACGACACAACTGTTCGGTTGAATTAAATACGGTTGGATGATGATTGGGCGCCATCAACCATCATCCACGTGTCACGAGCTTGTTATGCGTCTCATATCGTAACCAATCATTTGTCACGATTTACAATAAATTTATTAAATAAATTTATTATTTAATTTATCATTCACTATTTTCCAACATGAGAGTCATTGATTATAGGTGTCGGTTAGATTATATGATTTCATGTACACCCTAAATCAATCCTTAATCCAACGGGTGTAATGGGTTGTACATATTCATAAGATAGCAACAGAAGATGGCCTAGCGGTCCAGAACTATATATTACATTCTGAAAAGTAGTTGCGGCGCTACTTGTACTATTATGATATTCTATTTTCGGTGTCCAGAGGTCTTGGGAGACCTTTTGACATCCTTATGGTTCAAGCTCTCAAAATTTATCTGTATCTGAAAGGTGTATCTTGGGACCTTCAATAACCTTGGGTTCCAGAGAGGTCTCTAGCACAATATGAAGATCTCTTATCTGTTATAAGTATATTCCTCATCAAATATAGAATTATTTTATTTATTTATTTTTTAAATTCGAATCATTTGATCCGAATGCAATCCAAAAGTATGCATATTGTAGGTGGTTTTATCCCAAGAAAGCAAACTTCACACTAGATGGTGGGTCATGCTTCATTAGATACTAGTAATTTGGGACCATGTGCGCCTAATTTTTTTAATGTTGTTTAGAAAATTATTATTATTTAATAATGTACATAGAAAATTATAAATTAATATTAAATTTATAAGAAAGTCGCGAAAAAAAAGAAAGAAAGATTATAATATGTGCATGAAAATTAAAGAAAAAAACTACTAAAGAAAGTGGGAAGTTAGATAATAAAAAATTAAATTAAATATTAAAGTATAAAATAACGATAGACCAAAAGAGATGAGACATAAAAAACTCGCCTTCCTTAATAATAAAGTATAAATGATGAAAAAAAGATCCAAACGTATGCCATGCAACACAAATTGCATTCTTTAACTTAGGTATGGGAATTTAGTCAAATCTTAATAGGATTCCAACTAAATAAACTAGTAATTATTAAGGCAAAAATACACTTTAGATCCCTATACTATGAAAACTATCACTTTATCACCTAGTCAATGTATGCAAAATGTTATCCTTAACTTGAGCATGCTAATTGACAAGTGTACCCTAGAAAATACTAGTAATTCCATTGCTGTCCCTCTTCAAAGTAAACAAGAAAACGAAGAATCGAAGTGCCAATATTCGATTTTAGTATCTCATATTTTATATTGGGCTGAGGGCTTGTGCCAATATTGCTATCCTCTTCACTTTTCTTGATATATTACTCATCAACAATAATTAAGTCAATGGATCCATTTTAAGGTGGATTCTTGTTAGTGAAACAAGAGTTTGAAACCTCCTAATCACATTTCTTCCAAGCGGTTTAATTCTTTCGCTTTCATTTACTAATTATTGTACGACGAATTTCTTTTAAATTTGACATAATTATAAATATCTCATTATTGTTTGAAAATTTTCAAGTACTTTTAGAATTAACGATCGTCTAATAAATACCCTCACAATGAGCTGTCACAGGAATATTCGTTAGACAATCATTTTGTAATTTTGCGAACAACGAGAAATATTTATAGTTTGGACATATTTTTATAAAAATTCATCGTATTTCACCCGTAATGCCGAAAAAGAAAATAAAACAAAAACTAAACCCATAATTTCCAAAAAAAGAAAAGAACAATGAAATGAAAAGCAGCCAAAAGCAACAAAAAGGTTTATGGAAGAATGTGAACGGAAGAGGACATCTCAATCTCCCATCGACCATGCACGTACAGGTGCTGCCAAACGGCCCCCCTCATGAATGACACTAACACATATCTATTTATATATACACACAGAAGATATGGGCGCATGCATGCAAAGAGTAGTAAGCTCCTCTACCCCTCAGTACTTTGACCTCTCCCTTTGAAGTTTGATCAGTGTCTGAAAATTTTGTGTACTTCGACATAGAAACACTAAAAAGGAAAATTCCGTAATGTAATGAGAAGAAGCAATCAATATTTGGAGAGTGATTAGACGTTACGATGCCAATTGCCAACACTTCTGCCTGCAGACCCTACTTCAGATCTTCTCCTGCGTCTTCACTTCCTATAGCTAAGTCAAAAGGTACGGCTAACTTATTTCAATAGTATTTGTTTTGGTGGAGGAATAATGAATAACAAAATCAATAAGATTTATAGATTTATTTATTCAAATATTATAACAAAAAATTGCAACTAAGAGCACTACAACTCCTCAGATTTTTTTTTTAAAAAGTCGATTTCATTAGTTGTACTAACGACTTGAAAATGACTTGATCACATATTTTTCTGTGTACAATTAACGACTTGGACCGACTTTTTTTTTTAAATTTTGTTAATTGTTTATTTTTGTTAATTATGAACACAATATATTAATTAATTAATTAATACTTATTATTTTAATTTTGTAATATTTTGAATTTTTTTAATATTTTTATAGTTAAAAAATATTAATAAAAAATACATTAATATTTAATTATTTTTTAACAACTAAAATATAATTAAACATTACATATAAACAACATGTAAGAACTAAAATAACATGAAATTAAAATTAATTACAGTCCGTTAGTCCCACAAGTGCGACGTTGTCGTTGTCGTCGAGGTCTTCTTATTTCTAGCCATTGATTTTGTTGGTTCGATTTGCTCTTGATCATCATAATTGACTGGAATATGCAACGAGCTTGATGATGTTGTAGAGCTCGGTTCTATTGGATCACAATATGCACTAAATAATGAAAATTGGATAGGTGAAATATTATGTCTTTGTGCATTTGTTGGACTGATGCAAGATTAAGATCAAGGTCAACTTGAGTCGAATAACCTTTTATATGTATTGGCATGTATGGGTTGATTGAAACCAATCTTCTTGTTGTGGCGGTTCAGGCACGTAACAATCTTCAGGTAGATATTGAAATGTTTGCACAGTAGATTGACCAGCTATATATGTAATATGTCTACCTAATAGTATCTCTTTGTGTTGTACTCGATGATCTCCTACTCTAACTTCTTCTCTGACTATGATATTTAGACGAAATATTTTGTTGTGGCAAAAGATTTTCAGGGGCCATATCTTGTACTACTACTTGTTGATGTGGCAATTTGATTAATATTTTGAGAAATGCCCTAACATAGTCCAGGATTTGATGTAGTCCTTGATTCTTGTTTGGTCTATTATCACAGTTATTTGGATGTTTGTCCATTTGATCAGTCTGAAGTGTTGGAATGGGTAACCAAAAGCCAATTGGATTGGTTGTTTGCCATTCGTCAATCTTTATCGAATAATATTAGACTGATGAATACGGTAGGAATTCATCAAGTCGGCAGTCAGTTTTCTTTGTGCTTACCACTGAAATTGAATGGGATTTCAATGTCACAGTAAAACGCTTACAAACCGAAAGGATAAACCCATAGAGTTAGGCTGCGCATAGGTTTGGCGGCTATAAAAACAACTCTTGAGGGTCGGTCTGAAACGTTACAAGTCGAGGACCTCGAGATAGGGCATCGAGGGTCATATAGAGACTTACACGAAGTACTACAGCCGTGTTTCGTCAACATAAGACATGGGTCATCTGTGCAGTTTTAGTGTGTTAGTTGGCCAGGTAGTCGACTGACTGAACTGACTCACGAGAATAGTCATATGGAAGCCTCTTAAGGCTTGGTCGGTATAATTGAGATTATCGATTCTAATAGTACGGGATTAGTCCTCGGACTTGAGGAATGATGGCAGTCACGTGCATACGAAGACTGTATCTTGGATATAGCTAGAGGTGGATATGCCATAGGGCATGGTCATCATAAGCTTTATCCAGTGCAGTCGGAGTATGTAGCGAGGACGGTGGATTCCAAGAAAAAAATTGTCCCCTGTCAGTATTGTGACAACAAGATCTCCTATGCGCTCTGAGATGGTTTAGACTCTTAAAGTCTATGGCCATAGCGATTGATCGAGTGGGAAGGAATTTCCTACGATGATCAGTTGAGTAAATGCATCTCGAGTATGCAGCATAGATGCCTAGTTAAGGATGGGAACCGACGTCCAATTCTATGCTCTAGACTAAAGCCGGGAGATGGTTGACAGTAGGACTGTATTCGTATGAAATCGGAGCCTGAATGTTCACGCCACTATTCGCCTAGTCTCAAGTGCCATGGACTGTTGTTAGACGGTCACCCATGGTAACAGGCTATTTTTGGTTATGGAATAATCGAAAATAATTAATTAAATTAAATTTAATTAATTATATTGGTAGCACGCCCAAGTCTAGCTGAGGGTGAACCTAAAGAGTCACACACAAATCACGAAAGGTGAGGGAGTTAATTTGGAATTAATTCCGAAAGAGGTGAATTAATTTAATTAGATTAAATTAATTCTTGGGAGTATAAATGATTGGATCACTTATGAAGAATAATCCATTTTATAGATAGTTCAGAATTGAATTAATTGAATTAATTAAATTTTGGACTTAGCCTTTTTAAATTGATTAGATTAATTTAAAAGAGGCTTGGGGTAATTAATTAGTGGGTTGGATCCATTAATTAATTAGTAGATGGACCTATCTAATTAGTGAATTGGATTCGTTATTAGAAATGAACTAGAAATAATTAGTTGGACTAGTTATGCTTGGTTGGGCTTAATTAATTAAGTGGATTGGATTCATTTAAATAATTAAGTATCTTTTGGACTTGTAAATATTTGATTGGATTAAATATTTACTTAGACTTTCTTTGTTTGCCATTTTATTTAATTGAATTAAATGTTAATTCCAACAGGAATGGTGTATGGGCTCAATTTGACTCGTTGGACAAGCCGGTCCAAAATGCATCAAGCCCTAGCCCATGTTGACTTTTAGTAGGTCAAAAATGGCTGAAATTTGGCTGAAAAAACACAAAAATTCGTTCAAAAAAGTGTGTGAAAACTGGGAGAGGATTCTTGGGAAATGGTTGAGACAGATGTCGAAGTTGGAAGACTAGGTCTCCTTCCATATCTCAACATTTTCATTCCAACTCTCCAACACACAAAATCCTAGCTGATTTTTGTTGTTTGACATACAAAAATTTCGTGCTCTCTCTCCCCAAAATCAGCAAAACATTCTTCTCCTCCCTCTCTTGAAGTTCTTCTTGGTTTAGAACCAAGTGAAGAACAAAGGAGATCGAAATACACTAATTCATAGTGTAATTTCGATTTCTCTATCCACGGATTTAATCCTTGCTAGCACAAGGATAAATCTAACCTTTTAGTGTGGTGTGGAAGATATTAGAGGCCTCCTACGTTGGAGTTTTGCATGGACGAACGCCGGAGAGGAGATCTACCGAATTGCCGATCAGAGGAGAAAAACGAAAGGTAACTATAGATTTACTCATGCTTTCATTTTTATTTGATTCATTAGCCTAATTTCATGATTAGATCTATGATAATTACACCAAATGCCCGGAAAAAGATCAAGGGTACACCCCTTGATAGGGATTTAATTCTTTTATTTATCGTTAATTTTGATTTTTGCGCTTCCGCCGCGCTTCCTGGGCCGATCCACTTCCTTCATGAAGTATATCAAAAATAGTATAAGTATACAATCTTTAAAGGGAATGATAAACACATTTAGACTAAAGTATGTGTCTTATATAACGTACCACAATTTGCCACTGGGACGCACATCTCTAGGTTGGTATCCTAATTGTACACTCCTATCAGCGGATGATGATACAAATCGACGTGTTATGTTATTGTACCAATCTCAATACCCAAATTTTGTATCTATATCATTGGATGGGTGGTCGAAGCATAATAGCGTCAAATCGTCTTTCCCCTCGACTAATATATTGTATATGTATCATGTACCAATATGTTCCCCAATGATTTTTATAGGAGACATTGTGTAGGAACATGTCCCGATCATTATACACTTTCGACGTACTTTATCTCATTCCAAATTTACGAAGAACCCGTTGGTGGTGGTGCATTTCCATAAGGACGTTGAAGATTAAAGGACATGTTGATGTCCACAATTGTGGGTTGTATTCTGATGGCAACTTTCTAATGCATTGTAAGTTCATGTTGCACAGTTGCCGGCAAAACTAAAATGTATTATAATTAGTGCATAAATATTGAGAAATTTTTTCATAATTGTTTGGGCTTTAAATGTATTTTTGAAATACTTTTAAATACCTAATCATGAGCCATGTGGTTTAGCACCTCTCTCATCGTTCAAATAGTTCGGTGTATGATCAACGTAATCGTGATACCATTCCAACTTGCACTATATGGGGGTATTGGGAAGACATGATTTATAGCAATTTGACAAGGTTGCATGTCTAGACGCAATCTTTTTTTTAATTTTGAGTGCTAATGGAATGATACATGACCAACCCCAAATCTACAGGGAGTAAGCATGTGATTTAATAAAACAGTAAATTATCACCATATATATCAAGATACAAATATATGTAATTAATCTTACTTGTAATATCTGCAGTGGGGACAACAATACTCCGTTTGCCTTTGAGACTAACATTGCATAATTCACGGTATAGAAATTCTAGTACAACACTACCCCAACTGTATGTTCTGGTCTCGCCTATCTCCATTTTTTTGAAGATATAGTGACGCATTAGATTGGTGGACATGTCAGGACACATCACCCCACCTAACATCAGCAATGCAAATGCAAGTGCATACAGTTGGACCACATTTATTGGTGTCTCTTTCGTGATTGTGATGCTAGCTATGTGACTTGTAATGGAACTAATATAAATGCGACTACCTTTAAGATTAGTTGCATCCAGCTGGAAAAAGTACTCCATGCAGTAGTCTGACCATTCAGCAGCAGATTTTTCTATATCCTATCCATAGATGGAGAGCCCAAATTATAGCGACATCTTGAAGAGTGATGGTCACTACCCCCATCCGAAAGTGAAAAGCGTGTGTTTCAGGACACATCTCTCAACAAGTGCTATGATAAAATGACCATCGTACATTAGTCGGCCGCATCTGTATACACCGTAAAAATCTGTTTCAAATAGTAAATCTACCACACGAGCATGGGGAGGATTATCTTGAAAGAGAGTCCAAAATAATCCATGTTGTGTTTATTGTGACAAAACATTCTGCCATCTTGGGGACCATATATAACTCTTCGGTCCATGAGGATATTAAAAAATATATATAGTTTTTGAGTTGGAATACAAACGAGAAATTTATAGGTGAAGTGGAAAAAAATTATAAGCAAACAATATTACTCAATATATTTATAAACAAAGGCCAAATTTTTTTTTCTTAAAACCTGCAAATAGCAATCAAGTATGCAAAATTTTATGATACTAATGAAGGCAAGCTCGATGTGTGGATGATTTTAAAAAATAAAGATCATTTAATGGATGCTATAAAAGATCACTCAATAAAACATGCACGCCGTGAGTATATCATACTTGGGAGCACAAGAAGTATATGGAAAATCATATGTAAGCATAACACCCTAAGTATACATAACAGTTTTCTGATACAACCATCTATATTTTCATATAAAACAAATCTCAATTTTGGATTAATTATCAATATATATATATATATATATATATATATATATATATATATATATATATATATATATATATATATATTACATAAATGTGGTGTAGATGGGTGCTTCGAGGTATAAAGAAACCCAAAACTGGTCGTTGGGTTATCACAAAATGTGGAGGGACCACACATGTTTTATGAATGAAATGTTTCTGGAACATTGCGGCTTGGATAGAAGTTTTGTTGCCTCCTTAATATTGGGGCAAATAAAATGCGACCCTGCATATGGAATAAAGTATGTCATCCAAACTGTAAAAGACTAGTTACGGTTCGATATATCATACACTAAGGCATGACATAGTTTGAGGATGACTCATGAAATTATTTATGGCACGTGGGAGAACTCTGTAAGAAAGCTACCCAGTTACCTAGGTGTTCTTTAGAAATGGAATGAAAGAACAATTGTTTAATGGGAGCACAAAACATTTCAGTGCTAAAGCGGAGCCTATGTAATCAAATTCATATTTTAGGGTTCAAACCATGTATAAAATAGTTCCAATTTTGTTGAAAAGTCATCAACATAGAAGGAACTCATTTATACACCAAGTACAAACATAAAATATTGATTGCAGTGGCGATGGATGTGAATCAATAGGGTATTGCCTTTTGCATTTGCTATTATTGATAAGAATCATATCTATTTTGGAAATCATTTCTACAGATGGTGAGCAAACATATTGTAAGAGGGATGTTTGGAATGTGTCTTATTACTGTTAGTCATTCTAAGCTCATGGGAGCAATAGACACATTCCTGACTTTGTTCCTCCTTGTGGGGTGCATCGTCCTTGCTTGAGGCACGTGTGTTCAAACTTCAATAATCGTTTTAAGAACGTACAACTAAAGGATCTTTGTTGGAGAGTTGGGTCAGACTGTCAAAATAGAAAATTTAATCGCACTATGGACGAGATACGAAGTATAAAACCAGAAGCGTACTACTACTTAGACCAAATTAGGAAAGAAAAGTGGACAGCTTCTCATGATGGCGAGTGACTGTGCGGTATTCTAATAACCAACATGTTGGAATGCATCAGTGGGGTTTTAAAAGGAGCACGTCGCCTACCTGTGACAACAATTACGGAAATAACTCTTAATTATTTTGTCCATTATTTTTTTGAGATGATGGAAAAAAGTAGTGCAATATTAAACAACAATCAACCAAGGACAGACTACGCATATAAGTTATTCAAGCATTGGTTCGCCTTAGTGGTTACAAAACAATATCATGGATAGGGATGTAACACTCACGTTGTCAAAATTACCACACGGGAGTGCTCATGTGGCTAATGTAGTGCAATATTAAACAACAATCAACCAAGGACAGACTACGCATATAAGTTATTCAAGCATTGGTTCGCCTTAGTGGTTACAGAACAATATCATGGATAGGGATGTAACACTCACGTTGTCAAAATTACCACACGGGAGTGCTCATGTGGCTAATGGAGTCAGTTTGGAATCCCTTATTCTCATGTTTAGAAGGTATGTGATGCATATAAGTTTAACGCTATGTTGATGGTTAAGAAATATTATAATTTAATGCCTTACAGAATGACATATTTTATGTCTTTCCAACTCGTATTGGGATATTCCAAAATTTCAATTGGTCCACGACACTACTCTACGAACCTCTATTCGTCTGGGTTGACAACAAACTACCAAAATTCCTAATGAGATGGACTGGCCCCAAACACGGGCAAGACAACAAATTTGTATCCAATCACAAGAAAGTCAAGTTCTATCGCATCAAAATAATGTGCCAAAGCGGAGTCGTAGAAACCAAAATAATGAAACCAATACTTGAATACATTTTGTTTATTTGTACTTTTTAATTTTGTTATTTGATAAAAATTATTAATTTAAATATTTTATTAATATTTTTTAATTATAAAAGTATTTAAAAAATTCAAAATATTATAAAATTAAAAATAATAAGTACTAATTAATTAATTAATTAATTAATTAATTAATACATTATATTCTTAATTAACATAAATTTAAAAAAAATATTCGGCCCAAGTTGTTAGTTGCACTAACGACATTGGCCTTTTTTTTATAATATTTTAATAAATAACTCAAGATTTATAAGGATGTGATTCATTGCACACAATATAACATTTGATATAACTAATTGCTAGTGTTAGGAATAAATAATTATAAGAGTAAATTACAACGATCTCTCCTAAGGTTTGGCATAATTATGATTACCTCTTTACTGTGTGAAAAATTACCAATAACCTCCGAATTTTAACGTTTGTATAATAATTAGCCTACTCCATTAATTTTCGTTAGGTTTCCATCTACTTTTTATGATAAACTGATCAAAATGCCCTTGTAGACTAAGAAATATAATTTTATTTATTTTTTAAAATTTTATATTTTTTTATTGACTAAGTGGATTATATTTTTTTTGTAGTTTTTTGAAATATTTAATCCATTTTATTTTATTTTTTTACAAAATTTTATTTTTTTTAAAAAAGAAAAAACCAGTAATAACATAGTTGATAATTTCATAACTCAATCAAAGGATTACATTATTTCATCAAAGATCATGGGGGGTATTTGTAATTATATTAACTTTTAGAGGAGGTCGTTGCAACTTACCCTAATTATAGTAAATAATTATTTAATACAGTCACATATTATTAGTTGATCATAGATTTTGTGAGTATGACTAAAACATCTATTATGTGTTAGGGTTGTTGGAAAATGGTGAATAACAAATTAATGAATAAATTTGTTTTTAATCAAATTAAATCGTAACAAGTGAGTGGTTACAATATGCGACGCATAACAAGCTCGTGACACGTGGATGATGATTGATGATACCCAATTATCATCCAATGTCCTTTAGTTGAAATGGTGTGTCCATTAGGTGAAACTCTTTGGATGAAATGATGCATCCATTTGAGTGAAATGATATGTCTTTTGGTGAACTGATGTATCCATTCAGATGAAAGGTTATAACAATTCAAAGTCATATTTTCTGATTAGACATGTCCATTAGATGATACCTACCTTTACAACTTCTATAAATAGGTTCTTCTATTCACTTCATTTTGAAAAGTTCATTCATTCAAGTTGGGAGGCATTTAGAGCATTTCAATATGTTAGCAATAAAAATATATTGTCTTTTATTAAGAGAGTTCCATAATTTTTTGGTCCATTGTTCTCAAAGTTTGGAGTGCTGCTACTTTGACATTTTAAGTCCTTGTATCTTGAGAGAATTTGCCGTTACCGACAGCATCAGAGTGGGTAAATAATTGTATTAAAGATAAAGAGTCTAACTCTTACCTCGACTTCATAATACACAAATCCAACATATCCCTCATTTATTCTCCCAACAAGTTTAAGACAATTATTTTTTTTTTTTTTGTGTGTATTATGGTTGTTGAGTTGGTTGTTGCTATTTCGATTTCTATGGTTGTCCAACCTCCTATGGTATAGCCTATTACTACAGAAGGATAGAGGCCGGAGAAATTTTCTGGTAACGACTTTAAGAGATGGCATCAAAAGATGTCGTTCTACCTCACTATGTTTGAACCTAATAATAAGGTTCTTAAAGTGAAGGGAGCCCCTGCTATTTCTGAAGGGGAAACTAATACTCAAAAGAATGTTGCTTTAGATGCATGGGGATATGGGGATTTTCTTTATAGAAACACATCCTTAATGACTTGTGTGATTCATTGAAAACGTATATTGCCAAACAAAAGGTTGCAAAAGGTTTTTTGGTAATTCTTAGATGAAAATTACAAGTGAACGTTAAGTAGTCATCATTCTTAAATGGCGAGTTAGATTAAGAGGTCTATATGAAAAACCTAATGGGTTGTCATTCCTGACCAAGAAAAGAAGGTCTGTAAAGTTGTTATATAGGCTTAAACAAGCTCCTAAATAATGGCATAAAAATCTTGAAAAAATAAAATTGTCAAATGCCTTCAAGGTTAACAAGTGTACTAAATATGTCTATGTTAAAGGCACTACCAGCTCTTTTGTCATAGTCTTTCTATATATAAATGACATGTTGATAAAGAGAAAATGATATTATTTTGGACACCAAGACAATATTGATAAAATATTTGGATATAAAGGACATAAGGTTTAACTGACGCAGTATTAGAGATTAAGATATCTAAAATGTATGATAAACTTGTCTTATCATAATCTTATTATATTAGGACCGCACTTAGAAATTTCAATATCTATGACAATCCACCTGCTAAGATTCACCTGCTAAGATTCATGTGGATTGAAATACACACTTTGCAAAGAACCAAGGTGAAAACCAATGTCAAATTAAATACTCAAGAACGGTTGGTAGATTAATGTATATCATGACATACACTCATTATGATAATTCTTATTTAGTCAAAAACTGATGCAAAATTTGATATCTGACATTAAAAATACTAGGTTCTCAAATGGTTATGTATTCACTATTGGAGATGGTGCAGTGTCTTGAACGTTTTCAAAATATACTTGTATAGCTTGTCGAATCAATATGGAATAAGAGTTTATAGTTTTAAATAAAATTGGAGAAGAAGTTGATTGGCTTCATAAATTTCTGGGAGGACATTCCTTGTTGGACAAAGCAAGTGTCTGCAATTGTGATATAATGTGATAGTCAGTTGACTATAGGAAGGGCAAAAAGCATTAGTATAATGGTAAATTTAGACATATACGTCGAAAATATAACACCATAAGATAGTAGATCTCTTGTGGAATCATATTCATTGACTATATCAAGTCAAAAGAATCTAATTGATTCATTAATGAAAGACATTTATAGAGATCAAGTATATTGTTCGTCAAGGGAATGGATTAAAACCCGAAAATTAAATCTTTAAAACTGTAACCCAACCTTTTTGACTAGAGATCCAAGATTTTGGTTCAATGAGACAACTAAGTTATAAAGACTGTGAATAGCACTTCGAGATTACTCCTTCTTGTTCCTGTGGCGTTTAGTGTTGTTAGCTAAAGGGTAGAGGGTAAGCTATAAGCTTTTAATGATTCATGTACTAAGTCAAGTGCAGTATATGAGATCACCCATATAAGTGTGAAGACGGGCCGCTTCAAATAGAAAAACACTTATGGATACAAGATGATATCTTGACCCAAAAATGGACTCAATCGTGAGAACTAAAGATATTAGAGTAGGTATTGTGGGGGTACTATTGTCTTGGTTTACACCTATCATTGAACATTTAAGATATCATATTCACTGATTAACCAAGTAAATCTAATGGTGTTCCTCTAAGGAAGGTTCAAAGCCATAAGCTACATTTCCTGAGGTAATGATTTCTTGTTTGAAATTCTCTTAAGGGTATGCATATTATAAAAATATTTCAATCAAATTAAATCATAACAAGTAATTAGTTACGATATGCGATGCTTTGGTTGAAATCATATGTCCATTGGGTAAAACCCTTTGGATGAAACGATGCATCAATTTGAGTGAAATGGTATGTACTTTGGGTAAAATGATGCGTCCATCCAGATTAAAGGTTAAAACCTTTCAAATTTTCTTATTGGATATGTCCATTGAATGACCTTTCCAACTTCTATAAATAGGTTCCCCTATTCACTTCATTTTGAAAAGTTCATTCATTCAAGTTGGGAGGCATTTTAAAGCATTTCAATGTGTTAGCAATAAACATATGTTGTCTTTTATTAAGAGAGTTCCAAAATATTATTTGGTCTGTTGTTTGTCAAAGTTTGTAGTGCTACTACTTTGAGAGTATAAGTTGTTGTATCTTGGGAGACAAAATTGTCATTTCTATTAGCACTAGAGCGAGGCAACAATTGTCTTAAAGATAAAGAGTTTAACTCTTATCTCGCATATATAATACACAACTCTCGCATATACCATATTTTCCCAACAAGAGTCATAACAAATATATTTATCATGAAAGATAAGGTAAGTTTTTATCTCGATTTTATCTAACCATAATTAATAGTAGTTATTTATCATGACTTTTAGCCCCATAACCATTAAAAAATAGGTAATAGTAAATTTTTTCTAGTGCTTGTTTTGTGAGGGGACAAAATGAATTTAATCAATATGAGGTTTCTTATTTTAATATATATTATATATATATATATATATATATATATATATATATATATATATATATAATTGGGCTTGATATAAAAGTGTACTGATAATACTTGACTTATATTTAAAAAATATTAAATAGGAAAAAATTATAGTATTTATAATTGATGCAATGTGTATGTGTTTTTTTTATAATTAAAGCGTGTTTGAAATATTCATTTAATAAGTATTTGTCTACCCCAAACAAACCCTCTACTCGAATAAATGGAGAGTTCTAATGTTTTCCACAAGTGAGCACAAACTTAATGTTTAATCATTTTCATATTATCTAGTTTGGTGGAATATAAATTTAGGAGAGGAGAGTTAAGAAAGTAAAAATTGCGCATCACGCAGACCTTACTGGACTCCTAAACTCTCTTTAGAAAAATCATAGATCCTCAAGTTTGTCTTCCTCATTTAGCTTTGGAAAAATTGCAACTACCCCCCATGTTAGAGTAAAATTGCTTGAGACGTTCTTGTGTTAATTTTATAGTATAGAATACCATTATAATTTTTAAAGCCCTGCGCAAAACCCCCTCTCTGTCACAAACTAATGGAGGTGAACCTCACTCGCTTGTGTTGAGATTACACTAATATTTTTTTTTATACATTTTGATGTTCAATACTATTTTGACCCTCTATTTTGTATTAAATAAAAAAATTAACTATAAAAAAATAAAATATATCCCACCATGATGAACTGCTTCCTCCCCACACCCGCCATGGTTGTATTGCTCCCTGTCTCTATTCATTGAGGCCACTCCACCCCACGCAAAATTGTTGCCGACAAGGGGGGTCATGGTTTTGCCCACAACTTTTAGGGCAACAATAGTCGATTATCTTTTGTTGGTTGCCCATAATTTCTTTTTTATTGAATCTTTGATATTGATTATCTTGTGTTGGTTGTGGAGATAGTAGATATTCTTAATTAATTTTTTTAATATTGTATTAGGAAATGAAAATTTTGACTACAATCCTAGGATGTACTACTATTCTTGTTCTTGAGTTGTAATGAAATACTTAATGTCATGTACTAGTATTCTTGTTTTTATTTTTTCCTGGAATATTTGCTTTTAAGATTGCTAAAACTTTAGATGGAAATCAATTACAAAGTACAAGCAACGGATCCTATGATCCATTTCGGATCTGCTGACACACAGGGAGTTCACTTACATCATAATGATACTCTTATCATTTCAACTACTTTAGCTAATTACATTATTCAACGTATTTTTGTGGATTCTGGTAGCGCTGCAGATTTACTTTGTATGAAGTCTACCAACAAATAGGGCTTGGTGATATCCTACTGTAGCAGGTGGACATCGCTACATAACTTTATAGGAGAGGTGGTACACCCCTGGGATAGATCTTGCTAGAAATGGCAGTTAGACCCAAATTTTTGGGGCCCTGCCTCAGACCCTCCCTGGATGGGGAGTGTTAGGTAATCATATTATTAGGTTCGGGTCAAGTCCGGGTCTTAAAATATTGAACTCGACCAGGTCCAAGGCAGGTTAAGAGTTTTATACTGGACTCATCCTGGACCCGCCCCGTTCTACTTTTTTAATATTTATTTATTTCTAGGTAATACATTCTTAATAGAAAACTATAATATTATAGGTAAATTTTTAGATAATTTTGCATATATCTAACTCTATATATGAAATACCAAAATAAATAGTTGAATGTATTATTTGTATTATATAATTTATTTTAAATAAAAAAACTATGTTAAATTACCTAAATTTATAATGATATTTAGTATTACTTACAGAAAAAAATTAGTTGAACGCATTATTTGAATTATTTATTTCGTTTTAGATTAAAAAAAAACTATTTAAATTACTAAATTTAAATTGATATTTACTTAATTAAAAAAAATAAAATTTTAAATCGGGTGGGGCGGGGTGGCGCGAGATTGGGCTAGTGTATTGGCAGGGCAGGTCGGGGTTTCATGAAGCGGGGCGGGTGTTAGGTCCGGACAAACCCGTCCCAGACCCACCCCGTTGCCAGCACTAGATCTTATTCCCTCTTTCCCTAGGACAAGAACCTAACAGAAAAATTAAGATAATTCATTTCCTCATAGCGGACATACATTTAGCTTACAACATCATCCTAGAGCAACCTGATCTGAATGCCTCCCTGGCGGTAGTATCTACCTACCACATGAAATTAAACTACCAGGATTGGCTCCCAGCTTAGCCTTGAGCTAGCAGGGCAACTAACCACTTTCCTGAAAGAATCTGTGGATCGCGTGGAAGCTAGCAAGGCTTCCATATGATGATCCCTGCGAGTTAGTTCAATCGACTTGACACCTATTCAATCAACCCATCAAGATCGCATAGACTTCCTACGTCTGTCGTTGATGAAATGCGGCATCATGCAATGAATACGACTTTTGATGCAAGTCTCCACAGGACGCTCAATGCTCATTGTCGAGGTCCTCTACTTGGAACATTTCATACTCAACCCTAGGCAGTTCATTTCATAACCGTCATCCAATACGCAGTCCAACTATTGTGTGGTTGTTGGAATTGGTCTGTGGTTTTGTTGTGATCTTGAAAAGAATGTACAAACATGCATGATGAGCACAACAAATTATTATTGTCAATGGTGAAATACTCATTTTATTCACTTAATAATATTACATAAAGATCAAGTTGTTTCTAGGATTGAATTACATTTTATGCCAATCTAATTGGCTTCCGATCACCTACCCTAAGAATTCTTATAGGAAAATGTGGGCGTTTCCACATGGTCAACCTATGACTTGGTGGGAATCGACCCCAATGTTATGGTGCATAGCTTGAACTTAACCCAATCCTTTTCCCTGTGAATTAGAAGACGAGACACTTTAGTCTAAGAAAAAACAAAGTCATCTAGGAGGTGGTAAGTAAGATTTTGACTTCAGGCCACATCAAGGAAATCCATTTTCCAAAATGATTGTCAAATGTGGTATTTGTACTCAAGTTAGATAACAAATGGAACATGTGTTGATTTCGTGATGATAATAATACATGCCCTAAGGATTTTTATCTGTTACGTCGTATTGATCAGTTGGTGGATTCCACCTTTGATCATGAATTATTGAGTCTAATAGATGCATCGCAGGGTCACCACTAGATTATGCTTAATCCAAGTGACAAGAATCGAGTTAGCTTCATCACATAGGGGTCAGCTATTGTTATGTTGTTATACTTTCTGAGCGAGCTTTAGGAAAGCAATTTCCAGCTTCTAGCTCCAAAAAAGTACTTTTGAGCTGTTTGGGATGCCAACTTTTGTTTCTGAAACTGCTAAGAAAAACACTTTTAGGTCTAGCTGCTTTGATTTTTTTGTAAAAAATTCAACTTTAATTTGTACTACTTTACCTTTGTTATAATAACCTTAATTCAACTTTATCGTTTTTTATTTATTTTAAAAATTTTATATTTAAAGTTGATATTGAAATTCTAAATAATATGAATAATTTAACAATAATCAACTTTACACTTTTACATATTAAATATATTTTATGATATGAATCAACAATTTTATTACTTAGTGGAAGTATTATTAAATTAAAAATTTATTTTTTCTATTAATATTTTAGAAATTAAATATGATATATGATGCGTACCAAAAATTTAACCACGCGATAAGGATCGAGGGATCTTTAAGAAAAATTCTAAGTATATCGAAGAACTAGCTCTGCAAAACAGAGGTTAGCACTCTGATGCTCAAGTTATTAAGAGTTTAAGAAGAAATAAAAAAAAAACTTGAAATAGAGTGAGAATATTGGTGAAGTATGATGTGAGAGTGATAAAAATTCATGGAGTAAAAAATATAAGTTTAAAATATGCTAAAAAACGAAAGGGAATGAAAGAGTTTGAGAATGAGTATGATGTTGATGAACTGTTTCAGGAACTTGCATAAGACCTCTATTTATGGGATTATATTAAAGAAGAATACGAGTACAATTACTGAGTGCCGTACGTTGTTGTCAAGATATTTGGGTTGGATATCATATGCAATAAACCGTTGGTAATTTGGATAAGTATTGATTGAGATACGTGAGCTGGATGAACCCTGCCGAATTTGCCTATTTTTTCGGGAATTGGTTATTTGCAATCTTTCCAGCTCATTTGTGTACGATTTACCTAGAACCACCTAGATATTTTAGAGTGATGTGTACAAATGTGTTGGCAAACTACATAACGTATCCTCCCAACTATATGATGATGTGGTCGGCTGAAATAGGCTTATTTCTTGGGTGTGCCAATTTAGTAAAAAGGCAGGTAAGCCCATGGGTTTTTCTTCCCTATTGATGGGCTTTATCCACCCTGTTGGTAGGCTCTTTTCCGTCCTGTTAATGAGTCAATTGAGCTATTAGCCGGTTGGGCTAATATGCCTAACTTATAGATTTGGCCTAATAATTTTAGGGGTCATCATCACTCCTCCCCCACACCAAGAGTGCAAATCGTAGAGTTGGACTGCTAAAGTAGGTAAGATATCCTGCAAAAAGGAGAAGAATTTTCCTGCATGTCAGCAGGATGAATCCCATTGAGCTTCGTAAGTAATGCTAGCTAGTTGAAGGATTCTAACTAGGGAGTCATTTCTGCTATGCTTTGTTGTTCCTGCAGATTAGTATAAATACTTGGCTGAAAAATACTCAGTTTCTATGAGATGTAAGAATCTTCCGTGCAGGTGCTAGAGTAATACTAAGTAGGGTAAACAGGTTTTATTAGCATCATGCTGAAAATAGATGTGCCAACATAAAGCAGCTAGAAATTAAAGTGAGTGCGTTAGCTAGTAGTTAATTGTATAATATATGTGCCAGATGGTGGTGGTTGAGCTGAATGTGTACGTCGGCTAGTGGTGATTCATGTCACTGCGTGCACCAGTTATAGTAGCTTACGTAAGTGCGTGCACCAACTAGGACGACTTATGGGGAGTGTGCGCCAGCAAGGGGTAACTTATGTAGAAGCGTGCGCCAGCTAGGGGCATTTTATAATAGGATGTGTTGCATTTTTTGTCTCATAGTTTACAAGTTTAGCATATTTAGTCTTATAGGATAAATATTGTAGCATTTTTTTGTCCCATAGAATAAACTTTTGACACATTTGGTCCCATAGGATAAAAATTATGGCACATTTGGGTCCATAGGAAATAAACAACTTTATATCTTATGGGACCAAATGTGCTACAACTTTATATATTATGAGACCAAATGTGGTACAATTTTATCCTATGGGATCAAATATGCTACAACTTATCCTATGTGATTAATATGTTAAACCTGTAAACTATGGATCAAAAGTGTAATAACATACCCTATCATACCCTATCGTGCGGGATCAAAAATGTAATTTTCTCTTTGATTCTATTACAACTTTCTGCTTTCTCTACAAAAATCACTTTTTTAAAAGTAGAAATTTTCGCAAACACTCTCTAAATATAATTTTTTGAATCGCAGAAGATTTATGTGTAATTATACCAAATCTAGTGTAATTTTCCTATTTGTTAATATAAGTAAGAGGGGCATAAATAACCAACTTTATCCACGGAAGTGAACAAACTACACTAGGGGTATCAACGAGTCGAGCTCGAGCCGAGCTGGACCATTTTTGGTCAGCTCGAGCTCGAGCTCGATTTTTTTTCTTTGGCTCGAGCTCGAGCTCGAGCTCGACGAACCTTTAACATTTGAGCTCGAGCTCGAGCTCGAGCTATGGAGGCAGCGAATCGTGGTGATTTGAGTAGGGAGAGACGGTGGAGGGGTGGGAGAGATTGTGATGAGAAGCCATTATTGGAGGAGCCGTACCTCCCAGCCGCCGCTGCTGCCGCCGCACTCCGCGCCGCTGCTGCTGCTGCTACCGCTGAGTCGCCGACAGCGATCCTGGTGCTGCCCCGCCGCCGCATCGTTTGTGGTGGATTTGGAGTTGGGTTGGGGTTTGGGGTTGGGGGAGAATGGTGATGGTGAGTGGTGGATTTGGATTTGAATTTGGGGTTAGGGTTGGGGTTGGATTTTGGGGGTGAATGGAGATTGTATTATGTATATTGTTATAATAAAATTGTTGATTTTTATATTTTTAATAAAATTATATGTTATAAATAATACTAAATATTATTATATAATTATGAAAAATATTAAATATATGGTATAATATTTTAATATATTGTTATAAATGTAAATTATTTTTATATATTGTTGATATCATTATATACAAAGAAATAATAATGATGATAAATAAGAGATAAACTTCTTAATTCAAAGTACAAAATATTAATTGATCTTATTATATATATATATATATATATATATATATATAATAAAATAACAATAAAAAGTAATTAAAATTATTAAAACATCATTAATTACTATTATTATTATTATTATTATTTATATTTATCTTTAGATATTTTATAGTTGAAATTGATATATATTCACAATTTGCAATAAATTTGTATATTCATAAACGTTAGTATTACATTGATGTAACTATCATCTTACATTGTTGAACAATGTGGGTTAATCGGGCCGTCAAAATTCAGATCAAATCGTTAGATATGATCAAACATACATAAAAATACATTTGATAAAGTTTTAGATTTATTAGGTAAACGGATGTCGAGATATCGTACTCGAAAGAAAAGAGTAATCATTCAAGACGGTGTATCATTGAATCGGACCATGTAATTTTAAATCGTACCGTCTGATATGATCTAATTGACACAAACTTATATATATTAAAATTTGGTATGAATCGGTTGGCTGAATTTTAAGATATTATAATTGTTAATTAAGCTTTTGATCTCATTATATATTAATATATATAATAAAATAATAATTAAAATTGATTAAACTTAGTATAAAGATTAAATGTATAAATTAAAGTACCATAATTTAATAATTTATTATTATTCAAAATAAAATGTATAATATTGAATAATATTTATAATACATGGTCAATTTTGAGTATAAAATTGATAAAGTATTGAATATTACATGAAATATAATTTTTTTAAAAAATATAACTATATATAAAAAAAAATAATAAAACGCTTCAGCTCGCGAGCCGCTCGCTAGCTGAGCGAACAGAGGAAAATTGGCTCGATCTCGAGCTCGACTGGAGCTCGAGCTGAAAGTCGAGCCGGCTCGCGAAGCTCGCGAGCAGGCTTGACTTTGTTGCCACCCCTAAACTACACAATCTAATAAAATAAATAAATAATCCCTCAAAATAAACAACTTATAATTGATTCTATTTTTTTCATACATTTAATTTATATCACTTATTTAGTCAAATTCTCAAAATAAATGATGTCTAACTTCATAGTTAATTTTATTGCAACGAATGCGATATATATAGATTTATATCTTATTCTTGAAAAAGATCATTATTTCTGGTTCAAACAAATTGTTGCATCTAATTTATATCTGAATAGTTGAACAAAACAAAACAAAATAGTGAACTGAACTCATTTAAGACAGAACAGTAAACTAAACTTAATTAGTGCACTCAGCTTTTTTCCCATGAAAACTTGTGCAAGTGGCTCCAAAACCCCTATTTTTAAACATTGACCCACAACTTTCAGCTGCTCATTTGGCTTTATCATGCGGAAATTTTGTCTCTCTCCTCTCTCTTTTTTTTTCTTCTAATAAATCATTTATTAGTATTATTATTTTAAATTCTTGTCTCTATATTTATGTATATACATATATATATATATATATATATATTAACCAAATGAAGCTTTCTCTGCTGTATACATAATCTTCAAACACTCACTTTCGTGTGTCTCTATCTCTCTATTACATACATATGTCAACGTCATCTTCCGAAGAAGTTGAAGGAGGAGATGGCGGGGGCGGTGGTGGCGGTGAGTTTGAAGGGCCTTCTTCTCGAAGAAGGATGATGAGATCAAGCAATGGGGTTTGGCCGGCGCCGTTTGTGGAAGCGCTTGCATTCCAAGTAGCGGCGGACGCGTCTCTCATTGTCGGCCGACTTGCTGCTGCACAGGCTCTGTTCAACGTCTTTCAGGTACCCCTTTTGAACTCTAGATAGCTCGACGCCGTTTGTCTGCGTACGTTGTCATCAGTGCTGCTTACACACACAAACACACTCAGTGTGTGAGTTGGGTTTGTGGGAGGGTTTGGATTCTTGGTGATGAGGTTTTAATGATTGTGGGAGTTGAGCATTCATTGAGTAAAAGCAAATCTTTTTGAATTATGTGGCACACACTAATTAAGTGAGTGAGTCTATAATCTTTGACCAAATCACCTTTTATAACATCAACCTTGAGCCCATACATGCTCACATTCATTACAAGATTTGATCTTACATCATGTTTGGACGAAAATTCTAACTTGAATCGACCCTAGCTAGATTCATAATCAATTTTACGGTAAATGTAAAATATTTTTTGTGTGACTGTTGTACAATTTAAAAAAAGCGACAATACTTATTATGTGATTGGCGTACAATTCAAAAAAAAATAACCACACTTGTTGTGTGATTGGGATCAAATTTGATTTGAGTGAGAATGTTCTCATTTATTTTGTTCTTATTTTATTTTACGGATTGTTTTCAACTCAACACCTCAACTATGAAATATTGACTATGATTTTTATTTTAAATTATATCTTGAAAATTTTAACTTTTTTTAGTATTTTCTTGGAATTCTTACAAGTATATATAGTTTATTGGTGAAGACAAATGATGTAAGAATCTTTCAAGTGTTTTGCTGTCTATGTAGTGGGTTGGGTGTGGAAGGTTGAGGTCAAAGGGTATGTCCCTTTAAGACTACTTTTAAACCAGACAGACACAAAACACATTACATTTGTTTTTTAGCTATCAACGGCAAAACCCCAGAAACTCTTTTTGTGTCGTAAAAAAGAGATTTTGCCTATTTTGGTACTGACTTTTCAATCCGATCTTGACATGAAAAAGCACTCTTTTGGTTTCTAAGACTTTCTTTCCTTTTCTTTGGAATGATCCCTTTTCATCAGCTCTGAAATTCCGACCACCTTTTTGACTGCAAACCTTATCTTCCCCTTGAGATGCTTTCTGTGTCAAACAGACACCCCTGGCCCTGAGAAAGGATTGATTCATTATATCTTAATTCAGAAAAATTCTATTTTAATTTAAATTTGATCGAATTTAAATTAATTAATTATTTAATTATACGACGAGTATAATATATTTATTGTGTAAATGGTGAATAATTCATAAAGCGACTAATCACATGATAAGTGTTTCACACGTGATCTGTGATTGATTTGGTACAAACAAATCTTTTCGGCTTATAATCCTCAAACTTAATACTGCATTTTTCAAATTATATTCCCCTCTTTTTAGTTTTTTTTTTTTTTTTTTTTGGGTGATAAAGATCAGCTTAATCCATACTTGCTGACATGTAATCATGGGTTTGTGCATAAAATCATTAGTTTGCAACAAGCAGGTGTACATGTGAAACTCTTAATTGTTTTTTTTTTATGACACGAGTCATCATTGTTCTTACATAACTCGTACACTCAAATTCCGATTTGAATAAAATTGATATCTTTCAAACGTAAATTGCATTCAGATGAAACAATGACACAAGATAAATATGTAAAAATAGACACATAACCCATTCATTAAAACTCGAATACACATTTTTTTTTGTTGTAAAGACTCAAACTTCACTACGGAAAATACAACTGTTAATCATGGTTAATTGTCATGATTAAAAATAAAATAATTATAGCAAAGAGTCATTGACCATGATCATGCAACGGTTATTGGCCTTGATATCTGCGAGGATGGCTAATACATTTACCATGACTAATAGCCATAGCAAATAACTGTTTTTTAATGAAAAATCTATATTTTTATATTAATTTTATTTAAATTATAGTCAAATTTTTTTCTAGCGCCTACCACCCCAGCAAGCCCTTGGCAAGACTCTTAGTTGTATTCACTAACAATGTTCTAGGCATAATTTCCAAGAATATATATTGAACCTACTTAATAATAAGAACAACCCATGATAAAATAAATAAATAAATAAATAACCCAAGATTGACTGTTCAAATTTCTGAAACAATAATTAAAGTGATATTTACACATTCTGATCATTTTTTTTTGAAAGCCACATATTCTGATCATTGGGAATATATTAGTTTGACACTATAGTCAAATATAAAACACAATTTCATTATTAATGAATCCAAATATATTCTGATTTTTTCACATAAAAATCCATACAAAATGAAATACACATATATATCTTCCATTGAAAATGAAAACACAAACAAACATACTAGGGTTTTAAGTAACGGTATAAACACTACAAGAAAACAACTCAATAGCTAATATTTAATGCTAAAATAAGTACCGAATTAATTAATAAGTAAAATTTCTGTTGCGAATTTATATTATTTAATATATATTTTAAATATTTTTTTATTAAATTCATTAATAAATAAACTTTTTATATAAATAATATAAATCAACAGTAAAAATTCTATTTATGAATTAGTTTGTTGTTGATTTTTTTTTTTTTTTTTTATAACTATGAAACAGTTTTATTGTAGTGGAAATGGCATTATCCTTTGAGTTTTGTGTAGAGTTCTTACAACACAAGTCATATATGTCTTAAGTTTGTCATTTGTCAAACTCAGATAAGTTTATATTTATAGGTAAGAGTGTGGAAATGTGTACTTACTGCTGTTCACAAGCAGCTTTATCGTCTTATTAATAACCCGAATAATGGTGACATTTAAGAGGGGACGTTGTCAGTGTTTGTAGCATATAATGATAAATAATATTATATTACGATGAAGTTGATAAGTACACCACTACACAACCTCTCTCTCTTTCTATGTATATATATATATAGCTGTACCAGACAGGTAGAATAAACTATATATATATATATCATCTAGTCCTCCGACCTACTTCATTTAGTCGACCTGTCTGCTCTCTGACTCCTTCGATTTTCACATCCCTCTCTCTCTCTCTCTTCTATATATATATATTGTATTTGTAATTTTGTATGTATGTATGTATATTTGTTTATGTATATGCATGTTTCTTATCTTTTCCTCTAGGGCTGCCAGAGAGCATGCCTTGTCTAGCATGCAGAAATTTCTATATATAATGGGAAATGCTAGCTTGAATAGGAATTAATTAAATTTGAATTAATTATATGATAAATGTAATATATTTATCGTATGATTGGTATATAATTTTAATAAAAAAATTAATTTGGTACTAAACCTACTAAGAAAGTATGGCTTGTTTGGATTCAATTTTCAGTTTTTGAAACTGAGATCAAGTTGCGGGGTCACGGGTGTACTTATTATCGTTTTCATTATGAATAAATTATTAATATTTTAAGTACTAAAATGTTAAAACTTGTAAATTAATTTATTACGAACCTAAAATTTATCATTTTATGTGGATATATTATAAATGCTTATGGTTACTTTATAATGTTTGATTTAACGTAGTTAGTGTTTAATCCTTAGTATGCTCGTGGAAATTCTAGCCCAAAAAAATATTAGGCCTGTCATGCTTGAACTAATTATAGAATAAGTATAATGCACTTGTCGTATGATTGACATACAATTTAAGAGAAGTAACTAATCAAATTTTATATTTAATAATATGTGATTGATTAAACTTAATTTGAATTATAATCTTGGCATTCCATAAATATAATTCTTTTTTCCCTAATTCCCTAGCTAGCATGGTGCTACTTTAGTAGAGCGTCAATAAGCACATGGAATACATGAATATGGGGCGGCGCATGAGCTTTTTAATCAAGTAAGGGTTGGCATGCCTGCATGATCAGTCTATCATATTTCTTTTAACAAGCATGAGTTTTGATGGAGGGCTTCTTTCCCAAGGTGGGGAAAGAATTCAAGAAATTAACTTAAAATATTGTCAATGTCTTAATTAATATATTATATTGAGTTCACTTATATAGGTTACATAAATTAATTAATTTTGTATGTGTATATATATATATATATTTATACACTCCTTGTTCTTGCATATGATGCAATCATGTTCATCCTTCGATGATGACGATGATGGTTCTTCATTTCATGTGTAATTTTGCACTAATTTGATGTGTGATGAGTGTATGAGTGCAGGTTTGTTCGACATGGCGGGCTGTGTCGTGGTCGGAACTCCTGTGGCAGAACCTCACTCGACGTATATGGAACGTTGGCCATCTTGCGCACAACACATGGAGAGACGAGTACGTCTACCGCCACCGGACAGCCAGCAACTTTCGCAGTCGGAGATGTGTATACAGCAACATCCACATCCCGATAGACAACAACAACAACAATGATGGCCTGTCTTGTCGTCGTTTGGCGCTCTCTGATCACCACCTTGCTGCTGGTTTCTCAGATGGTGCAGTCCACCTGTTCCACCTTCTGAGTAGGCTCCACTTGTCGACGTTCTACCCTCACTACCGTGATCGCATTGGCCGCTTCTCTATTTCCGTCTCTGGGATCATCTTATCCGACGTTTGTCTTGTGTTTGCCACTCTGGATGGCGACATCCATTCGACCGTCATTGATGTCGGGATCACGCCTCTACGTAGAGCGTATATGGGAGATGTGGTGAACGACGGTGCTCTAGTCGACTTCACAGGCAGTAACCGGTGGTGGGTTGGCCTCTATGCAGGTGCTTGCAATTCAACATTTGCTTATGCTTAGTCTGGATTGTTTGGTTAATTTCTTCGTTACGATGAATTTTTAAATTCATGAATTCTAATTTTATACCACTTTGCAAGAAGTTACTCATGCTTGTAGATTTATCCCTTTGTTTGAGCCTTCTCCAGGTGTTCCAGGCCGCGCGTTTCACATATGGAACAGTGAGACCGAAGAGCTAGTTTTCATCGGAGGGACGCTAACCGATCCAGAAGCCGTCATCGGGTGGCACTTACTGACCGAAATGACTGACCTAATTGGCCGCGTTAGAGTAACAAGCCATGAAAATGCGGTGGCATGCACTAGCCTTAGAGTGATCGTCTTCGACTTAGCTAACCTAGGGATAGTGCTAGGCGAACAAGACTTCCGTAGGGGTATAACCGTGGCCTCATTCGATGCAAACAACGAGTCGACACTGATAACCGACTCACGGGGCACAGCCAGCGTGCGACGGGTAGTCGATCTAGAGGAGATATGTAGGTTCACAATAAGGGGTGCCTCCCAACAAAGAGGGAGGATTTTGGGGTGTGTAAATGGAGGGTATGGGGTAGTATTTGGTGGAGGTGTGATTAGGGTTTGGGAGATAGAGCATGGAGGATATCTGTACAGTTTTAGAGAGAGAATAGGAGAGTGCAATGCCCTTGCTGCCGATGACAGCTATGTGGCTGCGTGTTCTCCTCATGGCATTCTCCATTTGTGGGACTTCAGGGCTCAATGATACCGATATGATATCAACAACTTTTTCAAAAAGTTAGGGTTTTTGTCTGACTGATTGAGGTGAGGAGGGAATTAGGGTTTCAGGGTTTGGGTCAATTTTCGTCGACAGTGATCTGATTCCAAGTGCGATTGTTTCGACAGTGATGGGCAGTTCTGCTGACCCAATGAACCTTTTCCTGGATTTTCGCTTTCGTCCTGTTGCACGCTTTTTCGATTTTATCATACCACGTTTTTGTTTTATGTTCGTACTTTGCAGTTTTATCCACTCTAATATAAAATTGAAATCAATAGGAAAAGTAGATGCAGTCTTAACTTACATGCGGGCCCAAAGCTAAATTTCAGTTTTCAGTTTTATGTGAAAATATGTGTTTGTTTAGATTTTTGTGAGAAATAATAATATGTTTGAATTGGTTAATGCTTTATAATGAATTGTAGTCTCGAATCAATATATTTTTAATGAGTATAAACAAATATTATTTTATTTTAACTATTGTTTTAAAACTGAAAATTGGAAATGAAAAATACAAAGGAAAAAGAAAAAAAAATGCAATTTACTTTCTGTTATATAAGAAATGAGTAAAGAAACTCCTGTGAAAAATAAAATAGCAAATTACATATTATTTTAAAAAATAAAAAAAAAAAATTAAGGCTCTATTTAAATCATTGATAGGAGGGTAATTTGCTTTATTTTTTAAATATATGAGATAATTTGTTTTTTTTTATTAGAAATATTTGCTCATTTCACATGTCACAGTCCAAAGAAAATATGATTATATTTGATTTTATTTTTGGCCCATATTGGCATTAATGTGTTGGCTTGATAAAAACACACATTATTTTAATTTATTTTGGTCCTTTCCTAAGTTTTGCTGTCCTCTTCTCTCTCTCTCTCTCAAATCTTGTTTTTGTCTTTGTGTAATTTTTCTTTTAATAGAGTAAGTAGTAGTTTAAGGAGTTCAGGAACTTATTGTGCGGTAGGATTCCGGTGATTTTTTGTTGCAGAAGAGTGTAGTGGCTTCTTGAATGATGAAGTGTTCGATTTATTGAAGCAACGGTGCTTTGATCTAGATCCGTTCCCGACATTTTGATGGTCTTAGGGCGAGTGAAAAAAATAAAGCCCCTAATGAAGTATATATACATAGTTTATCGATAACTAGAATTTTTTTTATTATAATTTTAAAAGATCGATGCGTTAACAAAACAATGTCATATACCAAAAAAAAAATAAGCACAAGGAATTAGCAATATGATAGTAACTAAACAATGAAAGAAGACACATTTATCCACTAAGCCACCACAAAAAAAAAAAAAAAAAAAAAAAATTGATAAATCAGAAGCCCATAAAATTAGATCAAAAGTTTTATGAGTTAATTAGCATTATTGATGAGAAAATTTAGACTAAGTTTCATCACTCAATTACTTTGATTAATTATAAGGATTAACATACCTTGATAGGGTGGGGACTGTGATGAACTGATGATTGAAAGATTGAAAAAATTTGAGAAGGTGTTACAGAGAAAATACTAAATAAAAATTATATGATATCAAAAGTTTCTCTTTTGCTTCAATTGTTGTGTTTTGCGTTGGTGAGGACTGAAGGCTGATCCTGATCCAAGCGCCGCTAAAATTTTGTTGTAGGATGCATGGTAGTTAACTTTATTTGTTTATGTATTATTTTAACCATTTAAATAATATTTACTCTAAATTTTTATTATTGGATTTATTTTAATTAATTCACATAATTTGTTATTGAAATAATGTATTTAAATTTATCAACTTGAATCTAGCATTCGATTTTTTTTAACCCATTACTAATGTGTTATTTATAAATTTCGTACAAATTTAATGGCAATAATATATATATTATAATTTCCACATGCAAATAAAACAATACATAAACGAATAAAATTACATATAAAAAAGAGACATAATTTGACAAAAGCAGTAATTTTTATCTCTTAAAAAATAAAATACAACACGTATTTTAAATTATTTTTAAAAAATAAATCCAAGCATATCACTATTTTTAATATATATTTATTTATGACCGTTTTGCTCTCTTAATCACCAAAAAAAAAACAAAGCAAACTCAAAAAAGAAATCCAACTATTATTACAATCTAAAACTAAAATGAACACAAACTCCTCGCCCAAAAAAAAAAAAAAAAAAAAAAAAAAAAAAAAACAAACAAACAAACAACAGGCCCAGCTGGCAGGGGCCAGGCTAACCCTTCCGGGCTTATTTCTTGGATGGGCTAACGCTTTAATGGGCCGTCTCGGCGTAATCGCCGAATTCAAGGACGTCAAACAATATCTTTAGTCTTTTATTTTTTATTTTTTTAAGCGGTGATTATATAATTATATTAATATTTAAATAATAATAATAATTCAATAATATTAATATAATAATAAAAAAAAATTACAATAAAAATGGCATAAAGATCCATATTTTTAAACGAATTCGAATACATGATTTTAATACAGTAACAAAATAAAACTACCCCACTGAGATTTCATCGTCCGTCGTGCCTGAACATAGGTGGCTCAAAAGCCACATTTTTCGATATCAAAGTCTGCCCCTTCCGGATTTTCGAGAGCATCAAACTTAACTGCAGCAAATTATGTTGGTCAAGTGACCCCTTTCGGGGACGAAAGCGCACTTGATCTTTCAAGAGTCTCAATTTGAATTTTTTATAAGACCTCAATTTTAATGATCAGATTAAAATATTATGATATCATGAATTTTTAATTATCAATTATAATAATTAATAACATCGTACAGATAATACGGAAAGTACATTTTTAGCATTTTAGTTATAGAAAAGAGCAAGAAACTCAATAATCAAATTAAAGAGAAAAAATTTATTGACTTTAATTGAAGTTAATTTTACTGATAAATTATAAAAAAAATAGGGAATTATAATAATTAGATTAATGAGTATCACTAATTGTTATTTATTAAAAAAGAAAAAGAAAAAGTATTCAATTTACTTATTAAAATATTATAAAAATAAATTAAATGCAAGTCTACCCTAAATGGGGTAGGCTTACATTTCTAATGTGAAAATGTAAGCCGTCAGAGGCTTTCTTTTTTCTTTTTTTTTTAATAAATTTCGGCGGAGACGTCTTTTTTAATTAATTATTTTTATTAATACTTAATAATTATTTAAAAATTATTAAATTTTTAATAAATAAATATCATGAAAATTCTAATAAAGATAAATATTTTTGTAATAAAAAAAATACTTTGTCCCCTAAACTATTTTTTATGTAACAGTTGTACCTCTAAATTAACAAACGTAATACTTACTCCCTCGGTTGAACAAAAATGATTTTCATGCTTTGAATAATTATATTATTTTTAATATATTTTAATATTTTACACATTAAATTATCACTAAAATTATTTATTAATTATTTTTTTAATAAAGAAATAGTTTAAATTAAATAGAGTATAAATTAATATATATACATAGTAGATACACAATAAAAATAATATAACCAGCAATTTATATATATTTTTTAAAGAAATTGACAAATATATATGCTTAATGAAAAGTTAAATTCTTTCAGAAAAAAACAAATAAATATAAATATTTTATCATAATTTTTAAAGAAAATATATCCAAAAAAATTATTTAATCACTCAAGAATAGTTCAGAGGGTAAAGTGTACTTTACCTTAGTCAATAACTTAATTTTATACCAAATTACTAAGATTTTTTCATAAAAAATTTTGTGTATTTTTTTATTCCTTCATTATTTAATTTTGAGCATGTAAAATATAATAAAATTCAAACTATTTAATTCACTAATTATATATTATTTATTACACTTAAAAGACATTTTTTAATTAAGAAAATTTTAATCAAATTTAAAATGCAAAATTATTAGAAAAAATTCTTTAAACTATATTATATATATAAAATATAAGAGACAAAATTAATTATAGAAGTAAGTATTTTATTTATTATTTAGAAAGGTAAATATTACATCAAAAATAATTTAGGAGGGCAAAGTGTATTTTACCCTTAAAAATAACATGTAACATTATGTCATACTAAAAATTTACAAAAATAATAAAATAAAATATTATAAATAAATTATAATTATAAATTGGGGATAATTACACTCTCCCTAAGATTTTGTGTAATTACACATAAACTTCATGTAGTTTGAAAAATTATATTTAGTTAAAGTTTGTTTTCGTCTAACAAATAAGTCCATCCATTAGTCAAAATTCACTGAATTTGTTTATACTAATAAAAAAAAAAGAAAAAAAATCTATATTCATCCCATTAACTTATTATTAAACAATAGTAGGTCAAATAATTTTTTTTATAACAAAATTACCCTCATACGTCTTTATACGTTAATGCATGTGATGAGGTATATTTCACTATTATAAGGGTTATTTAGTCCCCAAAGAATTATTTGATCTACAATAAGTAAGTTTTAAGTCAATCAAGGGTAAATATAAATTTTCATTCACTTTTTTGTTTTTTTTGTTAATATCAGTAAATTCAACAAATTTTGACTAATGAGAGACTTGTTTATTATACAAAAGTAAACTCAGAGATACTAAATATAATTTCTCAAATTTCAAGAATTCTACACGTAATTACATTAAATTTCAAAAGATAATATTTAATTTTCTTATAAATTTTAATTATGCTTAATAAATTTATAAATATATTGTTGGCTTGGTGTGGAGATCTTCATCTTTCTGACCAATTGATTTATTTATTTGAATAACATGCTAGTAATTTGTTTTCCCCGGCGCAAGTCAGCTAGCTGTCAGTCAATTTCTCAGTCAAACTAAATCATATCATTAATTAATCAGAAGTAAAATAATATCGACAGTCAGCTTATAGTTGGTCTCGATCCAACGGTGGAGGTGCGCTCATTCTGCTACGTGTGAGCAACACTCAACTCTCTCTGTCTCCGTCCGGTTGGATTTTTACTTTGCGTCCGGTTTCCTTCCTTGTTCTTCCCGTTCTCCTCAATCCTCACAAAGTCACGCACACAGATTCACCGCAAGCGCTCATACACGCAGCGAGAGAGAAGGTGTGTTGTGGGGTGCGTTTGGGGGCTGGATCTGGATCTTCAGTTTGTGATTGATCTTGCTGCTGTTCTGTAGTGGGTGTTTGAGCGGAGAAAGATGGAGGCCCTGGGGAGAAGGCCTCACGGGATTCCGATGTTCGTGATCCTCATGCTCCTCCTCCTTGTCACCGTTGCTCACTCTTTCTACCTCCCCGGCGTCGCTCCCAAGGATTTCGTCAAGGTACGGTTGATACTGCACACGCTTTCTTCTTACCTGTTTATGTATGTGTTTGAATAGCAGTGTCGTTGGGTTGTATTTGTGAATAATTGCTGAGGGCCTGTATGTGTATGGACCTATTAGGTAATCCGTGGTCTGGATTGTTATTTTCATTTCTTTTTTTTTTTTTTTTATCTATGTTGATTTAGGGCTTGTTATGCAGATCTCCGGAATCTTTTATTTCTTTCTCTTGTTATTATATTTTACTTGTCCTGTGAGTTATTAACTACTACTGCATGCTTTTAAGTTCTTAAAGATTTTGTGCTAACCAATAAATTTGATGGGTTCTGGACTTCTAGTTAAAAGTTGAGCTTTTCTTGTTTGATGCGGACTTCTGTCAAGACAGGTGGGGTGGTAGATCAAAATTATATTGCCTATAAGCAGCTAAGTAAGATGATAACTGAACAATTTAAGCAGTTCGCAAATGTCACCAACTACTAATATAAGCATGAATTTGATCTGTTGGGTTGGGTGATTTCTGTTTCGTTCAGCTCTCCTTTGTGCAGTTTGAGATTTTATTCATTTTGGTTCTTTATCAGATAATTCTAAGGGAAAATAAGGAGGAAGACAACATACTGTTAAAACTGAATATTCATGGATTTTCTCTACCAAAGTTGGACCGCATTGATTTAACAGAAAAGAAATACAGCACTACCCTTGTTACTTGAGCTAAATCTTGGTTATAACTTCAAAGGGTAAATGTTAACAAATATTGGTGATTCTCAATCTATATAGTACCCAGTAATGCTTATATTGTAAAATATTTTAATAAAATGTTGTATCCGTTCTGCGCATTATCCACGATGACAATCTCTGATGAGTACATTTTGGTAAGTGAAGATAGGAACTATCCTATGCTCTTATGAATATTTGGTAGTTTCTTGCATTATATTTTACTAATTGGGGTTCATAGAAGTATGTACTTCACTGGTGTCATGGACTTGTGTGGTTTATTTAGTAATATGGCAAACCCTTATCCATGCAAGTCAACTTAACGAAAATCCACCTTGTTCACCTATAGGCATGCATTTATTCATAACTGTGGCATGTCTTTCAACATTTATTTCAATTTAACGAATATCACATACATGCCGTGCATCATACGTGCATATCTATTACTGGCTTGGCTTATGATCTGAATAGGATGAATGGTATTTCTTTAATGCAGGGTGATCTTCTCAAGGTGAAAGTGAACAAACTGACTTCAGTAAAAACTCAACTTCCTTACTCCTATTATTCGCTTCCTTACTGTAAGCCAGAGAAATTGTGGACAGTGCTGAGAATCTCGGGGAAGTTCTTCGCGGAGATCGTATTGAGAACTCTCCCTATGTGGTAAGCCTTTCGTGCAGTCTTTACTTTTTCCTTTTATCCTCTTTCGTCTTTTATTTTTTTATTTGTCTATTCTTTGAAAACTGAATTAATCTGCCTGCTGTTTGCATCTGTCCGTTCTTGAACAAAATCATCCTAAAACTTGCATCTCATTAAAGTCTATTTATGCAGTTCAAGATGCGAGAACCACAGATGTGCAATGTTGTTTGCCATGTAACTCTTAATGCCAAAGATGCCAAGGAGTTCAAAGAGAAGATTGATGATGCATATCGAGTGAACATGTAAGCCACTTTGAGGAATCTTGTGTCTTTCCAATTCCTTATCATGCATGGCTCACCTTCTACTTTGATGTTTTGCTGAACAGGATTTTGGATAATCTCCCTGGTTGTGCCTTATAAAAGACCTGATTTGGACTCCTTGGTTTATCAGCATGGTTTTGATGTTGGATTGAAAGGACAATATGCTGGAGTAAGTGTTAGATTGCTTTTCCATCAGGAAGTCTCTTTGTAACTGGAAGCCTAAATCTTGATTTCTTATCTTTCTCCTGAAATACTTGCTAATAGAGGCCGGAAGAGAAGTATTTTATCAACAATCACCTGACATTTACAGTGAAGTATCACAAGGATGAAGAAACTGATGCTGCTAGAATAGTAGGATTTGAAGTAAAACCATTCAGGTAATGTTATGCTGATGCTCGATATTGTGCTTCGGCAATATCTTTTGACCTGTAAATGTAATTGATCTTAGATTGCTTTGATGCATCCAGTGTTAAGCACGAGTATGAGGGTAAATGGGATGAAAAACTAGATTAACAACATGTGATCCTCATGCAAAACGCACTGTTACTAGCTCTGAATCTCCTCAGGAGGTTGAAGATAAGAAGGAAATTATCTTTACATATGATGTGGAGTTTCAGGTAATGATTTTTTTCTCATTGATTCTTGTGTTGCAAAGTAGGAATTGATTGTCATATTGTGCTGCTCCATTTTTTCCCTTTGTAGGAGAGTGAAGTCAAGTGGGCTTCTAGATGGGATACTTACCTCTATATGGCTGATGATCAAATTCATTGGTTCTCAATTGTCAATTCTTTGATGATTGTTCTTTTCCTCTCGGGAATGGTTGCCATGATTATGCTGCGGACTCTGTACCGTGATATTTCCAAGTATAACCAGTTGGAGACCCAGGAAGAAGCTCAAGAGGAAACTGGGTGGAAATTAGTTCATGGGGATGTGTTCAGGCCACCTACAAACTCAGATTTGCTGTGTGTTTATGTTGGAACTGGTGTTCAGTTTTTTGGAATGATATTGGTTACGATGATCTTTGCGGCACTTGGATTCCTGTCCCCTTCCAACCGAGGAGGATTGATGACAGCTATGCTTCTGCTATGGGTGTTCATGGGTCTGTTTGCTGGGTATGCCTCAGCTCGTCTGTACAAGATGTTCAAAGGAACGGAATGGAAGAAAATTACTCTTCAAACAGCTTTCATGTTCCCTGGTATACTCTTTGCTATTTTCTTCGTTCTCAATGCGCTGATTTGGGGTGAGGAGTCCTCGGGGGCTGTGCCATTTGGGACTATGATTGTATTAGTCCTATTGTGGTTTGGGATTTCGGTTCCACTTGTTTTTGTTGGTAGTTATGTAGGGTTTAAGAAGCCAGCTATAGAAGCTCCAGTCAAAACCAACAAAATCCCTCGCCAAATACCCGAGCAGGCCTGGTACATGAACCCCATTTTCTCCATCTTAATTGGAGGAATACTGCCCTTTGGTGCAGTATTCATCGAGCTGTTCTTCATCCTGACATCAATATGGTTGCATCAGTTCTACTACATTTTCGGTTTCCTTTTCCTTGTCTTCATCATCCTTATTGTGACCTGCGCCGAGATTACAGTCGTGCTCTGCTATTTCCAACTCTGCAGTGAGGATTACTTATGGTGGTGGAGAGCATACCTTACGTCAGGATCATCAGCATTCTACCTCTTCCTTTATGCGGCATTCTACTTCTTCACAAAGCTAAACATAACAAAACCAGTGTCCGGAATTCTGTACTTCGGGTACATGCTGATTGGTTCATATGCTTTCTTTGTGCTGACTGGTACAATTGGTTTCTATGCCTGTTTCTGGTTCACGCGGCTCATCTATTCATCGGTGAAGATTGACTAGAAAGTGATGCCACCTCAATGTAAGGCCTTCATAGTTTCTTGAACTTAGAACATCATACCCCTCAGAATTTACCTAGTTTGATCTGTACTAATTTGGCATCTCCAATGTTTACTTTACATAGCAGTTATCGGGTTTCTGTAATTGTATTCTCTGTTTCCTGTGGTAAACAATGTAAGGAGACATTTTTGGTAGAATTTGGAGCAACTCTGTCGTCAACTGGGCATGATTTTGTTATGATGTAGAGAATCCTTGTGGGAAATTTCAGTAATTTACTGTATAACATAATATTTTAATTTAATAGATTAATTATAACAATTTTAGTAATATTGAACGAAATTAATTTATTAATGATTCAGTTATCATTCTATAGTTCTCTCTGTTGAAATTATTCTTTTGTGAAATTGATTCGAGTTTTGGGTCACGGTATGAGAAATTCCCTTTTGATTAACCATGTGAACTGATTTTCAATATATATATGTATATATATTATTTATTATTATATCTGTAAAAGTATGAATATTTTCTTTCTTTTTTTAATTGGATTAAGTTACCCTATAAAATTGTAAAATGATATACTTATTAATTCCTATTAACTACTTTTCACATTATCATATCTATACCTATTTATTGCTTTTCACATTATATTTATTTATTATTTTTTATTTATATTCATAATATAATATATTTACTAGACAAAAAAATAATAGTCCTATGATATTAAAAGATATGACAAAAAAATCATGAAAATAGAAAGGATTTAATGTTAAGAAATTTTCATGGCATAGATGTAAATGAGAATTAGTTAGATTACATCACATATTAAATTGATTAGATGACAAATGAAAAACAACTAAATGAATTGTCATTTAAGGCAATCACTTTGAAAAGTAACAAGAGCAAAAGAAAAATGAGAATCAATTAAATTATATATCCTGTAATTTGAACTTTTTGTAGTAAGATAGATTTAAAATATGATTTGAGCATTTATCCTGTAATCTGCTAATTATTGTGTACATTATATGACATTTTAATTATCTCTAATATAATAAACAAAATATTAGTGTACATGATTTGATATTTTCAATAATGTAAGATAGGAATAACTCCTTGTAACAATAATATAAAAATGAGTAGATGTTACTTCTAAACCATCTCCACACATATCTATTTCTGAAAAAAAAAAAAGAAAAAAAGAAAAAAATGGGCATGCAACCATAGATAAATATTGACTATATTATTGTAAAAAGTGTGAATGATCAAAAGATCTTGTAACTTTTTTATATTACATGTTACAGTTTAATTAATATAGTTATTAACAAAATGCAACAGATACTATAAAAATAATTATTAATTAGGCCGTTTGATAAGTTATTTACAAATATATATAAGAATTACCAACTTGGCAAATATGAAAATATAGAGCTAATTTAGATTTTACCACTTGAACTATGACCAACACTTTGATATTTGAACTTTTTTATTTCCACATCAACTTACCATCTGAACTTTATGAAATTTTGCACTTTACAATTTATAATTAATTTTTCAATCAAGTTTTTTATAAAAAAACATCAATACAGTGCACATGTGATATTTCAAGGTTATGTGATGGTATTTTCACGTATGCACAACATGTGATATTTTACTGACATAAAAATCAACAAAAAAAGGGCTGAAAAGTGCAAATTTTCCAAATTTGGTTAAGTGGAAAACTTTAATTATGAAAAAATTAATAGCTACAATAGGATAAATATAAGTTTGATGCTTTTTGTGCTACTAAATAAACTAAACAAATATGAGCTTCTTAAGTTTTGTTTTCTTTTAAATTTTTAAATAAATCTTGAGTCATAAATTAATTTTAAATTATTATTCAAAAGTATTTCATAAATATAGATTAACTTAAAATAAAAAAGTACTATTCAAATTGTATTTTCAAAAGCAATAATAAATAGACTATCAACTAATTCATAATTTTGAACCTAATTTTTATTTAAAGAACTATTTATAGATTATATATTAGTATTAAGCATAATCAAGTGAAAGATATATAATAGATTTTCTATTTTTATTAATTTTATTTTTTGTTTGTTATATTATTTTTGTGAAAAATGTTATTTTTTTATTTTACTACCATATTCTAAATTCTTTTTTTAATTTATTGATATGAAATGATTTTAAATTAATCATTTTATTAAACATTTTTTTAATAAAAAAATCTAATAGACATATCATCGTATCCATATTAATTTGTATTGAAATGTCCTATAATTATTCTAATTATTATTTTACTATCAATTTTTAAAATTTGTCAAAGTATTGTTACATTCTTCATTAACTTCTAAATTTAAAATATTATTGCATAAAATGTTATTCTTTGCATTTTTAACTTCATATTTTCATTATGATTTCTTGATCTATTAATTCATATAAATTTAATTGGTATTATATAATTTTTATTCAATAGTATTTCATGTTTTTAAAAGCTTAAACTTTTATGTGAATACAAAATTATCTAATATTGAAAATTATATAATGAGAGATTTCATACTCAATTTCAACTTAATATATAAAATTTGAATTAATACAATTTAACCCCTAATGTGGGGAAGTAAATTGCTTCATTTTAAAACATACAGGAGGGTCAATTGCTGCATTCTAAAAAATACGGTGGGATAAATTGCTATTTTTTTTATAGGAGGATAATTTGCTCATCTCCAATATCACAGCGAATTACTTGTATTTTTTCCTATAAAAATTAGCGCTTTTTATTTGCGGATATTGTTTTATTATTAATACTTAATTCACTACTCTTTAAAAATTCTAACGTATACACTCCTTTTCAACTTCATTAGTTTTTAGCCCATTTTATATATAATATTATTCTTTCTGGTGCTCACATGGTGCATTTGGTTTCAAATTGCATGTGTATTTCATATTCTTCAGTACGACATCATAGTACTTATTATTTTGATCAAATTGTTATTTTTTTTTACTTTTAATAGCATGTATTGTTATTGCAATTTAAGCCCAAATTACCCTTATTAGTATTATTTTACCTCCATTACGTTATATATGGGAAAAAAAAGAGTAAAAGTACAATCTAAAAAGAATTATTTACTACTAATATTAAAAATAAAATCAATTAGTCCAAGTCACTCATTTTAAAATTTTTAACTGACTTCTATAATAAAATTGATGATTTTTGTTGGAAATTTTCTAATATTTTATCTTCATTATTTTTTATGTTTGGAAGTTTGGATTAGTATATATTTACGTCTTACTCACATGTTATTCATTTTAAATTTGACGGTGCCTAGATAAATCAATTTTTTTTAAAACATATTTAAAATTGTTCCTAGCAAATTAATGCTAATTTTTTTAGCTCATTTTCTCGCTTGGAATGCTGATTACAATCACGTTGGAGAGTCATATTTCCCATCAACTATTCTAGCCGAAATTAAAAAAAAAACTTCTCTGCTTTGATAGAATTTGGTTCTTTTTAGAGATAATTACATTTACACCCTGTAACCTATGACTTGTTTATAGATATCACCCAATTTATTTGGATAATTACATATACACCATTAGAAATGTCAAAATTATTCACACAAACCACAACTGTATTTTGGAAATTACACATACCCCCCCCCCCCCCCCCCCCCCAAAAAAAAATATTATTATACATCTACCCATATTCTTTGGTTGTTAGGGGTGATTTATGTAATTATGCAAACGACAGGGGTAGTTTGTGTAAATACACCATAAATCAGGTGGTGTAAATGTAATTCTCCCTCTAATTTATTATTGAAAAGAGAACCACAGTAAGGATACAATTGTCTTTTCACAATAGTAATAAACACACAGGAGATTCCCATTACACTACAAAAAAATTGAGTTTTATTAACTACAGTTAAGCAGAAACAAAGCAAAAACTTAAAATTTTACCATGATTAATCAATATTTGCCATAAATTTTAGCCATAGCCAAAATATTTGCCATGGTTTTGGCCATAGCGAATATTTTGGCCACACCTATAGAAACTACGCTAATAGCCGTTGCGAAACCATTGTTGATTTGTATTTGCCACGATTTTTTCTTTCAGCTATAGTAATTAACCGTATCGAAAAGTCATATTTTTTCTAGTGTTATTATATATTTAATCATAAGTTGCATTTAGTATTATTATTTTATCTCCGGTATATTACGGAAAAAATCAAAAGTGCATGATGTATAATCTCAAAATAATTTTCTAGTACTAATATAAAAATAAAATCAATTAGTAAGAAGTCAACTATGTTAAAATTTTCAAAAGCATTTCTAATTAAATAAGATTGATAATATTTATTTAAAATTTTCATGATATTTATTCTTTCATATATATATATATATATACATATATTTAGTTTTTGAAGTTTATTATTTTATGTATTATTCCGATACTATTCATTTTAAGTTATATTATATTCTAGTAAATAATATTTTTAAAGTATTTAAATATCTAACTGATTAATTGGATAGACATATTATTAGCCTATTCTTTTAGTAGGATATATTTATTATTGTCTAAGTAGTTTAGAGGTATTAGAACTCTTAAATATTCTTCATTAATAGAATTTTATACTTTTATAAGTAATTTTTATTTATTAATATAAAGGTTATTTAAGTAAGGATATGAATGTCTTTTCACAATAGAGAATAAACACATGAAACATACATACTTTTATATATATATAGATATAGATTATGTAATAGTGTATTTTATTCTATTTGTTATAGACTGGAATTTTGATGCTAATGAGATGTAAAGAATTACCCCTTTTTTTCAAGCAATCAACATGCTTCATCTCCACCAAATAATATTTTCCTTTTTCTTTTTTTGCAGATGCAAAAAATCAATACAAGATTGGGTAGTGTCTTATTCTCCAGCCACTCTTCTTCTAATAACTGGGATGTGACAACTGATTGTGGTGATCCAAGTAATTGTACTTGATACAACGTTACATCCCCAAAACTTTCTGTAAGAGTCTTCTTGCTATTTGAAAATGGATTCCTTATGTGGAAGCAAGTAGTTATAAAACTGATATGATGTCGCATATGCCAATATTTTTGTAATGTTTTTTCATTGTCATCTTATTGAACAATGGTTGCATAGTGGCGTGTGAACCTGGTTGTCTATCATCTTTTATATATTGTAAAAGCATTTTCAAATTTTGTAGAATAGTCGATACAGTGTACTTTCAAATTTTGTTGTGTTGTTGCATATTGTATTTTTCTTTTAAATTTTTGTTCCATTGTTGCATATCCACAAAGGAATGACTTTATAAAGCATGTTTAGATTGCAATGTTGGGTATGGTGATGTTTTTTATAGTGACTTTATACAGTAGCCTTAATGTTTTGTTGTGTGTGAATCAAAGAAATGATAGAAATTATACTATTTTCTTAGAGGGTATGAGACAGAAAACTAATAAAAGTTCAAGGAAGTGCCGGCACATTGCCATGCCATGTTATTGTTAGTAAAGATACTAACGGAATTAAAAAGCAGGGCTATTTTGTTACATTTGATAGTTTAGGGTATATATACGATATTAATCATAGTACAGAAGTACCAAGTGTATTTAACCCTAAGTTTTATTTCGATAAGCATATCTTAGTTGTAGTTTACCAGTTAACTGTGAGTACTTTATATGTAATTGCCTAAATGATAGGTTGCTTTGCGGTCTCTTTTAACAATTTGTAACTTTGTCATCTGTTTGTGGCTTCTAGGATGAAAATTATTCATTAATATTATTTATAATTTATTAATTATTAAAAAGTATATTAAATTAATAATTAACATTTTATAGAATAATATATATATATATATATATATATATATATATATATTCGTTTCTATTAATTGTTTTAATCAATTTACTCAAAACAAACAAAACATGAAAAAACAACAAAGTAAAAGGATGTATTAGGGTTGGCAAATAGGCGGTTTGGGTCTGGTGCAAATGGATCGGGTCCAAAATGAGTTGGGTTCAAATTGGGTTTAAATCAATGGGTTCAAAATGGATCAGTATAAATCATTTTGTTAGCTAGTTTGAATATAAAAATTTCAAAATTTCACACAATTGAAGAAAAAAAAAAAAGGATAATATTTGAACTATTGAAAAAGGTAATTACTACTTGTAATTTAATACGACTAAATTTATATCACATGTCATTTCTGTCTAATGATCATGTACGCATTAAAATTTATTTGTTAAATCATAAAGTAAAAAAAATCTACTAATTATCTAACAAAATACTACATTTTATCAAAATAATTCATAACATTTTGAATGTTGATTTTCAATGAACACCAAGACGTACAACCCAATTTTCTATATATATTTGTTGATAGACAATTTTCATATGTGTGTGAGAGAGAAAGAGGGTAGTGTATGTCAGAGACGGAGATATGTGAGTGTGTGTGTGTGTTTGAGAGAGAGAGAGAGAGAGAGAGAAAGATGTGAGCAAGAGCTGTGAGGGTATTTGTGCGTATGAAAGAGATGTGAGAGAGCGTGTGTATATGAAGAAGAGGGAAATCGTGGGTTCTTTTATTTTTTCATATTTTAATTTATGGTTTGAACCCATATCTGATCCATTATCAACTCATATCTAACCCATATAAATATAACTTTATTTAACTCCAACACATATCAACCAATTTTAAAATAAACCAACCCAATCAAACCTATTTTAAGACTAGTTAGAACGGGTTGAACCCATGAGTCTTAACCCATTTTACCACCTCTAGAATGTATACAATAGATTATCTGATGATAAAAAAAGATAAATATAAACAACCAAACAAATATTACTGATGCATGTATAGAGCTTAAATAACAAATAAGGTCAAGATCTACATGGAGTAGATAGCTTACATTAATCCATATTAACAAAGCAATAATTACATATCTCTTTTCAAATAAATTTCAAAGCTTCCAAATCCAGATTAATTCTGCGTACCAAATGCATGGAAGCAGATCCTACGACCAAAATCATTTTGAACAACAACTGCAGTTTGATGCTCGTTGAGAACAATCAAGATTTGCTATATATGGATGGCCTGAAATTGTCATCCTGGACGTGCCAACACGAGAGCCATTCACTCCATTTAACTGCTAGAGGGGGAAAAATAAAGGAGCATTATATAATTGTTTAATCATGTAAACAAAATATTTCAAAACTAATCTAGTCAGAGAGTGAAACATGATCAGAAGCTCATTTTATTAAGTTGGTTTCTCAACTAAACTTATTTAAATCAATTCTTAAGCTCATGCGTATTATACATTATTTTTAGAATTATTCACAATATTAGATCTTAATCTAAAAATAAATTCTTAGAGTGTTTGCATACAATAAGATAACATAACTTATAAAATGTCAGTAATAGCAATTTAATTAATAGATCAAAATTAAAAAAACAAATTGTTAACATTTCAAAATAAGTTGGGAACTTCTTATTTTTTTAGAAGGGGGCTTGTATGCTCGCAAAATTTTATTTTTAATCTTATAAATCTATCTTTTAGAAAATTGACCAAACTCTTTCAACTTTTAAGAAAATAACCGAATAGCTACCAAAATAAATCAACATTGAGCTAATTATCCAGTAAATTTTTTATTGCTAATCTATATTATTTCATACAAGATACTTACTTGCTAATGAATTTAACAATGAAAATTTGCTTGCTAGCGAATTTATCAAAGAATTATTTAAAATACACATTAAATAATATATTTAACAATGATAATTTCACTTGATATTTAACTCGATGCTGATTTTAACATCATATTTTTTCGTAACTATTGAGTCATTTTTTTATAATAAATCTACGAGAAATATATAAAAAAAAAAATCTAAATTGAAAACTACAAGAAATAAGCTTGAATGAGGATGCTGGTTACCTCTCATCTGCCACCACCATTATTTTCTGGAATCTCTCCGGGATAATCCGGGGCCTGTTGTCAACAGGCTTGTAAATTATCTTATAAAGCTTCGGCAATCCTGTTTCATCCACAATCAACTCATCAAAATCAACGTCCCAAAGCACCAACACTTGAACTTGTGGAAGACTATGCTCTCCAAGAAACTCCAAATTCCCAACACCATAACAATACTTAAGCTTGATGATCTCTAATCTGGAGAGTCTTTTCAACAACTTCACGAAATCCCCTATGTTAGGAGTGTGTTCAAGAGTGATCTGCATAAGGTTTGGTGGAAGTTGAATTTGCCAAGACGATGGAAACCACTGGAGATGCAGCTTTGCTAGGTATTGATATCGGGACAAGTCCACCCTTGACGGCGAACTTCCCATCTCGCCAAGAAAAGGAGGCCCTAACTTTAAGACCTCTAGATTATGTAATGATTGTGTGGCCTTTGAGAGGACCTTCAAGGTTTGCCAATAGAGACGAAGTATGCGTAGCTTTCTTAAGCTGGAGTTCTTGAAGGAGTTGGGTGTTATGTAGTATCCATATACTTTAGCAAAATCTAAAGTTTTTAGATTTGGTAATGCAATCTCAACTCCTTCAATGTTTATGCTCTTAAAGATAGAGCTACTGGAGTCGAATTTGATGTTCCGGAGCGATAAATGCTGCAATTGTTTCATCTTCAGAATACTGCCAGGAATATGGATAGGATGAGAAGTTGTTGATGTTACCTCCAAAGTCAGTAAATTTTTCATACTGCTTATGCCTGAGGGAATCCCTGATGCTAAGTATACTGTCAACTTAAGGTAGCTCAAGCCACTCAACTTTGCAATCTCGTTGGGGAGACGAATTGCTTTCCCGCCTTCGATTTCTATTATTAGATTCCGCAAGAATTTCAAGTCAGACGCGTTTCTTTTCAGAAGATTAAGAAGTACCTCGTGGCTTCCACCAAGACAGAGCAAGGAACGGACTTTTTTAGGAACTCCAAAGTTTTCATCAGCATGTTCGTTTGAATTGCAAGTGATTCTACGCACAATTGCAGCAGTACTAACTGTTTTTAGCTTATTGAGTGTGCAGAAAAAGTTGTTATCCTCAGCTAGTTGAATGCACAGACTATGTAGAAGATCATGAATGCGAACGCTTCTAACCCTCCCATCCAGTCTTGTTGTAGAAACTTGGATCAAATTTCTAGATATTAGTTTGTCTATGTTAGCTTCCACTATGCTCTCTTGCATTCTAGGTCCATCAATTTTGATTAGTTTCTCCATGATCCACATGCTTAACAAGTCAGAGACAAAAATTTCATGGTCTGCCGGGAACATCCCAAAGTAAAGGAAGAGAGGCTTTAACTCTGTGGGTAGATCCTGGTAACTCAAAGCTAGGATTTCCAAACAAGTTTTCTCAACACCTTGGCTCATGCTTTTCAGTACTTGTTTCCAAGCATGACTACTTCTTTCCCTAGCCCGCAATAACCCCACCACTAACACTATTGCTAACGGCAAACCACCACATCGTTCCATTATCTTCTCACCAATGTCTCTTAGTTCCGGCAGGAGAGCTTCTTTAGATGTTGCCATGATCAAATCAAAGAAGAGTTCCTTTCCTTCTTCTTCACCTAAAAGATCCAAGGAAATCAACGAGCTTTCACCACCTATATATCTACCAACATCCTTGTATCGAGAAGTAACAATTATTCTACTTCCATTTCCTGGATTTGTCAAGAGGCACTGCTTAAGGAATCCCATGACTTGAAATCCCAAACATCATCAAGAAAGATTAAGAACCTCTTCTCTTGAAGCAACAAATACAGGTTACGTACCAAGTCTTTCTTGATCTTATCCTCGCTAAGTTCTACTTGTTTTGCTATGTCTAGTAAAAGCTCCTCCAATCTGGGCTCCTGTGAGACATATATTGTAGCGGAAACGTCAAACTCATTTTTCGTTTTCTGATAAACTCTCTTTGCAACGGTAGTCTTGCCTACACCGGCCGGCCCAACAACTGATATTATTCTGTTTCCCTTGTCTTCACTAAGTATTTCCTCCTTGAGTTTCTGCAGAATGTTTTGGCGGCCAACAATCTTTGATTCGTGAGGTGCACGTAGAAACAATTTTCTTCTATCCCACAACTCTGCATCAGTGGCAGCCTCTGCATTAGCATTGGAATCAGCAGTAATGCCACAATTTCTCCTGGATTCTTCAATCTCTGATGCTCTTCTCTTGATTTTTTCGATTTCCAGGGCGAAACTATTGGCTTTTACGCCGAAACATAGAATACAAGAAGCATGCTTGAAAAACTGGAATGAGCCCTTGGTGTTGTGGGATTCAATATCTGGAAGATAAACATCAAGAATATCCTCCACATCATGGGCGAGATTCCTGATATTGATGATCAAGTTAGCAGCTTCATGGCTCATAGATCTTTTAGACTCAGCGTCATTTAGGTAGGATTGGAGGGTTCTCATCTGCGTCTCAATCCAACTGATGTTCTCTTGCAAATGGTAGAGGCGACTCCCCGTTTCCAGGATGAGATTTCCAGCGATTTCCACAGCTTTGTTAATGACTGCTGTAGCTGCAGCTTCTGCTGCGGCCATTTGATTTTCTTTCTGGACAAGTTCCTCTTCTTGTAGATTGAGAACAACCAAAAAACTGTAACATTGCATGAAGTCGTTAGGAAAAGACATTCATACTCTTACTCAAATAATTTTTTAGTAATAAATCGATATTAATTATAAAAGAATTTCTATTTAATAATCATAAAAACTCTAAATCTATTTAGACAACGATAAATATATTAAACCAAAAAACATAATAAAAAGTAATAGTTTTATGTGATTAGTTTGTCGTAAGATATATGTAGCTTTTTAAATACTTTAAGAAAAACATACGCCACAATAAAATTTTAAATGAATAGAATCTGATTAATATATAAAATATTAATCTATACTTTAAAATATCTATATATATATATAAGAATAAATATCCTAAAATTTTAAATAAAAACTATATCAATCTTATTAAATTAAATGAGTCACTTCTAACTAATTAATTTTTTTTATATTATTAGTAGATAATGATTTTTAGATCGTACTTTTACACACTTTTGATTTTTATCATTCCAATTTTATCGGATATCCCAGAAGGGCTTGCACTTTTGCTTTTTATCATAATATGCTGGAAGTAAAATAATACTAATAAGTGCAACTTATGATTAAATATATGAAATTGAGAGTCTTTTAAATATTTATTCATGTTGTGAAAAGATATTTTCATAACCTTAATTTGGTGCTCTTTTCAATAATAAATAAGAATTGTTTAAAGAAATTTTTTTTTATCAGGCTGCATTTTCAAATCTTAAGAGCAAATTTTTTAAATATGTATCGGTAATTCTAAATTTAAACGATTTCAAATAGTCCAATCCTAAAATTTATAGGCTACAATAATTAAGCTACTACTTCAGCAAAAACCCAATGCCAGCACATTTCATTATTCATTAGAAATTAATAAAATTATATGAGTATCTAGTTTTAGTGGATTATTAGTTATCTTTCCATTGTTAACTATGATTTTTGAACTTAATTGTCATTAAAAAATAAAATTTTTACGAAAAAATACATTGAAATGCATGAGTGAATGTTCTAAAATAGGGTGATAATATTTTAGAATAGAAAAATCAGGGCCATAATCTATAAATTCTTTCAATATATATATATATATATATATATATATATATATATATATATATATATATATGTGATAAGTATATATATCGAGGTACGTGGAATTCGATATGAATTAACTTTTTATTCGTTTTTCTTTAAGTCATTTATATATGAAATTTAATATATTTATTTTGATATTAAAAGTTTATTCAATTCAAAATTATTTTAGTATATAAAAAATTCCAAACTATTATAAATAAAAAATAATAATAAAAGAACAACAACAGAGAAAATATAATAACGTATATTACAAAAATCAGATAAAACTCTATTAAATAGAAAATAAACATCTATAACAATTAAAATTAAGATTTTAAAAGTAACTGTATACTAATGGTGAACTAAATTTCATTTGTATAATTACATTTTCATATTAACCAAGTTACATATTTGGGAATCAATTTAGAAATAATAAAATAATAAATAAAAAATTAATTAAGTATGTTGATGTTAGAAATAGACAAAAAGTAAATAAACAAACAAAGGAGAAATATATTTTTCTTAATAATGAATTTACAAAAGAATAAATTAATATTAAAAATTGGAAATAATTGTTAAGAACAAAAATAGATATCCGCAAATAAAAACACTAATTTTTGTTAAGTTCAAATTGAGTATGAAAAATTAATTATTGAGTGAATCTCTAATTATTTGATCATGTTTGTACCTTTTTAAAATTTAGTCCAGTAACTTTATCATTTATGATTTTGCGTGAATTGATTTTAAAAATGTAGTCCTATAACTTTAAATTTTTAATAGTTAATCCTTGTTTGCCAGAAGCCCAATTTAATTGGGTTATTTGCAAGCCACATGCAATTTTTCGGGTAATTGGCTGAAAAAAACACTAAAAAATTAACAAAAACATAAAGTTATAAGGCTAAAATATAAAAATTAATTCGTGTAAGACAAAAAAATATCACTCTCCAGATTACAGAACTAAAATTGTACTTTTCCTAAAATATAATTAGCATAGTTTATAGGACCTTGCAATACAAATTAATAGCGACAAATGAAGTCTTACTCACTTGGCGAAGTTAAGGTCCCTTGACTTTCGAACCCCATATTATGCATAAGATGTTGTTTCTATATCATAGTAGGTGTTGTTTCTACTGTAATAGTAGGTCCTGATTATATTCTACAGGAATGATTGTAATTGATTTATTTCAATTAATAATAATTTTTCGCTCTTACTTAAAAAAAATTAATAGTGATACTAGGAATATACGTAATTATATTAATATTTGACTAACAATAGTTAATAAATGATAATAAATACATAAATAAAAAGATATAGGATATGGTAGTAAAACAAAAAAATTATAACATACACATAAATAATATAACTAACATAAAGTAAAATTAAAAGAATAGCGAATAGACATAAAAAAAAAAAAAAAACAAAAGTCTACAAAAACATGATCAATTTTATTAACTTGGATCTTCTTATAAAAGAAATCAGACATAAAGGACTTTAATGTTGTATCTTCCGCATATTACTTGTATTTGTGGTACACATTATGTATATGAAAATTTTACAATATTATTTAAAAAATATTTATTATTTAATAAAATATATAAAAATAATAAGTTAATATTAAATTTATAATAAAATAGTGTAAAAAAAAGATGTATAAAATCAAAAAGAAATAAGTAATTATCAAAAGATAATGGGGGAAGAGGGAAGTTATAAGATGAATAAAAATAAATAAATTAAATATTTAAAAAAAGAGCAGATTAAAAAAGAGAAAGACACCAAAAAGATGCTCTCCTAATAATAAGGTATACATATTTTACTTTCACATTAATTTATTTTAATATAAAATCATTAAGCATCACAATTAGTAAATATGAAATGGAACATTTTAAATTTAAGAATTAAATTTTTTATTTAATAGTACCAATTAAATTTAGGAGTAAATTACAAATAACAAAATTAAATAATTTCCTCATCAATTAAAACAATTGTTATAATTTTTTTGAACTTTTCACCCGCTTAATGATTGCCCCAAACTGTCAATAGGGCTTAGCTTAGTTAGCGAAGTTGAGGCCCTAAGATTTTTAAAGTCATGGGTTCGAACATCGTCGTGTGCGTGGAATGTTGTGTACTGTAGTAGGAGTTGTTGTCTACTGGATATGATTATTGTAATAGTCTTTGTTAAATATTGATGTCGATAAAAATAATTATAATTATAATAAATTTATTTCAATTAATAAAAAATTATCGCTTTTATTTAAAAAATAAAATCACCAGCCCAGCTGACACAAACACTTTCTCCATCATAAAAAATTGTATTTTGAATTTTATTTAATTATTAGGATTAATCACACCTAAAGCCATATGAGAATACAAAATTACACTTTTTCCCAAAAAAAGATTTCAAAAAACACTTACACCTCTTAAAAAAAAAAATCATTTACATTTAACTTGCATCCATTAAGGTGTGGATGAAAAATACTGATGTTAGCAAAAATAATTACATAAATTTATAATTTTGCCTCTGATTTAATATTTTCAAGTATATTTTTGTACGCACTTTTAAAGGAATAATTCAATATATATATATATATATATGATGTGATGTTAATCTCATTATATTTTTCTCCTTATAAGTACAAAATTATTATATGAGAATGTTAAATAAAAAGTAAAATTAAAAATTTATATATTCTTTCTTTATAATGTCAGCATTTTCCATCGAAATTCTAATAAAAAGGGATCGGGTGTAAACAGTAAATTTTTGGAGGACTGTAAGTATAATTCTAAAACTTATTTAGAGAAAAGCATAATTTCACATTTTCAGAGGAGGTCTAAGTGTAATTAATCTTAATTATAAATCAAATTAAAATTTGAATGGATTAATTGAGTGAAATAATACTTAAGTAACTTGATATTTTTACATATATCCAATCACACGTTGTGTTTAGATTTTATTATTATGAATTAATCTCATTAATTAATCCTAATTATTAATCAAATTTCAAATATATTATTTTGTTTTTAGCAGGCAACTACTACTATATATATATATCCTGAAGGTTAGTTATGTGATTTTCTAAGTCCCTAATATTTACTCCGTGACACAGAGCCTTCAATAGTTTGAAGAAATTTAAAAAGGATTGTTTTTTAGGCTATATCGATGAATTTTTATTAATTGAAATAAATCGAGTACAAGTACAATCATTCTTGTTGACATCAATATGTAACAATAACTATTATAATAGCTATTTTCTGCTCAATAACACCTACTATTATAGTAGACAAGAACTCCTACTATGCAGTAGACTAACTCCTGTTGTACAACATACAACATCCCACGTATTTGGCGAGGTTCGGACCCATGACCTTTAAAATTATGGGGTCTCAATTTCGCCAACTCAATTAAACCTCATTGACAATTTTACTTTATTTATTTGATTGATCATAAATTTTTTAGGATTTGTTTATGTATATTTAGTTTTCAAAAGTTAATTTGTTGAAAAAATGTCAAAGTTCAATCGTTTCTTCTGCATGATTTTTAAATTATTCAAACAAGAAATTTTATGTTTAAAACCTCAACTTGAAATTATATGTCTGGGAAAAGGGAACTTCAACTTTAGTACTTGTTTTACAAAGCCTTATGAAGAGGGTGTTTTGGCGTGAGCTTATTAAATGTTTATAATATCTTATAAGATGTTTGAAAATATATAAAATATATGACGATGTTTGGTAATTGTTTTTTTTTTTTTTGAAAATAGAGTTATTTGTCTATTTAATTTGTATTTAGATCACTTTAATTTATTAAATTCATTTGTTTACTTTAATTTTTCTGAATGTTAGTTTTTGTCTCATTTGGCCTCTCTTACTATATTTCGAAGCCTTCGAATGAAAGACAATTTCGAATCCGTTTTGTCTACAAACAAGGAAGCTATAAATAATGCAACTATGAATCTCATGGAGAGTTCGATCTTGGCTCAGGATGAACTAAAAATGTGGCCGAATTTTGGATTTTTAGAGGGTAAAATGATCAATTAACTTTTTTTTTCTCATTTAGTTCTTTTTGTGCAAGAAAATCACTTTTTATATTTTTCTATGCTGATTATGATCAGATTATCTTATGCGAATAATAAAAATTTTAAATTTATTGTAAACAAAATAATAACATATTGCTTTAACTAATTAAAATATTATATTTTTCTTCTTTATTCTCAGAATTTACAAAAAATTCAAAGGTTATGACTAAATTTTGTAAAACATATCTAATTCGGGAGCTAAAGATAAATTTTTAGTTAAACCTTAATAATGTTCATTAAATGTTAATGCTTGGGGTTTCAAACAAAAAGTTGATTGAATATAGTTTTTAGATAATTTTTTGGTGAATTATATATACAATTCATTTTAAGAGCTTTTGTATAACTTTTTCTTTGTGCCAAGAACATATATATTTTATCTTTTATAAACTTTAACACGTGTTATTATTTTCGTAATTTAAACGAAAATTAATACAATTTGATAAAATATCAACCTAATTAAAATTAATTATATCATATTCAGCATATAATAATATAAAACGTACTTTTCTACATACAAAACGAACTAATTGAATAATTTATAAACTCAAGTAACTAAAGTGAGAAAAACGAATTTAAATTAACTATTTTACCTTATAAAAAGTCAAAATCCAAGCATATTTTTGTTGAAAAATAACAAGAGGGACAAATATGAGACAAAAACTAAAGTTTAGAGATGATAAAGTCAGAAAATAAACTTAAGGAATTAAAGTGATTATAGCTGCAAACTTTAGAGACGACCAACTATACTTATTAACTCTCAAACATCTTATAAGATGTTTTAGAAAGCTTATTATAAGCTAATTAAAACACCCTCTAAGTAAAAAGCTAATTACATTAAATTAATTACAATAGGGTTAGGGAAATACCTGTGATATGCAAAAAGTAGGAGGATGTTTCTGCAAATTCTGGAGCTCCTTGAAGATGGATGAACACAGCCCACTTTGCAGAACAATCAAAGCCAATCTCGTAATCAGAAATGAAATTGGTAATATAGATAAGTAAACGTATGTATATTCAAAGTAAACGTATGTATATTCAAAGTAAACGTTGCTAAGTAAACGTACGTATATTCAAGTGATAAATAATTGGTAATATGGAGAAACTGATGATGAATGAAAATTAGAGAATGATGGCGACTTAGCAACTTATGTATAGACAGATTGAGCATTTATACAAGTTATGGCATATATGTGCTAGCTGAAGCGTGTAGTGGGTCATTTTTAAATGACATGAATACAATATTTTTTATAGGAAACTTTAAGGAGATGATCATTTCGGTATAATTATTATACTCCTCTCTCGTACGAGGTTTGATATAAATAATTATCCGTAGACCTCTTTTAATTTGAAAAATTATATTTAAAGTTTTTGGAGTTCGTTTTCGTTTAACAAATAGGTCTCTCTATTAGTTAAAATTCATTGAATTAATTGATATAAACAAAACAACTGGATGAGAGTTGATATATATTCTCGATTGACTTATTGCAGGTCAAACAGTTTTTTTCCGACTAAACCACCCTTGCAATGATGAAGATATAACCCTCACATGCATTAATGTGTGAAAATGTATAAGAATGATTTAGTTATATAAAGATTTATTTGATCTGCAATAAATCAGCAATAAGTCAATCAAGTGTTAATATGAACTTTTATAAGATTTTTTTTTTTGTAATATCAACAAATTTGGTGAATATTAACTGAAGAAAAGACTTATTTTTTTAGATGAAAGCAAATCTAAAAAGACTTGATATAATTTTTTAAATTACAAGAAATTTACGTGTTATATTTATGTACTTGATGTATGTTTTACTAAGGCTGTATTTATTTTGAATTATTAGGTTATATAAGATTATTTATCTAAATTATTAGGGGTTGTTTACATTATAGAATGGGGATTCAGAATAAAAGCTTCAACCCCTAATTTTTTAATCTAGTGGTTGAATAACTCAACCCACCTCTTGAGTTATTCAACCTACATAATAAAATTAAATAAGAAATGAAAATACCACTTTACCCCTCCTTCACCATCTTGTTTTCTTCTCCTCCACCTCGCCGCCACCGCCCCTGCTTTTCCCTTCCCGCCGTCCTCCTCGCCGCCTTCTTCTTCCCCCACCCACCTCTCTTCTTAGCCTGTGTGCAACTTAGGGCTTGAACAAGTTGGCGCTTAAAAATCGATTTCTCACTTCATAAGGCCGTATATGTCGTTTTTCATTTGAAAAAGGGGTTCCAAAGCAGAATAAACACTAAATTATATTTTATCTAGATAAAATAATATATAGTAAATTAATTATAATTAATTTTGAGTTTTTTAAATTATAAATTTCACCGTGTTTATCTTATTATTTATTTAATTAAATATTCAAAGTAAACGAGGCTAATAGTATAAATATAGATAGGATACAAAAAAAATAAAATAAAATTAATTAATTAATTTAAAAACGACTTAACAAGGTATATATATACATAATGTGACAACTAAAAACTCTGACATTATAATAATTTATTTAATTTTGATATAAGTAGGTGCAACTTCCAGTTGTTAGCAATACTAATTATCTTTGTTTAGAGAGTCAAACTCAATTATTCCAAACATTTACTTTGACAAAGTCAACTGTTGGCATGCAGACAGTCAGTGCGAACGCGTAGCAAATTACATTTTTCTTAATCCCTTAGCTACTTACACAGACACAATTGATTCCTTGTCTCAATTATGGGATTTGGATCTCACAATTAGGAGATTGTGAATTCAAATTCTTATCGTTATAAATATTTAGTTTAATTTAATAGGGGTATGGTGCTTAATTATTTGGTTGGAAGCTGTTGGTATGTTGTTTCTTTGTTCGTTTGAAGTTTTTGGTGATCTAAACATAGGGTAAATTACAACGATATTTCATGAGGTTTGACATAGTTATGAATACTCAATTTTTATTTAAAAAATTATAAATACCCCATGATTTTTATGAAATTATGTAATATTTGGATGGAGGTATGAAATTATCAACTATGACATTGCTGTATTTTCTTTTGAAAAAAAAAATTAAAAACGGACGGAGCAGATGAAAAAAAAAATTATCCACTTAGTCAAAGAAAAATTAGAAAATAATTAAAATTATCATTTCTAATTTTCAAGGGTATTTTGGTCAGTTCACCATAAAAAATAGATGGAAACCTAACGAAAACTAACGGAATGAGCTAGTTGTTAGACGGCCGTTGAAATCAGGAGGTATTAGTAATTTTTCAAACAACAATGCCAAATTTCAAGAGATGTTGTAATTTACTCTTAGAGTTATTAATGTGTTATGTATTGAATGTTATAATAGCATAATTTTTTTTTTGGTTTAGACATATATATATATATATATATATATATATATAAATACATGCCCGTGTATATGATTGGGGGGCATGTGAAACCATCATTGTAAACACTGAGTAATTATAACAAAAAGTATACTATTCTTAATTAAAATTAAGTTGGATATGAGTTGCCCACAACATGCTCCCATAACACCACTATTGTTTATTGCATTAGGGGCAAGTTGCCTGTGGTACGTTTGGACTGACCATTGCATAATTCCCAAATAATAATATTCTTTCCTACAAAATGTCCAGACTTTGGTACATAGAATTATTAAAATTTTTTATTTAATTTATTGTAATAAAGTTTCACAAACTCCATTACTTAATAGTCCTCCAAAATTAATCGAAGACCAAAGTAACAGATTTCATCAATTAATTTTAGATTCCTTTTTTAAGGTTATTTAATTCAATTCAATTAAATTATGCACACAATTAATATAATCCTATTAAATTAATTGATGAGTTCAAGAACTATTAACTATTTTTGTTAAGGGAAAATTATTTTTTTAGTCCGTTAAGTATGTCCAATATTAAATTTAGTTCAGTAACTATGCCCATTTTTTTTAAGTCTAGTAAGTTTTAATATTTGATGAAATTTAGTCCTCCGGTGGTCGGATTTTTTATTTTTGGCCGGAAAAATGACATGTCATTCCAACTGGATATTTTTTGAGGAGTTGGCAGACATGTTGGGAATTTTTAAGCTTATGTGGCAATTGAAATGAGGTGGAATTTTTCTTCAAAATATATTATAATTTATAAAATTAAATTATTATTTAAAAAAAAAAAACCTCTCCAAACCCCCCCCCCCCCTGTTTCCTCCCCCACCCCCTGTCGCCCCTCCTCCCCCTCCTCCAATTGCCCCCCGCCCCGCCTTCCCCTACCCTTCTCCCCACCCTCGGCGACCCCGTGGAGGGGGGCGACGCCAATCGCCCGATCAATTTCTGGTCGGGACGACTGGCGTCGCATCTCCCCCAATTTGGGCGACGGCTTCGCCCAGTGGTGGAGGCGACAGCTTCGCCCAGTGGTGGAGGCGACGCCGTCGCCCTCCGCCGGGGTAAGCGACGCCGTCGCCCAGAGGTGAGGGGGGCAGGACGCCACCCTCCTCCTCCTTTGCGGCGGCGGGTGGAAATTTTTTTTATATAAATATAATTAATATTTATTCATATAAATATATTATTTGAAAAATAATTTTTTTATATTAATATTGAATTATAATTTAAATTTGCAATTTAAAATTACAAAATTTTAAATTTTTATTTATTTTTCTAAAATTTTTATATTAAAATTAAGAAAATTTAGGTTTTCAAAAAAAGTTAAAAATATTTTTTAAAATAAAGAAAATTGATTTACTTTTTTAAATATATAAATAATATAAAAAAGAATTTAATATTATATATAAATCGCCCAGTCAGCTTGAGGCTTATGTGGCTGCACACATGGCTACACACATGGGATATTTGGCCGGACACTAAGCAAGAAAATGACACGCTTGCAATTTCTGGTGAAAAATTCAAAGTTGGCTGGAAAATTACATAAAAAACCCTAATTCGGACTAAATTTCATCATAGTTTAAAATTTTCTGGACTTAGAAAAAATGGGCATAGTTATCGGACTAAAATTAATATTAGGTAAACTTAAAGGACTAAAAAAATCTTTTTCCCTTTTGTTAATATTTCTACTTCCTTAATTCATCATTTGAATTAAGTGGTTGTTGAATTAATCCTATTATTCCAACAATTATTTCAACAATTAAATTAAGGGTAAGTTACAACGAGCTCCTTTAAGGTTTAACATAATTACAAATACTTTCTCATTCTTAAAAAAATTACTAATATCTCAGTGATTTAACGGCCGTCTAACAATTAGCCCAGTTCATTATGTTTATTCATTTTTATGGTGAACTGATCAAAATATTTTTGTGAATTAAAAATTATATTTTATTTATTTTTTATTTTTTTAATTTTTTTGACTAAGTGGGTAATGCTTTTATAATTTTTAAGAAAATTTCTTCCACCCTGTTCGATTTTTTATAATTTTTTTTAAAAAATAAAAAAATACAGTAAAGGCAAAGTTGACAATTTCATACCTCCATCCAAGGATTACATAATTTCTACAAATAACAGGGGGTATTTGTAATTTTTCAAACAATGAGGGGGTATTATGTCAAACCTCAGGGAAGATTGTTATGATTTACCATTAAATTAATTAAAATTCAAGAAGGTGAGCTTCTCCAACTAAGAACTTAACCTCTTAGGTTCACCCTAATGATAGTTATCGGCTCACAACTATTGTGATTTGTCAAATTTAATTAATCATATTGATTAAATTTCTTGTAATTAACTCCTTCATTCCAAGAACATTCATTCCAAGAACCCAATAATCATAATTGGGGTCTACCAACATGCTATGAAGCCCTAACTCTAGGTGAAGGTAGTGGACTGTTACGCAGCAAGTACCATACAAGTAAGGTTCTATCATCAATTATCTCCCATTGAGTCCACGACTGTATAATGATTAGAAACATTGTTGGCTCAATAACTTTGCGTCACTTCTTTCTATTTCTTGATTATAAACGGACAACCTAGGATACCCTGCGCCTAGTTGCCGTGATATCTTAGTCAAGAATTTATCAATAAAAAATATCAGAAGAGCATCGAAGATCTCTTGTCTCATCAGGTCAAGTAGATGATTCCTTAACGTGCCACTCATTGGCCTTCATATTAGATGGGATTGTAATCAAAAGATCCCCTTTATAATCACCTATATGACCAAGAAAAAAATTGAAGTACAATGGACCTGAAACTTTTAAGACCAAGACCTTGAACACATATTTATGATTACCATAAAATGTGTAACCATGTCACATAGCCATAGACGGTCTAGGAACTTCATTTTTTGTGCATAAATAAATTAGACAAATATCGAATGAAGAATGACTTAATATTATAAACCTAATTTAAAAAGCTTTTTTTACAAGGGCATTACTTCGTGCTTTCTAGTCTATTTTCCATCAACTAGTTGGCATGCCGAACACTATCCTAACAATCTCCTACTTAACTTATAGTCAACTACCCATGTATTTAAGGCTCATAGTCTCAAAATGTCCTTCAAATAATATTTGACTTAAACATTTAGTTAGTGAGTCTGCCGCATTCCTTGCCGAGGACACTAGTTCTACTTGAATGTCGCTACTAACAATGATATCACGACTCAAGTGGTAACATCTCAATTTGTTCTTGGAGCTTTGATGTGACCTTGGTTCCTTGTCTTCCGCTACTAGGTCGTTGTTGTCACAATAAACTTGAATGGGATCCACAGTTAAAGGCACCACATCCAGCTATTGGATAAAGTTTTGATTGATCTAAACAGTCGCTTTTGTTGCGTCATGTGCAAATATGTATTCAAACTCGGTGGTGGAATCTGCCACAATGCTCTGCTTGGAACTTTTCCAACTGACTGTGACACCATTGAGCATGAAGACAATCCCTAACACGGATTTTTAGTCATCCATACATGTCTGAAACTTAGAGTAAGTAAAACACTCTAGTTTTAATTTTTCTGTGCCATAAATTAGGAAGAGATCCTTAGTTCTTTGTAAGTACTTGAGGATCATCATTATGAGCTTTCAGTGCATTTTGCCTGGATTGGACCAATATCTGCTCGTGACACTCATAGCATAAGCGACATCAGACCAAGCACATAACATAACTTACCTTATGCTACCTATGGCTAAGCGTAAGATATACACACTATCCTATCTCTTTGTTTAAAGACGTCTTCTTAGAAAGATTGATGCCATGATCCATAGGGAGGAATACCACATTTTGATTCCTTCATGCTAAATTTTTTTAGCACTTTGCCTATGTACAAAGATTGGGACAACTCGAGCAGCCTATATGATCTATCTCTATAGATCTCTCTTCCTAACATGCAGGAAGCTTATTCTAATTTCTTTATGAGAACTTTGTTAAGTTTCATAGACCTACACCTCCAAGTTCTGAATTTTAGCATATTGTTCATCAAACACTTGTAGTCGTGCTTCTATGTTTGCGTTTTCTCCATGTTAAGTATTAGTTAGTTTGAGTAGGTTGGGGTTGTTACACTAGTGGTTAATTCCCTATCCACGATTCTGCTATTTACTGGAATCATTTTACTGGAATACTATATCATGAAAATCCCCCGGATAGAAAGTTTTTAATGCTTATTGCTTATGTAGAACTACAAAGTAAGAAACATCCGTTTTCTGAAAGATCCTGGCTTTCGTACTTTGGTGGGGTCTCCGTTTTGGTGACCTTCGTAAGTAAAACGGAAGGGGAGAAATCACTAAAAAAGAGAAATCACTATCTATTACAGACCTCTATCTCCCCATTTGATCTAATCCGTACCCCCCCTTTCCAATTAACTGCTTTTCTTGTATCTTTAAATATTGGCTATTCACAGCATTAATAAAAAGAGATATAGAATCCTTCTTTACTGAGTTCTTCTTCTTGTTACGTCAACAATATGTTGCTCTTCATTGCCTTTTCTTCTTCAATTTCTACATGGTACCAGAGCCATCTTATTGATGGTCCTTGAGTGCCCTTTTCTGTATTTCTACAGATCTTCTTTCAATTCATATTAGCCATGACAGAAGCTGAAAAAGTCGTTATACGGGAATGACTATTGCTTATTTACTAAACTTACTAATGCTGGTTTTGTAGCTCTACTTGTGTATGTCGATGATATTTTAATTGCAGGACCATCAAGTGCTCTCATTGCAGAAGTTAAACAATATCTTGACCAATTGTTCACAGTCAAAGATCTTCGAGTAGCTAAATTTTGTTTGGGCATTGAGATTGCCCGTTCTCCACAAGGAATGTCTCTTACTCAGCTGAAATGTACCAAGGATATCCTAGCAGATACGGGAATAACTAACGCACGAGCTGCCACTACTCTGTTGCCTACTGGGGTTAAGTTCACACAAGAAGCAGGGAACCCTTTACCTAATGCAGAAGTTTATAGGAGACTCATTGGACGTCTTTTGTATTTAGGCTTCACCAGGCCAGATATATCACACGCCACGCAACAGTTGAGCCAATTTCTTCAAGCCCCCTGTCAACAACATTGGGATGTTGCATTGCATCTCCTTCGATATCTTAATGGGACACAACATAAAGGACTTTTTTTTCCATCCAGTTCAGTGCTAGAACTTAAGGCGTATTGCGATGCAGATTGGGCGTCCTGTGTCGACACAAGGCGTTCTCTAACAGGCTATTGTGTGTTTTTGGGGCTAGCCCTCATTTCATGGAAAACAAAAAAACAGAGCACTGTCTCTAGGTCTACGGCAGAGGCGCAGTGCAGGTCCATGGGTGTTACAGCCTGCGAATTAACTTGGATTTACTTCCTTCTTAAGGATATGCAGCTTTCAGTATCTTTACCCATACCTTTTCTATGTGACAATCGAGCAGCATTATATATCATAAGCAATCCGGTTTTTCATGAAAGAACCAAACATTTAGAAATTGATTGTCACTTAGTTCGTGACAAAAACAAAGCAGGCTTCTTGGCTCCAGATCATGTTTCTTCTAAGGAACAGCTAGCAGACATCTTCACCAAGTCTCTTCCTGGTTCCTCACTTCATCCGTTTTTGGACAAGTTGGGCTTGATCACTTTTGACCCAAGCACAACTTGAGGGGGGGATGTTAAGTTTCATAGACCTACACCTCCAAGTTCTAAATTTTAGCATATTGTTCATCAAACACTTGTAGTCGTGCTTCTATGTTTGCGTTTTCTCCATGTTAAGTATTAGTTAGTTTGAGTAGGTTGGGGTTGTTACACTAGTGGTTAATTAACTGCTTTTCTTGTATCTTTAAATATTGGCTATTCACAGCATTAATAAAAAGAGATATAGAATCCTTCTTTACTGAGTTCTTCTTCTTGTTACGTCAACAATATGTTGCTCTTCATTGCCTTTTCTTCTTCAATTTCTACAAACTTGTCTTGATAGCTATGCTTTTGTTGCTTGTAACATCCCTACATTATTCGTAATGAGTAGAATTCCATCAAATATAACACTAAAAACACCATGACCCTCCCACTCCTTTTCTTGTATACATGAGGTTCATTCACATTCTTGAGAAAATCAAATGTTTTGTTTACCTCATGAAACTGAATGTTCTAACTATGGGAGGCTTGCTTTAGTCACTATATAGATTGGTTGAGCTTGCAAACTAGATGTGAAGCTCTCCAATTGCTTCATATAAAGCTCTTCCTCAACGTAACCATTAAGAAAAATTATTTTTACATCCATTTATCATATTTCATAATCACAATATGCAGATATGACAAATAAGATCTTAATAGCATCCCTATTGGAGAAAATGTTTCTCATAGCTAGTTCCCCTTCCTTTTGAGTATAACCTTTCACGACTAAACGTGTTTTATAGGTCACTACATCTCATCTACCCCATGCTTACGCTTATAGACTAATTTACACCCTATATGTGTAACTCCTGGAGGAAGGTCCACACGGTCCATCCTTTGTTTGACTACATGACGTCCATTTCGAATTGCATAGCTTATATCCATTTGGGTGAGTTGATATTGAACATTTATTCTCTATAGATCCTTGGATATCCCTAGGAGGTTCCTTTCCGTTGTTCTCCAATGAAAAACCATAGTACCTCTCGAGTGATTCCAAAATCCTTCCGAATCTCCTAAGAGGATGTGCATCATTAGAATTCGTGGAGTCTTGCGTCACTTTGGGCAATGGGATAGTGTGTGGTTCTTGAACTTTTTTACATTTTGTGATTTTGCCATTTTTATCCAATAAATATTCCTTCTCCAAAAAGGTGGCTCTCCTTGATACAATTATCTTTGTTCCTAGGGATCATAGAAACAATATCCACAAGATTCTTATGGAAATCCCTCAAATCTGCATATAATGGATCTATTATTCAAATGATCTCTTACTACCTGCTTCAGATAAACAGGGCTTCCTCATACCTATAAGTAATTGTATGAGCGGGTTTGTAGGTATCGCATCTCATATGGCGCCTTGGGCATGGTTTTTGAGGGCACTCTATTCAATAGAATGGCTGCCTTTTCCATAGTGGAACGACCATGTCTAACAATTTTATTTCTTCTCTCAGCCACACTGTTTAATTGAACTGTGTCGGGAGGAGTGCGCTGTGAAATTCCATTATACTATAAGAAAATATGATTTTAATGACAAAATATCAACTGATAATTTTAAAGTGTCACTAAAAATATATATTAAATGACAACAACTTTTATCTTGCTATTATATAACTATTGAGTTAAATTCAATTTGCCCCCTGTGTTATGCAAAAAGATAAAAAACCCCCCTGTGAAAAATTAAATATCAGTTTCCCCCCTGTGTTACAAACAATATATCACACCGCCCCCCGATCAAAAGAAGTATAATTTTATAGGGACAATGACTAAAATGCCCTTCCTGGTCAACTTGGTCAACCTAAGCCTATTAAAATATACATATAATATATAAAAACTATTTAAAAAAGATTTTATATAAAAAAAATTATATAAAAGAATATCTATTAAAATCTACCTATAAAATTATTTATATTAAATTTTATATAGAAAAAATTATATTTTTACTTTGTTGAATATGTTCAATATTAATTTTAATCCGATAATTAGCTCATTTTTTTTCATAAATTCATTAAATTTTAAAATTGATACAATTTATTTTTTCATTGGCCGAAATTTTAATTTTTAACCAAAAAATAACATGACATACCAAGTGGATATTTTTTGGGAATTTTTAATTTTACGTAGCTTTGGAAAATGAGTTGGATCACATAATAGATAAAATTATATTATATATATTATAATTTAATAAAAATTAAAATTATTATAATTTATAAATATAAAATTATATTTAAAAGTAATAATCCCACCCCACCCCCCACCCCACCCCACCCCCACCCCACCGATTGATTTCCCCCCCCCCGCACCCACCGGCGGCCGCCGCCCACCGCACGTCGCCCCGCCCCCGCTCCCCGCCCATCGTCGCCCGTCTGGGCAACGCCGTTGCCCAGAACTATTTCTAGGCGACGGCGTCGCCCAGATGCCGAGGGCGACGCCCGTCGCCCACACAGCGCGACGGTCGCCACGACAGCGGTGGGAGACGGCGTCGCCCTCGCCTTCCCTGGGCGACGGCGTCGCGCTCTCCGGTGCCGTCGCCAGGGTGAGGAGGGCGCGGCGGCGGCGTCGGCGCCGCTTCTTCTACTTCTTTCTTTTTTTAAATTAAAATATAATTAATTTAATAAAAAAAATTATATTAAAAATATTAATATAATTATATTTATAAATATATTATAGTTATTAATTTATTTTATGTATATATAAATTATATATATATAAATTATATATTAATTATATATATATGTATTATATAATATTATATATATTAAATGTGATATAAGGGCAAAAATGTCCAAAAAAGACACTTTTCGCACCAAAATTCGCAGTCAACGCGCGTGAGCAGCAACCCTTGGTCTCAGGGGTTTTTTTGAACTTTATTTTATATCACAGGGGGTGTAATTGATATTTTAATTTTCACAGGGGGGGTTTTGAACATTTCTAAAATCACAGGGGGGATTTTTGGATTTTTCCCTATAACTATTAGTGACAAAAAATATGTATAATGTTGTCGCTATTTATAATTAGTGATACATCTATACGTACTGACAACTTAGAAACGATACAATAAAATGACTATGTCGTCACTATACATGCATCACTAATTATATTTAGTGACAACTTTATGCATGCTTTTTTGCTAATAATACTTTTTACAAAATAATAGTAATTATTAAAATCATAAAATTTATTATTATGACAAAATAACAATTCTTATCACTAAATATATATAATAAGTGATGATATTAAAATTATCACTTGATCTTTTTTATTGCTAATATTCTCTTTTTTTGTAGTGTCCCGACAATCAGATTGAAATATTATGATTCGTTAAGGTCATTTGATTATCTACTTCATATTCTAACTCCTTACATTTCTCAAAGACGTTCGAATTTGTTTTTCATTAAATAGTATAAAAAGTTTGAGAAATCATCAATGAAAGTTATGAAGTAAAATTATCCTCCGCAAGCCTGAATGCACAAAGGACAACACAATCCGAGTGGACTAATTCCAATCGGTGTGTGTGGCATGAGTGACATTTTCATCAAATGGAACTTTAACCATTTTTCCTTTAAAATATGATTTACAAGTACTCAATTATTTTGGAGAAACAATATCCAGCAATTTATTTGTGACTAATTGTGGATCCTCTTAATGAAAATATGTCCAAGTCATGAATGCCATAATTGGGTGCCACTTTAATTATCTAACTTTCTTCTTTTGCTTTGTTGAAGTTGGAGCATGGAGATATTAAGAGTAATAGTAGGTAAATTATTTGTCAATGTACTTTTACAAAAATAAGAACCATTCTTATATATGGAACAATTTCCATCATAAATAATAATAAAAAAAATTCCCTTTGATCCAAAACAGAATTATATATTATCTTCTTAAACATATTCGGTATAAAAAAATAATTATTTTAAAGTAAACTCCTATTTTCTTTTACTGCTACGTAAACTGTTTCAATGACTAATGCAACAGTAATACTCATGTGATGTTTGTAGATTTTTGTACATAATTGAGAGATTAATTAATAATTATTAAGAAAATTAAATTCAATCATAAATAAATTTGATGTGTATATCCAAAATGGTCCAAATAAGAGATGACGACCCAAACAAAGAGCCTAGCCCAACAAACATAAATGGATTAAGCCCAGGAACGCAACCAGTCCAGATGACGATTCCAGCCCAGATATCACGCGACCGGCTCGGATGTCGCACAACCAGCCCAACCGAATTAGGGCAATGTTGTCTCAACACAAGAGTCCTAGGCCAATCGGACTCCTACTCAACTCAGACTCCCACTCCGCCTAACAAACCCCCCGAATCCAGGCCCGGACTCTTATCCGTCCAACCACCCCAATGATTTCGGAGGTCTCAGTTATGCTTCTTCGGACCTAGGACTCTCTACTATAAATATGAGGTCCCCTCCTCAAATTGGGGGCTCCTCCAGGTTCTTCAGACTTTGGTTCTTAATTTTATCTCATATTAAATTCTAGCATCCTAATAGCAATCATCCGCTGTTTACATTACTTTTTATGCATTCATCTATTTTATTCTTTAACCGATCACTGACTTGGGTGTCGGAGTGCTAACGTATTTCTTGCAGGTCCCATCTGTAGGACTTGTATCGTTTCGGGGCCCAAGCTATTTGCATCAACCCAACGGACTTGTGCGTTTCCGAATGTATCAATTGGCGCCGTCTGTGGGAACAAAAAGTCGGGGAAATATCCAGTGGCGCTACCCAGGCCCTGCAGGTCATCTCTAGCACTCATTTTTGCCCCCCTTTCTGGATTGACAACAACTGTGACGCCTAGGTCGGCAGACCCATCCACGGAGATTCCTAGGATCGTCATCTCCCCAGGCGCCACACCCGTGTAGTTGTCTTCGGATCTCCTAGGAACCATTCAACAGATGATCGCGTCAGCCATCCACGAGTAATTGGCTATCCTCGTCCCTGCACGAGTGACAATTCCCCTAGAAGCAATCGCTCCTGTGCATGCTGACCAGGCTCCGCCGATACCCAGGCTTAACGTGGCTGGAGGACCATCAACTCAACTACCTACCCAGGTGGGAGATGTACCCCCTCAATGGCTGGTCCGACTGGAGTATCTCCAGAAGGGACTGCAGGATGTTCAATACCAAGTGATGGGAGCGCTAGCCGAAGAGCAGCATCCCTTTACGGAGGAAGTAATGGCGGACGAACTACCTCTGAACTATCATACTCCAGCTATAGCTCAGTACGGCGATACCACCGATCCACACGAGCACTTATCTCGCTTCGAAAACGCAGCCCTGCTGCACCGATACACTGACGGCCTCAATTGCTGAGTCTTCATCACCATATTTGCCCGGGCAGCGCAGCAATGGTTCAACCAGCTGCCCCCAGCTGTGATCGGAAGCTTCCAGAAATTCCGTTCTCTTTTCCCACACCAATTCGCCAATAGTAGGAAGCACCAAAAGACCGAATTAAGCCTATTCTCAATCCGCTAGAAGGAAGGAGAGCCCCTAAAGGAGTATCTCCAGTGTTTCAACAAGGCCGCCTTGGAGGTCCCGACGGTGACCCAGGAGGTCAAGGCCAACGCCTTCGCACAAGGATTGCTGGACGGAGACTTCTTCAAGTCCCTGGCTAAGAAGCCAGCTACCAAGTTTGACGCTCTCCTGACCCGGGCGGCCAAATATATCAACATGGAGGATGCCCAAGCATCCAAGAGAGAAGGATGAGGAGAGAAGAGGAAGAAAAACAAACATGAAGGTCCCTCCAAAAAGCCAAGGACGGACTTCAAAGATAAGACACTAGCGTGGCAAAAGGTGAACACGGTGTATACCCCCCTGACCATCCCCATAACCCTGGCACTCATGACCGTGGAAGGCAAGGGTATGTTGTCCAGACCCAGAGCGTACAGAGAAGGACCCCAGCGTCCCAAGTCCGACAAATTTTGTCAATTCCATAATGACTATGGACATACAATCGAGGAATGCAGGCACCTGAAGAACGAGATCGAACGACTAATCCAAAATGGTTACCTGTAGGAATATGTGTGCTGGGAGAAAGCTAGAGGCATTGGACCGTACCTAAAATACTAGACTGACAAAGACAAGAATGTCAAAAATCGCAGCCCCGGATCCCTAGTAAGAAACACACCTGGATTTCCAATGACGGGAAAGGCCGAAGTCGCTGACCCGCCTAGGAAAGGTGTAATAAGGATGATTGCAGGTGGTCCTGTCGGTGGAGACTCACAAAGGGCTAGGAAGATCTAGGTACGAGAGGCCTATTAAACATCGGCGAGAGAAGTAATGGAGGTGGAACCCATCAATGACTCCCCTCTCATCTAAATATCCGACAATGGACAACAATTCCAAGGATGAAGAATATAAGCCTGGTGCACAGGGCTACACATAAAGCAGAGGTTCACCTCGGTATCTCATCCCCAGGTGAATGGTCAAGTCGAGGTCACTAACCTCATTCTAGTGCAAGGCATCAAGAAAAACCTAGATAGGGCACGAGGTAACTAGGTCGAAGAGTTGACCAGTGTTCTATGGTCATATCGGACCACACCTAGAGGCTCTACAGGAGAAAACCCTTTTTCCCAGGTATATGGAAAATAGATGCTCTCATCCCAGTCGAATTGGGAATACCTTCGCACAGAATAATGCATTTCAAGGAAGAAAGTAATTCCCAGCTCCTAAAAGAACACCTAGACCTCGTAGACGAACTACGAGAGATAGCATTCATCCGAACGCAATGATACAAGAGCACGATGATAAACGCCCACAACAAGAGAGTGAAAGTTCGTCATTTTCAAGTAGGACACTTGGTATTGCAAAGGGTAAACACCCTGAAACCAATAGGAAAGCTCGATCCCAAATTGGAAGGTCCTTACAAAATTTTCAAGATAATCGAAAATGGAGCTTATATGCTAGAGGATACAGAAGGCCGTACTCTGAACAGATCCTGGAACGTACACAACTTAAGGAGATTTTTCTCCTAGTCCTAGGACCTCGTCCTAACCAGGTCCCTAACACGCGACAACCTGCAAGGAGGTCTTGAACCCAGGACTTCCTCTCACCGTCGACAACGTCCTAGGTCATTAAACTCTCAAACAAATCTTAGACCTGGGACATATGCTGATCCCCAATGAGTATCTTAAACTTAGGACATCTAACGTATCTAAATATACGTCCTAGATAAAGGATTTCAACCAAACAGGTCCTGGGTCTAAGGCACGCCCTTTGAATCTCAAATAACATTCTGAACCAAGGATGCTTCTTGTAAGGTTAGCAAAAGCTCACCTACTTATGAAAAAGTACTCCCCCAAGGAATAAGCCCTGAATAAACAAAAACATAACATCCCTTGAGAATGGGAGACTTCCTATTCTATACTCAGGCCACAACGCCTACGAAAAACCAAAGGGTCATTTCTAATTACCGCATCTTATAACTTTGTGATATTCATACTAACATCTGCATAAAAAAAATAGTATGTATTGAAGCCCAAGTCAACAACAAAGAAAACTTCAGTGCAGAAAAATAAAATGTCCCATCCTCACCCCCAGGTGAGGGAAAAAATAGAAAAATTGAAGGAAATTGTTTGCAAATAGAGCAGTTACATAAGTAGTTTGAATCACCCCACAAGCGGGGCCTTGCCACGGACGTCCTCTTTCTCTTCTTCTTGTTGAGGAGCCTCCCCTGAAGGAACTAGGATGTTTTCGACCCCAAGTGGAGGAAGGCCTTCATCTGGAGCTCTTCCCTACTCATCAGCAGCCTCAGCCTGCCCAGCATCGCCTGTTACCTCCGCCTCTCCCAAAATGTGGTCTATGTCTTTCTCTGAAAAGCATACCCATGTCATAATCAATGGTTTAGTAAATATATTTCCCAAATCAAATAAGGTCATACCTGATCCGATGGGAGCAATCTGCGCCGTGAGAGCAGGCCTAGCAAAAGAATCAGGAGCGGTATCTAGCACTAACTCGGAATTAGGAAATAATGTGTCCTCTCCAGTTGGAGGATAACCCCGGGCAATGAATTGCTGGCGGCAAGCCTCAAAGGCGAATCGGAGGTATGGACCAGCCAACATAGCTACATCCCTCTTATAGTCCTCAGATTTCTTGTACAAGGGAAGACGGCTGGCCTAGCAGGCCTCCAGGTAGTTCTTCCCTTCCTCGGTCTCAGGAAACTCCTTCCGAACCTGTTGGCCAATGTTTGGAGCTCTTCTGCGTGGTCCTCCTTCAAGGCCTTAACCTCTCTCTGTAGCCTCTTCACCTCTTTCTCGGCTTGCTAGTATCGCCCCACTGCCTCCTTCTTCGAGTCCTTAAGCTTAGCCACATCCCCCAACCGATGTTCCACCCTTTCTTCCAGCCTCTTTTTATGAACATCCTCCTACTCCTGGGCCAATTCTCTTGGGGGACACAACAAGATCTCCCCCCTCAGGGCAGCCGCCTAGGATCATCAAAGCATGAAGACAAGATGATCAGTGAAAAAGACACCAAGACAAGAACATATCACATGTCAAATAAACTTACCTTGGCTAACACAAAAGTCAATCCCACGTCTTCATGGGATAAGGAGGACCGTCGGTCCTCAGAGGATAGGGCCCCTTTCAAGATGTCTGCAGCCTGAGCAGAGGCGCCCTCATTTTTCAAAGATAGCATTAGATGAGTATACAACCCGCTAGCAGGAGTAGAAGAAGAAGACCTCAACGACCCAACATCTAGGTCTCTAGGAGGAGGAGGAGGTGGAGTAGAAGTAAAGCACGCAGAGCCGCTATGAGAAGAGCAAAAGGACTTGGCCTTGACTTCTTGGAAGAAGACCAAGGCAGGGCACCCGCAGAACGTTTCCTCCTTTGATCACTGGAGGACGGGGTCCCCTTTGAAGACCCAGTAGCTAGAGGAGTGGTGACAACCTGGTGTTCATCTCTGAGGTGTTTGCTAAACATGATATCGTCTACACAAGAAAAAAAACACAGTTAAAACAACAAACACAATCATACGCCAAACAATAACAGACTAAATGAAGACACCCAGAGGATCTTGCAGGGGCACAACTCGTGGGCTCAGGCTAAAGTGGCTCAGGAGTCTCTCTTTGGTCAACTCCTTACAATCATATGGTTTCTCATTTAACTTATCTAAAAAAACATAAAGATTAGAAGACCTATCCGCAAGAGAAAAAGGCACAGTCGGAGGCGAATCATATATCCATCTGTGAGGAACATTTCAAGGCCTAGGAGGCAAGATGAAGAAAAAATTACCTTTCCACAGCTTAGGAGGACTAGGAGTGGAAGAAAAGACACACCACGCCTAGGAGCAAAATGAAAGACCCCTGGCTCAGGTCTTTTCAATTGAAAACATTGCGAGAAGACTTTAAAAGTAGGGACAAGATTATTATACTGAAAGAGCATGGAGAAAGCGACTAATATGCTAATGGAATTGTGCGCCAACTGGTTGAGAGGAACTTGAAATTCATGAGAAATATCACACAAAAATGAAGGCAAGGGGAAACGAAGACCAGCCCTAAGCCGAGAAGCGAAGAAACTTATATACCCAGGAGCAGGAGAACTAGGATAGCTATCAGGGGGAGGGACAGAGATTACAAATTCAAAAGGAATACCGAACTCCTCCACTAATTGATAAATATCCGACTGCCTGAGACAATAGGCAACCCACACTGAGCCCGAAGACCGATTCCCCCGAGTCCCAAGCAACCCTTTCTCCTCCTTGTGAACGAGTCCCCCACATATCTTATATTCATCGGTAGAAGACATGAAAGAATACGCAAGCAGTAGTTTAGGATGTCTCACTCTTCTTCCTCTTCTAGTATCCGGCAACCTTGCCCTTTACTTTGGAGGTTGAAACCTCTCCTACTAGTACCGTCGGTGCAGATTTTTCAATTGTTGCCTCGTACTTGACCAATATAATAATCAACTTATGAAGGCTCTTCTCAAGCCCATTCATGTTATAGCTGATAGTAAATTGATCAAGGGAGGGAGATAGTGATTATTGAATCAAGCCAACGTACGTTTCTTCCTCCTTGAAATTAGCCTGGAGGTCTTTGAGCTTCTCCACTAGGGAAAGCATCATCACTCCGAGCTCACGTACGGACAATCCCTTAATCATTATTAGGCTGAAGAATGCCTTCATCACGGCATATCTAATATGCCACTCCGGTATCGCATGAAGCCCTTTTCATGCGGTGCATTATCAACCAGATGTCCTCATACCTTTCATATTATTTCTGGATCTCGTTACTCATTAAGCCACTGTGTACTTTTCGATTGTTCTCATGCCACATGAATAAATTTTTAAACATCAAACGTTCTTCGGGCAGGAACCCTTCCGGCAAAGTCTAAGGTAGAGACTTATCCAGAACATAAGTCTGGTTCTCAAATCAAGGACCATCCTCAGATTTCTCAGTCAATCCAAATGGTTTGTTCCATTAAATATTAGCCTCAAGTATAGTTAAGTGGATTCTTAGAAATTAACAATAAACAGAAAAATAAGCAGATTATTATAATATAAGGTTCAAGTTAAGGACTTGGACTTTAGTAATTAACCCTCCCACTATTTCTGCGAAAGCCCATCACTCTTAAATGGGGTTTTAGGAAAACCATTTTCCTAGTGGGCTTGAGGTCCACAAGCGAAATTCTCCATGCCCCGCATTTACGATTCACATAGAAATAGCCTTGTGGGATGTATCCAATACCATTCTCGTCCGACGAGATCCCTAAGATATTTTGCCTTACCTTTTCACGTGATTTCGAGGACTCCAAGCAAATCATGTTACTTGGTGTTAGACCGACCCATCAACCGAATCATACCGTAAACTATCGCCCCCCACGACTCGAGGGATAGGAAAATAGAAGCATAGTCTTTTCATTCACAATAATAGTGCAACTTTATTTCAATCCGAACGTGCCACGACTCGTGAGACCACGTGTGGCTGAAATCAGCTTCCTCACTACATTACTGTGGATGGAAGGCATGGAAATGACATTGATTGGTGTTAGTCCTAATCCATCAACCGAATCATAGCGCACACTATCGCCCCCCACGACTCGTGAGATAGAGAAATAAGTGCTTATTCACTTCGTTCACAGTAATAGTGCAGCTTCATTTCAGTCCAAACGTGCCATGTCTCGTGAGACCACATATGGGTGAAATTGGCTTCCTCACTACATTACCGTGGATGGTATATATGGAATAACAAGCCATTGTGTTTATTTCTATTTTAGGGGTCTAATATTATTAACTTGGTCTAACCAAGTGAGAGTTCATTTTAATAATTTACCAAGACCTCAGCGTATATTAATATTGCATGTAAATATATCCAATATATATAATGCATTTAAACAAGATGCATTACATGCAAAATAAAAGCCTAGCATGCCCATGTTGGATGATCACAAGCCCAAAACCTATGCGATCCACTGAGCCTGTAGTGGATCTATGGTCAATCTAAGGGTAGGCCTACACTATTACAAGATATTTAACCCATTAACACATTATGAGCCTTGTAATCTCTCTTTATTTCTTCATCTCCTTCGTGGGCTCCATCTTCGGGGCCACTTTCCATGGATCTCCGTGGGCCAACTTATTACCTCCTCCATGGGCCTCTATTGTCTGGGCTTGTTCTTTAAAATTATTAAAAATAAAAAAAAGTAAAATCTCTCCACCTATTCTACTCTCATTACAACTTAAAATGAAACCCCAATCATCAGTTTGGGGGGAGTACATTAATAGGAGAAAGCAAGCGTTAAACATAATAGGCCAAAAAAAGAAGAGAAAAAGAAAATAAGATGCACGCACCCAACAGAAAATAAACAATACACAGGGTCCAATGGGCTTCGTGATCATCCATGTTAATCCAATTAACAAATATAACTCATTTATTTCAAAAATAAACATGCACATGAAATATAACGCAAACCATGCATTATATAGAAATGATATCCAATATCATAAAATAATTAAACATCAAATTTCAGAAATTTATATGTAAAATAATGCAACTTAATAATGGACATAAGTGCAACCCATGCAAAAATCAATTCTTGTTTGAAAACCCATTCAAACTAATCTTAGTAATTTAATCTTGGGAAATACCAAATGTCAACCAAAAATTAAATTCACAAAAATTAATTGTTTTGGAAAAATATGCAGAAAAATAAAAAAAAATAAAAAAATGAAAAAAAATCAGAAAAAACGGTCCAGACGGCCGAGCGGACCAGCTGGCCGGCAGCAGGCACGCGCGCGCAGGCACCCGCGCCCCGCACGCAGACCGCCCAGCACACACGCGCCTGCCTGCGTGCATACGTTCGTGCATTGCCTGCGGGCGCGCTGGCCGGCCGCACGCCCAGGGCTCTCGCCCGCGCACACGCCTGCCAACCGACCGGCATGCAGCGGTCGCTGCTACGTTTTTTTTTTTTTATTTTTCTGAAACATTTTCCTGCAATTTTTGAAACAACAAGAAAATAATCAATTTCTAGAAAATCCCAAATTTCAAAAATCTCTTATGCCCAAAATTAAAAGCAAGATAAAGAAAGGAAAGTAAGAAATCAACAACACGTTATTAGTTAACAGTGTCGATTTCGCTTCGTTCGTTCTTTGATTTGATGAACCAAAGAAATGAAGAAGGAGAGGAGAATTTTGGGATAGAAAGACCAAGAAGAATGCAAATTTTGGGAGTGCAAACGTGAGTTAGGATTCCAATAGATAGGAGAGTGTGTTAGTATTTTCGACCTAACACCACACTAGATGAGGCCTATCTCATCCAAACTCTTGAAGGAAGTAGATCGGCCCGGGAAGAGCGGCAGAAGCGCGGCAGAAGCGCGAAAAATCAAAATTAACGGTAAATAAAAGAATTAAATCGCGATCAAGGGGTTTACCATTGATCTTTTCCCGGGCGTTTGGTGTAATAATCACAGATCTAATCATGCATTTAGGCTAATGAAATTAATAGAAAAAACGAAAGCATAAACTAAACAGGGTTACCTTTCGTTTTTCTCCTCCAATCGGCAATTCGGTAGATCTCCTCTCCGGCGTTCGTCCACGCAAGACTCCAACGTAGGAGGCCTCTAATATTTTCCACACCATACTAAAAGGTTAGATTTATCCTTGTGCTAGCAAGGATTAAATCCGTGGAAAGAGGAATCGAAATTACACTATGAATTAGTGTATTTCGATCTGCTTTGTTCTTCACTTAGTTCTAGACCAAGAAGAACTTCAAGAGAGGAGGAGAAGAATGTTTTGCTGATTGTTGGGAGAGTGTGCACGAGATTGTTGTGTGTTAAACAATAAAAATCGGCTAGGGTTTGTAAGTGGAAGAGTTTGGAATGAAAAGGTTGAGATATGGAAGGAGACCTAGTTTTCCAACTTCCACAACTTTCTCAACCACTTACCAAAACTCCTCTCCCACTTTCCACACACCTTATGCACGAATTTGGCTGATTATTTTCAGCCAAATTTCAGCTATTTTTGACCTACCAAAAGTCAACATGGGCTAGGGCTTGATGCATTTTGGACCGGATTCAATTTGCTTGGCCTACGAGTCAAATTGAGCCCATATACCATTCCTGTTGGACTTAATATTTAATCCAATTAAATACAATTCCCAACAAAGAAAGTCCAAATATTTAATCCAATCTAATATTTACAAGTCCAAAAGACACTTAATTATTTAAATGAATCCAATCCACTTAATTAATTAAGCCCAACCAAGCATAACTAGTCCAACTAATTATTTCTAGCCCATTTTTAATTAATGAATCCAATTCACTAATTAGATAGGTCCATCTACTAATTAATTAATGGATCCAACCCACTAATTAATTACCCCAAGCATCTTTTAAATTAATCCAATCAATTTAAAAATGCTAAGTCCTAAATTCATTTAACTCAATTAATTAAATTTTGAACTATCGATCTAATGGATTATTCCTCATAAATGATCCAATTATTTATACTCTCCAAGAATTAATTTAATCTAATTAAATTAATTCACCTCTTCCGGAATTAATTCCAAATTAATTCCCTCATCTTTCGTGATCTGTGTGTGACTCTTTAGGCTCACCCTCATCTAGACTTGGGCATGTTATCACACAATTAATTAAATTCAATTTAATTATTTATTTTCGATTAGCCCATAACCAGAAATAACCCCGTTACCATGGGTGGCCGTCTTGCAACAGTCCATGGCACTGGAGCCTAGGTGAATAGTGGCGTGAACATTCAGGCTCCGATTTCATACGGATACGGTCCTACTGTCAACTGTCTCCCGGCCTTAATCTAGGGCATGGAATTGGGCGTCGGTTCCCATCCTTAACTAGGCATCTATGCTGCATACTCGAGATGCGTTTACTCTACTGATCATCGTAGGAAATCCCTTCCCACTCGATCAATCGCTATGGCCATAGACTTGAAGAGTCTAAATCATCTCAAAGCGCATAAGAGATCTCGCTGTCACAATACTAACAGGGGATAGATTCTTTCTTGGAATCCACCGTCCTCGCTGCATTGAATAAGGCTTATGATGACCATGCCCCATGGCACAACCACCTCTCGCCATATCCAAGATACAATCTTCGTATGTACGTGACTTCCACGATTCCTCAAGTTCGAGGACTAATCCCGTACTATCGAAACCGAAAATCCCAGTCATACCGATCAAGCCTTAAGAGGCTTCCACATGATGGTTCCCGCGAGTCAGTTCAGTCAGTCGACTACCTAGCCAGCTAACCCACTAAAACTGCACAGACGACCCACGTCTTATGCCGACGAAACACGACTGTAGTACTTAGTGCAAGTCTCTATAGGACTCTCGATGCCCTATCTCGAGGTCCTTGACTTGGAGCATTTCAAACCGACCCTCAAGAGTTGGTTTCATAGCTGCTAAACCTATGCGCAACCCAACTCCATGGGTTTGTCCTTTCGGTCTATGGGCGTTTCGCTGTGACGTTGAAATCCCATTCAATGTCAGTGCTAAGCACAACGAAAACTGACTACCAACTTGATGAATTCCTACCGTATTCATCAGTCTAATATTATTTGATAAAGATTGGCGTATGGCAAACAGTCACCTCTCCTCAAGGGGAAGACATGGAGTTTGCGATAAAATTCGACTTCAAGGCCTCGAATAACGAAGCTGAATACGAAGCCTTAGTATTAGGCTTGAAGATAGCCCAAGGCGCTATAGCCTCCCACTTCCTGGCCTACTCTGATTCACAACTAATAGTAAAATAAGTGAACGGTGAGTACGAAGCCAAGGAAGATAGCATGGCACAATATCTCTGGTAGATAGAAGAGTTAAAAACAAAGTTCAAAAGCTTCCAGCTACAACAAATCGCCGAAGAAGAGAACGTTAAGACAGATTCCCTGTTAAAGCTAGCTAATACCTTGGAGGACTGCAAGACACGACGTATCACCGTCCAGCACCTGCCTCAGCCACGAGCTTCACTTAATATCCAGGCTATTACGTTAAAGGACAACGATTGGCGAACGCCCCTAGTTCAGTGGATGGATGAAGGACACCCCCCAGGAAACAGATGGGAGACCACCAAACTAAAAACCCAGGCTCTATGCTTCCTGACACAATGAGGGATGTTATACAAAAAGTCCTTCACACACCTTTTGCTTCGCTACTTCTCCCAAGAAGAAGGCCTATATGTGCTCAAAGAAATACACGGCAGATGTTTTGGGTCCCACATCGAGACCCAGGTACTAGCCAACAAAGCACTACGAGCCGGATATTTCTGGCCCACTATGAAACAAGATGCCCAACGGTTGGTGAAAAAATACGCGAAATATCAAAAGCATGCCACCCTTATACACCAACCTGCCGAACCCCTCAATGTCATGCTATCATCGTGTCTTTTCTCTTAGTAGGGGATGGACATAGTGGGACCATTTCAACTTACAACTGGGCAAAGGAAATTCCTCCTAGTTGCCATCGACTACGTCAGAAAATAGATAGAGGTAGAACCTCTAGCCCGTATCATTGAAGGGGAAGTCATGAAATTCATATGGAAGAACATCATATGTCGTTTCGGACTGCTCTGAGAAATGGTATTCGACAATAGCCCACAATTCTAAGGACAAAGGATACAAGACTGGTGTGAAAGGTTACACATAAAGCAGAGGTTCACCTCGGTATATCATCCATAGGCCAACGGTCAAATCGACGTTACTAACCGTATCCTAGTGCATGGCATAAAGAAAAGGCTAGACAGGACAGGAGGTAACTGGGTCGAAGAATTGACCAGTGTTCTATGGTCATATAGGACCACCCCTAGAGGTTCCACAGGGAAAACCCCTTTTTCCCTGGTATACGGAATAGAGGTACACATCCTAGCTGAATTAGGAATACCTTCAAACAGAATAATGCATTTCAATGAAGAAAATAATTCCCAACTCCTAAAAGAACACCTAGATGTCGTAGACGAATTGCAAGAAAAACAACATTCATCCGAATGCAGAGATATAAGAATACGATGACAAACGTCCACAACAGGAGAGTGAAAACCCATCATTTTCAAGTGGGAGACCTGGTATTACGAAGGGTAGACACCCTGAAACCAATAGGGAAGCTCGATCCCAAATGAGTAGGTCCTTACAAAATTTCCAAAATAATCGAAAATAGAGCTTATATGCTAGAGGATATAGAAGGCCGTACGCTGAACAAACCTTGGAACGTACACAACTTAAGGAGATTTTTCTCCTAGTCCTAGGAACTCGTCCTAACTAGGCCTCTAACATGCGACAACATGTCAACCTACAAGGAAGTCTTGAATCCAGGACTTCCCCTTACCATCGACAGTGTCCTTGGTTATTAAACTCTCAAACGAGTCTTAGGCCTAGGACATCTGCTGATCCCCAATAAGTGTCCTAAATTCAGGACATCTGATGTATCTAAATATACATCCTAGATCAAGGACTTCAACCGAGCAAGTCCTGGGCCTAAGGTGCTCCCTGAAACTGAAATAACATCCTCAACTAAGGATGCCTCTTCTAAGGTTAGCAAAAACTCGTCTATCTATAAAAAAACACTCCCCCAAGGAATAAGCCTTGAATAAATAAAAAGTAGACATTCCTTGAGAATGGGAGACTTTCTATCCTACACTCAGGCCACAACACCTACCAAAAACTGAAGGGTCATTTCTAATTATTGCATCTTATAACCCTGTGATATTCATACTAACATCTGCAGCGAAAAATCTGCATGTATTGAAGACAAAGTCAAACAAAGAAAACTTCAGTGCAGAAAAATAAATTGTCTCATCCTCACCTTAAGTGATGGAAAAAGCAAGGAATTAAAAGAAGTTGTTCATGAGTCAGGTACACATAAAGTCAACTATCAGTGTAGGCGGGACCCCATCTGGAACCTTCTCTCCCAGCGCAGCCCTAAGGACTTGGTCGGCATCACCTCTCACCTCCGCCTCCATTGCCTCTGGTCTAGATCCTCTTCTGAAGAGATATGCCCACGTCATAATCTAAGAAACCAAAAAAGAAGTTAAAAGCGTAATAGAGAGACAACAAGAGTCAATACCAGAATCCATGGGAGGAGGTCCAACAACGGAGATAGGCTGAAAAAAAGGGTCCGGGGCTGTGTCCAACACTAGGTCGAAGTTCAGGAACGCAACTTCTCCACCAGTAGGAGGATAATCGTGGGCGAGGAACTGCTGACGGCAGGCGTTAAAAGCAAAGCGAAGAAAAGGCCCAGCCACCAAAACCACCTCCCTTTTGTAGTCCTTGGACTTCTTGAACTTAGAAAGGTAGCTCGCCCAATAAGCATCAAGATAGTTCCGCCCTTCCTCGGTATCGGGGAAGTCCTTGTGGACCTAGTCCGCCACTGCCCGAACTTCCTCTGCATGGTCTTCCTTCATGGCAGCTATCTCCCGTTGAAGTTTCCTAATTTCCTTTTTCTCCTGTTAATACCTGGTCACTGCCTCCTTCTTCGACGCCCGAAGATCGGTCGCTTCCCTTTGTAGATGCACCACCTGCCCCTCCAGCTTTCGCCTCTAAGCCTCCCCAGACTTATTGGGAGGACGCGACAGAAGCTCCCCTCTTAAAGTCACAGCCTAGATCAAAATAGGGAAATCACACAAGTGCAGTAAAATGGAGATCAAGAAAGAGACCAAGTATGAACATACCTTTGCAAGCACCAGGGACAACATCCTGTCCAAATTCTCGCGGGACACCGAGGACAAGAGGCATCTGTCTGAAGAAGTGGCAACGCTCTTTAAGATGTCGGTGGCTCGGCAAGAGACAGCCTCCCTTTCAGAGTCCAGCATCAGATGATCATACACCATCCAGCTGGGGAGGAACCTGGGAGGAGGAGGATGAGGTGTAGGAATATGACGAGTAGAGCTAGTAGGAGGAACTACGGAAGAACAAGGCCTCGGTTTCTTCGAGGATGATCCAGGATGAGCAGCTACAGAACTTTTTTCCCTCTTCGAGAAAAACCCCCCGAGAAGACCTGGTACTTGAAGGCGTGGTAGCGGCACGATGCTCTTCTCTAAGAAGCTTGTTGAACATGTTGTCGTCTACAAAAAAAATAAATAAATAAACTCACTCAGACAATTCCTCACAGGATCCATTAAAAAATATGAAAAAGCATGACAGAGATACCCAACGCTTCCCCCAGAGGTTCGACTCGAGAGCTTAACCCGAAGTGACCTAAGAGCCTGTCCTCGGCCACAAGCTTATAGTCATAAGGTGACTCATTTAACCTCTCGAGAAGGCAACAAAGATTGGGAGATTTGTCATCTAAGAAAAAAGGCAAGGGAGGAGGGGCGCCATCTATCCAACGATTGGGAATAGTCCAAGGCCTAGGCGGGAGGACAAAGAAAAAATTCCCTTTCCATCGCCTGGGAGAACTAGGAGTAGGAAGGAAGGAAGGAAACTCCTCTCGTGGGTTCAGAATGAAAGATGCCTGACTTAGTCATCTTCAACTGAAAACATTGAGAGAAGATGGTAGCAGTAGGGATGTCACCATTAAATTGGAAAATCGTGGAAAAAGCGGACAAAATACGAAAAGTATTCGGTACCAATTGATTCAAAGGAACCCTAAAAAAATGAGAAACCTCACAATAGAAAGAAGGCAAGGGAAATCGCAAACCAGCACGAAGCTGGAAAGAGAAGAAACTCATACTATTAGCAGGAAGTGAACCAAGATGGCTACTGGGGGCAGGAATAGAAATCGTGAAATCTGGAGGACTAGCGAATTCCTCCACCAATTGGTTAACCTCATCCCATCCCAGGGAATAAGGCACCCAGTCTGACCTAGAAGGGCAACACCCTCCATTTCCTGGCTGAACCCTACGTGCCCTAGTTGGTGGGATCCCTTCATTTTGGGAAGACCCTTCCTCCCAATCATTCCTGGCTCCACCTTTGATCACTTTCAGGGGCGGAAGGGTTAGGACCCAACCCCCTTGAAGTAGTCTCAAAGGCATCCTCGCCTCCACCTATGGACTCTCCTATGAACTGAAGCGACCAAAAATCAGAGGACATAACTGCAGACTAGTAGAAGAAAAAGAAAATGCTAAACAAATCAGCACCACAAACCTGAGAAGAAGATGTCGCCTTGTCTCAAGAAAGCGAAAAGAAGAAAACAAAGAAGAAGAGAAATTGCCTAACCAAAAGGGGGGAAGGTAGAAGGGAAGTTGCCTAGCTAGTCTGGGTAACCTCCCCTCGAGAAGCCGTTAACCATGAACGTGGGCGCGTGGATGAAGCTGGAAGCCGGCCACACGCCCCTAGTCCTAATCATGACTGCCCTAAAGCTGTCATTTCAAAAACAGAAACAGAATCAGACGTGCGCGGCAAAAGAAGGAAATGTAAGGAGTAAGGACGAAGACCCAAGCTCAAAGATACCTGGTAAATTGTAGATCGTAGGAGAGAAGATGTCCTAGGCTTACTCCAAGAAAAGGTTCGGAAGAGCCTACCTTCCCTTAGATTAAGAGGGGCTTGATGATATGTGTATATCCAAAACGACCCAAATAAAAGATGAATGTCCAAACAAAGAGCCTAGCCCAACAATCATAAATAGATTAAGACCAGGAACACAACCAGCCCAGATGTCACACGACCGGCCCGGATGTCGCACAACCAGGCAAATCGAATTAGGGCAATGTTGTCTCAACATAAGAGTCCTAGGCCAACTGGACTAGTAGTCAACTCAAACTCCCATTCCACCTAACAAACCCCCGGAATTCAGGCCTGCACTGTTATCCGTCCATCCACCCCCGACAATTTCGTAGGTCCCAGCTACCCTTCTTCGAACCTAGGACTCTCCACTATAAATATGAGGTCCCCTCCTCAAATCGGGCGCTCTTCCAGGTTCTTCAGACTTTGGTTCTTAATTTTATCTCATATTAAATTCTTGCATCCTAATAGCAATCATCCGTTGTTTACATTACTTTTTATGCATTGGAACTATGTGTTTGGCGATAAATTTACTGTCCATTCATTGGAAAAAAATTATTTTTATTTTAATAGATTAATGATCTAAAATCTGTTTTAATAATGTGAACGAAATTAATTTATTAATGATTCAGTTATCTTTATAGTTTGTTTTTGAAATTATTTTTTTGTGAAATTGTTTCAATTTTTGGGTCATGTACAGTATGAGAAATTCCCATTTGATTGACCTTTTGAATTGATTTTAAATGAAAAAACAAAGACAGTATAATCATTAGGATAAAGTGTCAAGAAGCATATTAATTAACGAAAAAATAAAAAACTCCCAATATTGGACATGAGTAAATTATCTCCTTATGAAAGAAAATAGCAATTTACTATTGGAAATAAACTTTAAAATTTTCTACATTGTCAAATTATTTCCAACAGTTTTGATACGTTCAAAAAACGTACGAGTCCAATGGATTTGGACAGTCGTTCGAAACTTGGGCCGAAGCAAATGCAAATCCTAAAGGGTGGACCTGCAAAAAAGGGTTAGCACTCCGACGCCCAAATTAATATTGGATCTTCAAAAATATGAAAATAGAAAAGTAGATAAATGCGATATAAATCGAGATATGGTGAATAGTATAGGTGTAGAAGCGTATGAACACGTGATAACGTGCTTGTGGAGTGCTTAGAGAGTGAGAGAGGTGTGAGACGTGAGGATGACGTCTAGAGGTATCGTGACTCTCCATCGGTGCAACTTTTCTAATTTTTAAGTTTTATTTCATGACTATATGGATTGCAATAATTTATTGTATAAACACAAATCACACAATTTCCACAACAATCTAAACCCATGATTATGATTGTGATTTATGTTGATATATATATATATATATATATATATATATATATATATATATATATATTAGTTATTCTAATCCATTGCTTTGTATTATATTGTTCTTGTGCGAGGTATCTAGGTTTCAACTCAGAAACTGAGATATATGATCTTAGTCACACCAAAATATGGATATACAATTGGAGAATATAGAAGTTCTCTATGCGATGAGAAAATGTATTCGATGCAACTTATGATTTTGGTAAGATGGCGAGGGATGAATTTCATGCTTTCATAATTTGCTAGATGATTGTGCATGTTTAACTATATGTTATTTTAGTGAATATATTATATTAATTTACATAAAAAAAGAATATATTATATTAACTATAGTGCCTTTTAAAGGGAATTCTTTGTAGCTGAATTCAAGAACAAAATTTAAATGACCTTGAAAATATCTAGCTTCATGTATGGAGATATATACAAATTAAGCTATATGATTAAAATATTTAATGAGAATATATTTGATATATTAGATTATATTGATCGAAACATATATGTTGTTACAGTCTATAATGAAAGCTTTCAACCATTATTTATGGGAGAGATTTGGGAGCTAAATTCTCCGACAACTAGTTTTAGACCATTGATTGGAGATACAAATAAAAGTATTGAGTGCATTGGTTTGTTTTCAATGCATTAGAATTTCAGTGTGTGAAAAGTGATGAAAATTATTTCATTAACTATATTAATTTACTATGAATGATAAAAATATATACTTATAATGTTTAATGAATATTTTTCTTAAGGTTTTAAATTGAGCATAAATGTAAACACTTCAGATTTAGTTGACAATTTTGTGTTGTCAATACACTACAAACAAAATCGTAATTTTTAACGGTTTTTTCAAAATGACTTTTGTAGCAATTTTGGGACGGAAAATAATTGCCGATGTTACATTTTCTGCCTGAAAAATTTTGTATGTTTCGAATGGTAAAAAGTTGAAAAGGTCGTTCCTAAACATTCGTATTCACAAAGCCGTTACAAAAATTTGACCGTTATAATTTGGAACTGCTTTTGGAATGGTTATTAAAATTTGGAACAACTTATCTTTTTGTGCAAGCTCACCGTTCCAAAATCTGGTCCAAAGGCCGTTCCAAATATATAATTCGTCATGACCGTTACAAACACCGGTACAAAATTTTTACCGTTATAAAATGGCTATGATTTTTGGAACGGCCGTGTTGGCGTTGTTAACGGCCACTAAAAAGAAAGTTTGTTATAAGAATTAAATATAAAGTCGTTACAAAATATAATACACTTGAACGTTCCACAAGCCGTTCCAATTATCTAATATTTTGAGAAATATTTAAATTTATAATACTTTATGAATAGATTTTTATTTTTTTAAAAAGAATCAAAATTAATATTTGAAACAACCAAAATTTTTAAAGTTATGTTAAAAAATGGCCGTTCCAAAATTTACAATATTCGGCGGATCTATTTTGGCACCGGCTGAAAAATGTGGAGGGAAATTGAAATTTTGGAACGACCATAAGTTGTTCCAATATATTCGTTTGGTGGAAATTAAATTTTTTTTGGGGGGGGGGGGGGATTCAATTTTCAAATGGCTATTCAAGGTTAGTTCCAAAAGCCGTTCCAATATGTTTATATCAAAAGACGTGTAAAAAGCCGTTACAATATGTGTTTAAATTTCAAAACTTATGTTTGTAAGTACGATATCTTAAAATTCATGCACCGGATTCATGCCAAACTTAAATAAATATAAAACTGTGTCTATTTAATCACATCTATGGGTTTGATTTAAAATCACACTACAAAAAAACAGTGCTATAGCAACGGACATTTGCCACGGAATTTGCTTAAAATCCGTGGCTATACGGTGTTGCCACGGAAATTTGCAACGGAACATGGTCCAATGCTATAGGGTGTGATGCTATAGTTGCAGCGAGTTTTGTCGTCCGTGGCAAACTTTGCAACGGACAATCGTGCGTGGCAAATTTTCGTGGCAAATAATGTTGTTAAAGTTTGACTTTTTAACGAATTTTGCAGTGACTTTTGCCATGACATTTGCAACGGATCTTGCCAAAATTTTGCAGCGACTTTGTTATAATAGCTCCGTTGCAAAATTTGCGGCAATTTCTTATTTCATTGCAACGATATTTTGCAACACAATTTCGTTGCAAAATTGCATTGCATTATTTGCAACGGCAACCGTTGCAAATTATACAACAACCCTTGCAATAAACTTCAATCCGTTGCAAAATTTGCAATAATTAGTTTTATTAAAATCCATATTTTTCTTTCAAATTTTTATACATAATTTTAAAATTAAAATTATATTTAATCTATAATTAACAAGTTATTAAACTCAAACATAAAAAGATATTTAATCAAAATAAAATAGAAAGATAATAATACATGTCAAAACATGTCCATTACACAAATTTAATGTTCACGTCCACTATACAAAACATGTCCAATATTCAATATGGGGGGTCATCATCATTATCTAAAGGTGGTTGGCCGGATGATGAATCATTGTTGCTGGAGCGATCTTCTGATTCATTTACATCTTCCGACGTCGTATCTACAAGATATAACACATCAATATGATAACATAACCAAACTTTAATTAATAAAAGAATAAACTAAATTGAAATCTTACACTAAATTTTCGAAACCAAAAGTTCTTAGTCTCTTATGGAATATCTTTGAAGCAAATATATGCTCCTAAATAGTAGTTTGTAATAATAGTTAGCTTCGTTAGGTTAGTTTCATTGAAACTTTTAATGATAATTAACTTGGTTAAATTAGTTTAGTTTCCTTGAAACTTTTAAGTTTGAGTTAACTAAGTTAAAAAATATTTAGTTGAAAATTTTTAAGTTCATAGTTAATTTAGTTAAATTAGTTTAGTAGAAAATTTTAAGTTCATAGTTAAATTAATTTAATAGAATTTTTAAGTTCGTGGTTAAATTAGATTGCTTGAAACTTTTAAATTTGAGTTAACTAACTTGAAAAGGTTTAGTTGAAGTTTTTTGAGCTTATAATTAACTTAGTTAAATTAGTTTACTAAAAATTTTAAGTTCATAGTTAAATTAATTTAATAGAATTTTTAAGTTCATGGTTAAATTAGTTTAGTTGAAACTTTTAAGTTTGAATTAAGTTAATATTTTAAAGTTTAGTTGAAATTTTTAAGTTCATAGTTAACTTAGTTAAATTTATTTAGTAGAAACTTTTAAATTCATAGTTGAATTAATTTACTTGAAGCTACTTTTTAAGCTCATAGTTAAATTAGTTTATTTGAAACTTTTAAGTTTGAGTTAACTAAGTTGAAATAGTTAATTGAAATTTAAATTCATTATTTACTTAGTTAAATATTTAGTATGCGACACTAAATAAATTTAGTTAACTAAGTGCTGCGTAAATATATTTATCATCGTGCGTATGTAGAAATAAGCTCACAGTAGAGTATATCAGTAGTGCTTTTACTTATTATAGTTATATAGAGTTATATAGTAATAACTGTTACAACTCAGCGTCATATTACTTGTGAGAACATCAACTATCTACTGATATACACTCTAATCACTCTGCGCGACAAACAGACACACCAATTATCTCTACCACTCACACAATAACTATCTCATTATTTCACATTAACTCATAAACT